>CAWUFW010004662.1:600000-960000 GCA_963921515.1 Calotriton arnoldi | reverse complement strand
CAGGGCGCGTTTGCACAGTGGTGAAGGGAGGGGGGGCCTGAGGTGACATGTGTGCAAACGCACCCCGTGGCGCGTTTCAAGTTGCGGGATTAAGTCCCCTTGAATTCTGAGGGTCCCTGGGGCCCAACTAGCCCCCCAGGTACCTACAGTTAGGACCACAGAGCTGAGTTGCAGAGAGGCGTTCCGAGGCTACGCACCTTTTTTCACCTCTCTGCAACGCAACTCTGTTGTGCTTACTGAACGTACCTGGTGGGCTAGTTGGCCCCCAGGGTCCCTCAGGATTCAAAGGGAATTAATTCCCCAACTTAAAACGCACCACAGGGCGTGTTTGCGCACATGTCACCTGAGGCCCGCCCCCTCCCTTCACCACTGTGCAAACGCGCCCCGTGGTGCGTTTTAAGTTGGGGGATTAGGTCACCTTGAATCCTGAGGATCCCTGGGGCCCAACTAGCCCACTAGGTACTTCCAGTAAGCACCACAGGCCTGCGTTGCAACGCCTGTAACAAATTGTGCAGTTGTGTTTAGGTAGTGAAGAGGGTCGTGCTGGGGGTAGTGTTTTAGGGTTTAGGGTAGTGCAGTGGTGTTTGTGTAGTGTAGGGGTCATGCTGGGGGTAGATTTAGGGTTTAGAGTAGTGCAGTGGTGTTTGGGTAGTGTAGGGAGTCGTGCTGGGGGAGTGTTTTAGGGTTTAGGGTAGTGCAGTGGTGTTTGGGTAGTGTAGGGGTCGTGCTGGGGTAGTGTTTTAGGGTTTAGGGTAGTGCAGTGGTGTTTGGGTAGTGTAGGGGGTCATGTTTTAGGGTAGTGCAGTGGTGTTTGGGTAGTGTAGGGGGTCGTGCTGGGGGTAGTGTTAGGATTTAGGTTAGTGCAGTGGTGTTTGTGTAGTGTAGGGGGTCGTGCTGGGGGTAGTGTTTTAGGGTTTAGGGTAGTGCAGTGGTGCTTGTGTAGTGTAGGGGTCGTGCTGGGGTAGTGTTTTAGGGTTTAGGGTAGTGCAGTGGTGTTTTTGTAGTGTAGGGGGTCATGTTTTAAGATGCAACGCTCCAATACCTGACCAGTCTGCACTACATAAAACTGCAAAAACTAAAAATAAAGTGTTTTGCACACTTTTGTCATTGGGCTATATGTGGGCTACATCTGGGTAATATTTGTGCTACATTTGGGCTCTTTTCTCTCTGGTGGCCATCTTGGAAGACTTCTTTGTTATGAAGTTTCCTAATTTCCTCATTTACTGCAGTCTCCTCAGTAGGAAATGCTTTCAGTTTTTTACTTTGATTCCATCAAGAAGGCATTCAGATGTCACACATTTGCCATAAATTCAGAATGTTAGCACTCTAGTTGTTCATTAGATCACTGTAGTAAAGCTACTGCTCACCAAGGAGTTAACTGGAAGTCTACTGCTGGTATTGAAAGTGATTTTTCAGTCTGCATGTCAGAATTTTCTAATGAAATAGAAGAGGATTTGAGATCTCACTTAAAACATGCACTAAATTTTCTTTTTGCAGCACTAACCATAATTTCTATGGCAAAATGAACCCCCTCATTTTGTTCCCTTTTAAATTTAATGTTTTAAGTGTTACCAGTTTATTCCAATCAAGATGGCTTCAGGTGTGCCATACTTTTGTCATAAGTAAGACTGTTGGCGCTCTAGTTGTTCTTTAGAACACTCTGGGAAGCTGCAGTAGAACACAAAGGCATCAACTGACAGGCTGCTCCTGTTGAAATATAACAGGAAGATATTTGAGATCACACTTGAAACATGTCCTAATTTTTCTTTCCAGAGCACTAACCATAATTTCTATGACAAGATGAACCCCCTCATTTTGTTCCCTTTTAAATTATATGTTTTAAGTGTTACCAGTTTATTCCAATCAAGATGGCTTCAAGTGTGCCATACTTTTGTCATAAGTAAGGCTGTTAGCACTCTAGATGTTCTTTAGAACACTCTGGGAAGCTGCAGTAGAACACAAAGGAATCCACTGACAGTCTCTGCCCTTGTTGGATGTACATGTTTTACTGAGAATGTCAGACTTCATTCTCACATGACTGAGAAAGATAATGTGAATTTACAGAAAATATGCTCTCATTTTAGCTTCTGGAGCACCTTCCAAAACTGTATGGGACAAGCATGTGAAAATAGTTTTCTCTCAAACATGATTCATGATATCCCAGCAGAAGGTTTTTCACAGGGTAAAATCACCTTAGAACACACCACAATTCCTGAAATTAGTATGGTACCATCAACAAATGAATTCTAATGTAACTAAAGTCTGTTATCACCCTTTATAGTTCTCCTTTTGGTAACCCTCAAAATCTTCGATTCACTACAATGCATTTCAATGGGGTACTATCATTTATATTGGTCCCAAGATGGCTGCCAGCAATTCCAGGATGAAGTGCTGACAGCCAATCAGATCTCACGATGACATGTGTGGTTAGGCTCCGCCCAGATATATATGTGTTTTTACTTTTGATTTTCTCAGGAACTACTGAACGGATTTACACCATTTAACAAAAGGGTTCTTTCTGAACCAAGAACTACCTCTTGCCAAATTTGGTGTAATTTCGCTCAGCAGTTCGGGCTGTAGCCGTGTCTAAAGTTTCCTATGGGAAAATGAATGGGGAAAACACGTTTTGGGACCCCCTTTTTCTCGGCCCCGCTTGACGAATCACCCCGAAACTTTCAGGGTAGGAGCGGACCGGAGCGGGCCATAAAGTTTGAAAATTTCGCGAAGATTCGTCAACCGACGCAATAGTTATTTCAAATAGAATGTCGCCAGTAGATAGTTATAGTTAGGACCTATTTTCCATAGGAAATCCGCAACATTCTATTTGCAATAACGTTGGCGCCGGTTGACGAGTCTGAGGCGAAAGCTTCCAACTTGTTGGGGCGCTCTGGTCCGCTCCTATCCTGAAAGTCTCGGGGTGATTCGTCAAGCGGGGGCCGAGAAAAAAGGGGGGTCCCAAAACGCGTTTTCCCCATAGGACCCTTTAGTCGCAGCTACAGCCCGAACTGCTGAACGGAATTACACCAAATTTGGCAAAGAGGTAGCCCTTGGTTCAGTGTCGTGCCTTTGCTTAAACGGTGTAAACCGCTCAGTAGTTCCTGAGAAAATCAAAAGTAAAGTCACATATATATCTATGGCCGAGTAGGGTCCGCGTACCCTCCCGATCACGAGCTGCATGCTAATTGGCTGTCAACACTCCAAATCAGGAAGTGTTGGCAGACAGAAACAAGTGCGCAAAGTGCAAAAAGGGGGCAGGGTAGAAACACCCTGACCCCCTAGGTCTGCTCAGGGGTCCCACAAGGACCCCCTGGGCAGAAAAAAGCATTTAAAAAAAAACCAAAAAAAAACGGCGGGATGCGCTTAGGGTGCGCGGATACCGCCGAAAAAAAACAAAAAACGAAGCGCGGTCTCCCGCGCTTCGTTGTTAATTGGCCCCCGGGTGGGCCAAGTCCTGGCGGCATGCGGGAGGGGGGGGTTATTTATAATGTGGGGGGGCCTCTAAGGCCCCCCCAAGCCCCGGGGACCGCCACCCCCGGGGCTTTAAAATAAATGGTGCGGGAGGGCTTCGGCCTCCCGCAGCCCCGGGACCGCCACCCCCGGGCTTCTTTAAAAAATGAAAGTACCTGTGTGGGGGCCTCAAGCCCCCCACACGCCCGGGGACCGCCACCTCCACGGGGCACTAACAAAATAAATGTGGGGTCCGCTTCGGACCTCGAAGCCCCGGGACCACCACCTCCCCTGGGCTTTAAAGACATGGGAGGGGGCTGCGCGGCCCCCTCCTGGAGCCTGTGGTGGCCCTGGGGACCGCCACCCCCAGGGCCGGCTCCTGCAGTGTCCCGGGGTGCCCACCCCCGGGACACTGCTGTTTGCAATGGCAGGACAGGAGCCTCGCGGCTCCCGTCCTGTCATTGCAAACTGCTTTGCTTCATTGAAGCGAGAGCAGGGAAACCTCTCGCTTCAATGAAGCAAGCAGAATTGCTTTTCCATAAGGGGAGCTGCATGTCAGCAGCCCCCTTATGGAAAAGCAACACCGGCTCCCGTAGGACGCGGGGAGCCGGCGGGACTGTGGGGGATTGGGGACCCCCCCACAGTCCCCAACCAGAGGCCGGGGGATGGGGTCCCCGGGGCCAAAAGTGGCCAATGGAAGGGGGGCCACGCAGCCCCCCTCCCATACAAAAAAAAAAGAAAAAGACCGGCATCGTGCCGGAGGCCCCGCCCCCTCTCTGCAGCAGTCTGCAAACGCGCCCCTGGCGCGTTTGCACATGGGGAACGAATTCCCCTTGAATACTGGGGGTCTCTGGGGCCAACTAGCCCACCAGGAACCTCCAGTATGCGCCAGGGGCTGCGTTGCAGAGAGGTGTACAGAGGCCACACCCCTTTACACCTCTCTGCAACGCAGCTCTGTGGCGCTTTTGGAGGTACATGGTGGGCTAGTTGGACTCCAGGGACCCTCGGGATTCAAGGGGACTTAATCCCCCAACTTAAAACGCGCCACGGGGCGCGTTTGCACAGTGGTGAAGGGGAGGGCGGGGCTTCAGGTGATGTGTGCAAACAGGCTCCGTGGCGCGTTTTAAGATGGGGAATTAAATCCTCTTCAATCCTGAGGGTCCCTGGGGCCAACTAGCCCACCAGGTACCTCCAGTAAGCGCCACGGAGCTGCGTTGCAGAGTGTTGTAAAAGGGGCGTGGCCTCTGTACACCTCTCTGCAACGCAGCCCCCTGGCGCATACTGGAGGTTCCTGGTGGGCTAGTTGGCCCCTAGGGACCCTCGGGATTGAGGAGGAATTAATTCTCCAACTTAAAACGCGCCACAGGGCGTGTTTGCAGACATGTCACCTCAGGCCCACCCCCTTCCTTCACCATTGTGCAAATATTCCTCTAAAATTAGCCGAACTACGAATTTTGATTTACTCACCTGTTATCAGGAGAGACCTCAGTGCTGCATCTTTGAGCCCAGTACTGATCCTCAAAAGTAATTTTAACCGTACTTACCAGTAACTTGTATTTCCTTCCATAGGAATCCATTGTCTGGTTTTCAGCAGAAAAGTTTCAAAGTGTCGTTTTTCACAAACTACAAATATTCCTTAAAAATCGCCTGTATGACTTAAACGCATTCTTTCAACTGTTTACAGGAGATGCACCAGTGCTGGATTCAGGATCCACCACTGAGTAAGAAAAAGTAACGATAACACTACTTACCTGCTAAGTGAATTTCCTCCCATAGGATAACATTGGTGATTCTATGTGAAAAAGTTTCTAAGTGTCAACTTTTAAAATACAATAATATTCCTTAAAAATCACTACTGTAACCAAAACGCTTTTACTCAACTGTTTACAGGAGATGTCCCAGGACTGAATCTAGGATCCAGTCCTGTGGTTAGAAAAGTAATCCATAAAGTAACTAATTGCATTTAACTTGAAATTCACATTGAGCTCAATGTTGCATTGTGTTTGAAATTGTGTTGCCCATTGCAACAACTGTAACTACTGTACTTAAAAGTCTATTGCCTATTTGCAAAGTATTTAAACTAAAGTAATTCATTCTGAGAAAGTATATTTTGTAATGTAATTACAATGTAATTTAAAAAATAAAATATCTAAAAATAAAGTTACAAAAATGTAGTAAATCAGTATAAAAAAAATAAATATAACAATTAATACATTTAAAAATTGTCATTTACAAAACCTTTGAAATTCACTGAAAAAAACCATAGGTTTCAGACATGTTATAGTTAGGAATTAGCATTTAAAAACCTTTGAAATTCACTGAAAAACCATAGGTTTCAGGCACGTTATAGTTAGGAATTAGCATTTAAAAACCTTACAAATTCACTGAAAAAACCATAGGTTTTAGGGACAGTTATAGTTAGTTGGACATTGCACTCGTACAAAACCCGTGAAATTCCCCCGTTATAGTTAGTTCAGGTAACTATAACTCGCGCCCCTGCAATGCACTTCTGATGACGTCACATATTACATCACTCATGACATGGTCAGTGACATCACTGATGACATCACTGATGACATCATCCATGTGATAATTTGATGCATCTTCTCACACCCTAATATAACTTTTGATACACCCACTGTAAATTACAGACTGCCATTGTCAAAACCATAGACACTCCAACACCAATTACTATATACACACTCACTGATTCTTAGGTCTACACACACACACATCTACTCACTCACCCGTACAGTCACTCATACTTATAGTCACTCAGTACAGGACTATTATATGCACTCATACACCTATATAAACACTCACACACCGCCACTCATCCATAGAGGTACTCACACACCTAGTCAGTCATGCAAAAATTAAGCACACACCCATTTACTCATCTATACAGTTATACACACACCAGCTCACTTACTCATACAAATACTAGCACATTCTTACGCTCTTATACAATCACTGATACAAGCACACACTCATCCATACAGTCACTCTCACAATCACACACTCTCGCTTATAGCTATTTATATACTCCAACACACATATATACTGCCTTTCACATATGTAGTTACTCACACATGTACCACTGGGACATACATTCACTCACTAACACACTCTTACACACACTTACCCACCCATACAGTCTATCACATATGCACTCTTGAAACCATCGACCCAGTGAATCACCCACTCACACATCTATGCACAGTCGCACACACCCCACCCACACAAACACTCAGGCACCCATACAGATACTCAGACAACCAATCAATAACTCATATAGACACTCATGTAGCTATTCACAAACCCATGCAGCCACTTACACAGCAACAGACAGACGGATACAGACATTCACCCAGTTTAGTCACTAACCCATGCATTCAGTAAGATACGTTTAATCACTCACTTAGAGTCAGTCACGCACCTACTAAATCATCCATTCAGACACTTATACACCCACTCATTCTTTAATACGCCTTTCCCTATATATATTAAACATATTTAAACTTTACAGAAACAGTCACTGGATGATGTCATCAGTGATGTCATTTGAGATGTCATCAGTGATGTCACTGACCATGTCATGAGTGATGTAATATGTGACGTCATCAGAAGTGCATTGCGGGGGCGCGAGTTATAGTTTTGCAGCTTGAAGACTTTCTGGATTCACTATGCTGTGCATTATTCCGCGGTCTAGTGGTTGGGTCCGGAACCGTAGTCTTTTTTTTTTTTTGTGTAGCCCAGGTGGGCGTCGACGCCCCACCATTTGGTGTCCTTCCGTGACGTCGGCGCGCTTCCTCCGGAAGCTCCCACCCTTGGGCGCCATCTTCGGATTCTTTTTTCCGCCGTTGGGTCTGGATCGTCGTGAAGAGCTCCAGAGTTGGAAGAGGCGAGAAGAAGTAAGAGAAAAGCAGAAAGATCCGAGAAAAATTGGAGATCTTCATCACAAGACAAAGAACATACTACCGGTACGACGAAGCTGGTGAGAGGTAGAAGAAACTTCGACGTCCAATGGAGAATGCGCACACAGGGGGCTCCCTGAGCGCGGGAATGGACAAGACACCATTCAAGTTCTGTCGTAACTGCCACCACAAGTTCGCACAGAAAGACCAACATCCAGTCTGCAACCTCTGCCTACCGATCGACCATCGAAGCGACGACTGCAACGCCTGCGCAGCATTCGCCGCCAAGACCCTCAAGGTGAGGGACAGACAGAGGACAGGAAACTACAGCATGCAGGGCCAAGGGCCGCCTCCGTCGCTGCGGGACCTGGGCCTCTCTAGTGGGGAAGCGGACAACATCGCCGAGGGACCAGAGGACTGCACGGTCGTAGAGACCGATAAAACTTCCAGGAAGGAGGTAAGAGACACGTCGACCCAAAGAACCCCGACAGACTCTCGAAAATCCGAGCCAAAGTCCTCGAAAGGAGCACCGGCGTCGAAGCACTCGGCGACCGAAGCTGCATCCAGGGACAAACAGCCCAGCGGATCCTTCGAAAAGGACTCCCGGTCGGCGAAAGCTCTTGACACACCCAGGTCGTCGAAGCACGGTTCCGAGAAACCGCACTCGACGCCGAAGGGGAAAGAGCAGAAGGCACCTCCGACGTCAACTACGACCTCGAAGAGAACTGCCGAATCTCTCGACGCCGATCAAGCGGCGGAGATGGAGAGGAAGAAGAAAAGGCTCGAGGCCGAAATGGCCAGTATCATCCAAAAGAAGAAGGACTTCGACGACCGGATGAGTAGATACACCATCCCTTCGAAGCCCTCGACGGTCGTCGAAGCGGAAACGCAAGAGGAGTTCGACAGCACCGAGCCGCCGAAAACTCCTGAACCGTCGGAACAACAGGACGAAGAGGTCCTGTACGATTATATGGAGGGTGATGACGACCAGCAGACGCACTACGGCTCGACACCCTCGGAGGCTCAAGACCTGGAATGGCAGGATCTCGACGCCGAAGACCCGGAGGAGGCCGTGGAGACATATCCGTCGAGGCCTTCGCCGCCGGACGACATAGGAGTGTACAACATGGTCGTCAGGAACGCGACAGCCACCTATAGAGTGGAAATGGAGGAGGAAAAGCCTAAAGCCTGTTTTCTCCTGGAAACACTGCTACCAACACAAACTAGGAGCCAATTCCTTCCTATGCTCCCTAGTGTGCTAGACCAAGGCAAGGAAGCTTTCAAGGAGCCATCTACCTGCAGATCGGTCACACCCAGAACTGAGAAAAAATATAAACACTCTTCAAAGGATCCACCATATATCCAGGGATCTGTGCCAGCTGATTCAATAACAGCAACAGCCAGGAAGAGGGCCAACGTTCCCACAAACTCCGGTCCGCCCCCAGACAAGGAGAGCAAGAGGATAGACCTCACAGGGAGGAAAATTGAAAGGAATGCGGCAATACATTGGCGCATTGCCAACTCCAACGCCCTTATAAATAGGCACGCCTACCAGCACTGGGAAGAAGTTGGGCAGTTGCTCAAACTGCTCCCCACAGAAAACCAGCAGAGAGCGGCACACCTGGTGGAGGAGGGGAAGAACATGGCCAACACCTGCCTAAAGTCGGCCCTAGACGCAGCTGATACATCAAGCAGGCTGATGATGATCGGGGTGACAGAGAGGAGACATGCCTGGCTCAGGATCTCCGGGTTCAAGCCGGAGGTACAAAACAACATCCTGAAGTTGCCCTTCAACGGGGAAAAGCTGTTCGGCACGCCCGTGGACGAGACGCTGACGCAGCTCAAAAAAGATAACGAAACGGCAAGGTCCATGGGAGCACTACAGTTCAGTGGTATGAGAAGGGGCACCCCTCACGAAGACCAAACGGCAGAGGTGGAAACCAGCCGGGAACATCGCACCAGGCCTTCCAGCAAACATTTCAGGGAAGCAGCCAGGCACAACAGGGTCAGCAGCAACAAGGCTGGCAGAACCAACAGAGGGGCCAGTCCTTTCGTAGCCGACCAAACGGACGAGGCAATACAAGAAGAGGCGGCCAACAGCCCGCCCCCAAGTGACTCCACACTACAACACGTGCCCGCACCCCCAACATCGCTAGTGCCGCGGCACAACAAAGGACACAGACAAAATTTACAAATTTACCATCATACAACTCCCGTAGGAGGAAGACTAAAACACTTCTCCCAGGAGTGGGAGAAGATAACCGACAAGTGGATACTCAACATCATACAGTTCGGCTACTGCATAGAACTCGTAAAGAGGCCACCAAACAAGAGGCCACCAAACAAAAAACATTCAACAAAAGAGCTGTCACTATTGTGGCAGGAAGCACAAGAACTCCTCCACAAACAGGCTATAGAAAAGGTGCCGTACAGAGAAAAGGGCACAGGAGTGTACGCCAACTACTTCCTCGTACCAAAAGTAGACGAAACGTTAAGGCCCATACTGGACCTACGGTTCCTAAACAAATACATCAAAACTCAAAAGTTCAAGATGACGTCCTTACAAGAGGTCATACCTCAAATAAGGCACGGGGATTTTATGTCCACAATAGACCTCAAGGATGCCTACCTACACATCCCCATAAACCAAGGACACAAGCGTCTGCTCAGATTCACCATCAGCATGACGCACTACCAGTTCACGGCCCTAGCCTTCGGCCTCAAATCAGCGCCAAGAGTATTCACCAAATGCCTAACTGCCGTAGCAGCACATCTGCGAAGACAGGGGATACACGTATACCCCTACCTAGACGACTGGTTGGTAAAAGCGAACTCCTACAACCAATGCAAACTACATACTCAGCAAGTCACACAAACGCTGACAAAACTAGGCTTCTCCATACACAAGGAGAAGTCATCGCTGGAACCAGAACAAGTGAAGATCTTCCTGGCTGCGAAGATCGACACCATTCAGGGGAGAGTGTTCCCCAGCGAGAAAAGGATCCTCGCACTACTGAAGGAGACTCGCCGCTACCTGAAGGGGCAACGTCTGACAGTGAGCAAGCTCATGGGCATGATGGCATCCTGCATACATTTAGTCCCCAATATTCGGCTACACATGAGACCATTCCAGGAATGGCTGCAACAGCAATGGTCACAGTCAACAGGGAGTTGGGAAGATCTAGTGGTTGTAACGCACGCAGTGCAGGAAGAGATAGCATGGTGGAACAGGGGCAACATAACAAGGGGAAACCCATTCACACCACCAACTCCAACAGTGACCATCACAACAGACGCATCCCAGATGGGGTGGGGAGCGCACATGAAACTGCTCAAGGTAAGGGGGTTATGGACACAAACAGATGCCGTCAAACACATTAACTACCTAGAACTCAAGACCGTGTTCCTTGCCCTAAAAGCGTTCCAGAAACAGCTGTACGGCCAAAGGGTGTTAGTACAAACAGACAACACCACAACGATGTTCTACATCAACAAGCAGGGAGGAACACACTCAGTGGCGCTCTCAGATCTAGCGCAACAGATATGGAAATGGGCAATTCCATTACAAATAGACCTCCTGGTAATACATCTGCCAGGGAAGGACAATGTGGAAGCAGACAGACGTCAATCTCACACGAGTGGGAGCACAACGCGCAGGAGACGCAAAAACTATTCAAGAAGTGGGGGACCCCACAACTAGACCTGTTTGCAACACACCAGAATGCAAAATGCCAATACTTCGCATCCAGGCAGCCAGGCCATCAATCCCAAGGAAATGCCCTATGGATGAGCTGGTCAAAGACATTTGCCTACGCTTTTCCACCGATACCGCTGATACACAAAGTGCTCAGCAAATGCAGAACAAGCAACAAGACACTAATTCTGGTAGCACCACAGTGGGCCAGGCAGTCCTGGTTCTCGCAGATCGTGGAGATGGCACAGGGACCACCACACAAGTTCCCAAGAAGGAAAGACCTGCTCTCGCTACAAAACGGAAGGGTACTCCATCCAGAACCAGAGAGCCTCAGCCTAGCAGCGTGGCTCCTGAGGACTTAGAGTTCGCTCACCTCAAGCTTCCACAAAGCACGCTGGCAGTGCTGCGAGAAGCGAGGAGACCCACCACACGGAAATGCTATGCAGCAAAGTGGAAGAGATTCACTGAATGGTGCATCAACAAAAAGCTCCACAGGAGAGTCACTAAAGAATCAACTGTGCTAAAATACTTAACACACTTACTAAAAAGTAACCTAAGCTGCACTTCTCTAAGAGTGCACCTGGCAGCAATAGTAGCCTATACAAGAGGAGAAACGGGGAAAAGCTTCTTTACATCTCAAGTAGTAAAAAGATTCCTAGAAGGAGCCAAAAGAATAGCACCGCCAAAGAGGATGCCACCGCCTGCATGGAACCTCAATGTAGTTCTAACACAGCTTATGAAAGCACCGTTCGAACCCATCCACAAGGCATCGCTACATATGCTCACAATAAAGACTGCCTTTCTGGTAGCGATTACCTCGCTACGTAGGGTCAGCGAGTTGCAGGCACTCACACTACAAGAACCCTACATTCAGGTTCACAATGACAGGGTGGTAATGAGGACGGACCCACACTTCATGCCAACGGTGGTGTCCAGGTTCCATATAAACCAAACTATACAAATTCCCAGTTTCTTCCAGAAACCATCCACCAGCGCTGAGAGGGCACTGCACACTCTGGATGCCAGGAGAGCAGTAATGCATTACATCGAAAGGACTAAAGATTGTAAAAAAACAAAGCAGTTCTTTGTGTCCTTCGCAAGCAGTTTCCTGGGCAGACCAGTGACACAAAATACCATTGCACGATGGATCGCACAAACAATTCAATACTGCCACAAACAGGCAGGCCAAGAGCTACAGGGAGCAGCTCAGGCTCACTCAACCAGGAAAAAGGGAGCAACAATAGCCTTCCTAGCAAACACACCTATCCAAGACATTTGCCTGGCGGCAACATGGGCTTCAGTGCACACATTCACTAAGCACTACTGCGTGGATATACAGATGAACAAGGAAGCACAAGTAGGTCAAAAAGTGCTTCAACATATATTCAACAACCACTGCTCATCTTCCACCCAGCCGCCACAAATATAGCAAACCGCTTCAAAATCTATGCACAGCATAGTGAATCCAGAAAGATTCACGCTGCAAAACGAATAGTTTCTTACCTGTCGGTATAGTTTTGCAGCTTGAAGACTTTCTGGATTCACTAGCGAACCCACCCGCCTCCGCCAGAAAGATGAGACAGGAGGAAGATGGGACTAACAAATGGAAAATACCTTTAAAAAGGGTAAAAGGATAAACAACACAAGCACAAGACAAGAAAAAAAGAATCCGAAGATGGCGCCCAAGGGTGGGAGCTTCCGGAGGAAGTGCGCCGACGTCACGGAAGGACACCAAATGGTGGGGCGTCGACACCCACCTGGGCTACACAAAAAACCCAGAAAAAAGACTACGATTCCGGACCCAACCACTAGACCGCGGAATAATGCACAGCATAGTGAATCCAGAAAGTCTTCAAGCTGCAAAACTATACCGACAGGTAAGAAACTATTCGTTACCTGAACAAACTATAACGGGGGAATTTCACGGGTTTTGTACGAGTGCAATGTCCAACTAACTATAACTGTCCCTAAAACCTATGGTTTTTCAGTGAATATATATATATATATATATATATATATATATATATATATATCTACTGGCGGTCGCCAGTAGATAGTTATAGTTACAACCTATTATCCATAGGAAATCCGCGACATTCTATTTGCAATAACGTTGGCGTCGGTTGACGAATCTTCGCGAAAGCTTCCAACTTGTTGGGGCGCTCCGGTCCGCTCCTACCCTGAAAGTCTCGGGTGATACGTCAAGCGGGGGCCGAGAAAAAGGGGGTCCCAAAACGCGTTTTCCCCATTCATTTTTCCATAGGAACCTTTAGTCGCAGCTACAGCCCGAACTGCTGAACGGAATTACCCCAAATTTGGCAAAGAGGTAGCCCTTGGTTCAGACTGGTGCCTTTTGCTAAAATGGTGTAAATCCGTTCAGTAGTTCCTGAGAAATTCACAATTAAAATCACATATATATCTATGGGCGCGTCGGATCCGCGTTCCTCCCGATCACGAGCTGCATGCTAATTGGCTGTCAACACTCCAAATCAAGAAGTGTTGGCAGCCATTTTGTCCTCGGTAGAACCGAGGGACAGAAACAAGTGCGCAAAGCGCAAAGGGGGCAGGGTAGAAACACCCTGACCTCTAGGTCTGCTCAGGGGGTCCCACAAGGACCCCTGGGCAGAAAAAGATATATATATTTTTTTAAATCGGCGGGATGCGCTTAGGGTGCGCGTATCCCGCCGAGAAAAAAAAAGAAACAAGTGCGCAAACGCACAAAGGGGGCAGGGTAGAAACCCCTAACCCCCTAGGCCTGCTCAGGGGGTCCCACAAGGACCCCTGGGCAAAAAAAGCATTTAAAAAAAAAAAAAATTGGCAGGATGCGAATCCTGCCGAAAAAAAAATCGGAGCGCGGTCTCCCGCGCTCGATGTTAATTGGCCCTCGGGTGGGCCAAGTCCCGGGGCATGCTGGGGGGGTTAATTTTATGTGTGGGGGCCTCTAAGGGCCCACCACCCCCGGGCTTTATGCATGATGGTTGCGGGAGGGCTCTGAGCCCTCCCGCAGCCCCGGGGACCACCACCTCCCCGGGGCTTCCAATATCCAAAGCCGATTGCTTTTCCACATGGGGAGCAGTATGTCAGCTGCTCCCCATGTGGAACAGCAATGCCGGCTCCCAAGGGACGTGGGGAGCCGGCGGGACTGTGGGGGTTGGGGACCCCCACAGTCCCCAACGAGAGGCCAGGCCCCGGGGGATGGGGTCCCCGGGGCAAGTAGTGGCTCGGGAGGGGGCCACGCGGCCCCTCCCCAAAGTTTTCAAAAATAATAAAAAAAAAAAAGGGTATGGCCGGCCCGGGGGATGGGGTCCCCGGGCCTTAAAATGGCCAGAGGAGGGGGCCACGCAGCCCCCTCAAAATATTAAAAATAAAAATAGAGGCCATGCCCCGGGAGATGGGGTCCCCGGGCCAATACAGGCCCGGGGAAGGGGGCCACGCGGCCCCCTTCCCGTTTTTTTTTATTTTGAAATTTAAAAAAGGGGTAAGGCCCTGGGGGATGGGGTCCCCAGGGCCCAAAAACAGAAAAAAGGAAGGGGGCTACACAGCCTCCCTTCAGGGGACAAAAAAAATACAAAAAAACCGATCGGGCCCGCAGGCCCCGCCCCTTCCTTCACCACTCTGCAAACGCGCCCCTGGCGCGTTTGCAGAGGGGAACGATTCCCCTTGAATACTGGGGGTCCCTGGGGCCAACTAGCCCACCAGGAACCTCCAGTATGCGCCAGGGGCTGCCTTGCAGAGAGGTGTACAGAGGCCACGCCCCTTTACACCTCTCTGCAACGCAGCTCTGTGGCGCTTTTGGAGGTATATGGTGGGCTAGTTGGACTCCGGGGACCCTCAGGATTCAAGGGGACTTAATCCCCCAACTTAAAACGCGCCACGGGCGCGTTTGCACAGTGGTGAAGGGAGGGGGCGGGGCTTCAGGTGACATGTGTGCAAACAGGCCCCGTGGCGCGTTTTAAGATGGGGAATTAAATCCCCTTCAATCCTGAGGGTCCCTGGGGCCAACTAGCCCAACAGGTACATCCAGAAAGCGCCACAGAGCTGCGTTGCAGAGAGGTGTAAAAGGGGTGTGGCCTCTCTACACGTCTCTGCAACGCAGCCCCTGGCGCATATTGGAGGTTCCTGGTGGGCTAGTTGGCCCCTAGGGACCCTCAGGATTCAAGGGGACTTAATCCCCAACTTAAAACGCGCCACGGGGCGCGTTTGCACAGATGTAACCTCAGGCCCCGCCCCTCCCTTCACCATTGTGCAAATATTCCTCTAAAATCAGCCGAAATACGAATTCCGATTTACTCACCTGTTATCAGGAGAGACCTCAGTGCTGTATCTTTCAGCCCAGTACTGGTCCTGAAAAGTAATTCTAACCATACTTACCAGTAACTTGAATTTCCTTCCATAGGCTAACATTGACTGGTTTCACTTGGAAATTCTTCTAAGTGTGGAGTTTTGGAACTTTAAAATATTCCTCTAAAATCAGCCGAAATACGAATTCCGATTTACTCACCTGTTATCAGGAGAGACCTCAGTGCTGCATCTTTCAGCCCAGTACTGGTCCTGAAAAGTAATTTTAGTCGTACTTACCGGTAACTTGAATTTCCTTCATAGGCTAACATTGACTGGTTTCACTTGGAAATTCTTCTAAGTGTGGAGTTTTGAAACATACAAATATTCCTCTAAAATCAGCCGAAATCCAAATTCTGATTTACTCACCTGTTATCAGGAGAGACCTCAGTGCTGCATCTTTCAGCCCAGTACTGGTCCTGAAAAGTAATTTTAACCGTACTTACCAGTAACTTGAATTTCCTTCCATAGGCTAACATTGACTGGTTTCACTTGGAAATTCTTCTAAGTGTGGAGTTTTGGAACTTTAAAATATTCCTCTAAAATCAGCCGAAATACGAATTCCGATTTACTCACCTGTTATCAGGAGAGACCTCAGTGCTGTATCTTTCAGCCCAGTACTGGTCCTGAAAAGTAATTCTAACCATACTTACCAGTAACTTGAATTTCCTTCCATAGGCTAACATTGACTGGTTTCACTTGGAAATTCTTCTAAGTGTGGAGTTTTGGAACTTTAAAATATTCCTCTAAAATCAGCCGAAATACGAATTCCGATTTACTCACCTGTTATCAGGAGAGACCTCAGTGCTGCATCTTTCAGCCCAGTACTGGTCCTGAAAAGTAATTTTAGCCGTACTTACCAGTAACTTGAATTTCCTTCATAGGCTAAGATTGACTGGTTTTCAGCAAAAAGTTTCAAAGTGTTGATTTTCACAAACTACAAATATTCCTTAAAATCGCCTGTATGACTTAAACGCATTTTTTCAACTGTTTACAGGAGATGCACCAGTGCTGGATCCAGGATCCAACACTGAGTAAGAAAAAGTAACGATAACAGTTTTTACCTGCTAAGTGAATTTCCTTCCATAGGATAACATTGGTGATTCTATGAGAAAAAGTTTCTAAGTGTCAACTTTTAAAATACAATAATATTCCTTAAAAATCACGACTGTAACCAAAACGCTTTTACTCAACTGTTTACAGGAGATGTACCAGGACTGAATCTAGGATCCAGTCCTGTGGTTACAAAAGTAATCCATAAAGTAACTAATTGCATTTAACTAGAAATTCACATTGAGCTGAATGTTGCATTGTGTTTGAAAATGTGTTGCCCATTGCAACAACTGTAACTACTGTACTTAAAAGTCTATTGCCTATCTGCAAAGTATTTAAACTAAAGTAATTCATTCTGAGAAAGTATTTTTTGTAATGTATAATGTAATTACAATGTAATTTAAAAAATAAAATATGTAAAAAAATTGTTTCTAAAAATGTAGTAAATCAGTATGAAAAAAATTAATATAACAATTAATACATTTAAAAATTGTCATTTACAAAACCTTTGAAATTCACTGAAAAAACCGTAGGTTTCAGGCACGTTATAGTTAGAAATTAGCATTTAAAAAACCTTTGAAATTCACTGAAAAAACCATAGGTTTCAGACACGTTCTAGTTACAAATTAGCATTTAAAAAACCTTTGAAATTCACTGAAAAAACGATAGGTTTCAGACACGTTATAGTTACAAATTAGCATTTAAAAAACCTTTGAAATTCACTGAAAAAACCATAGGTTTTAGGGACAGTTTTAGTTACTTGGACATTGCACTCGTACAAAACCCGTGAAATTCCCCCGTTATAGTTAGTTCAGCTAACTATAACTCGCGCCCCCGCAATGCACTGCTGATGACGTCACATATTACATCACTCATGACATGGTCAGTGACATCACTGATGACATCACTGATGACATCACTGATGACATCTCAAATGACATCTCAAATGACATCACTGATGACATCATCCACGTGATAATCTGATGCACCTCCTCACACCCTAATATAACCTTTGATACACCCACTCTAAATTACAGACTGCCATTCGCAAAACCATAGACACTCCAACACCAATAACTACATACCCACTCACTGATTCTTAGGTCTACACACACACATCCACTCACTCACCCGTACAGTCACTCATACTTACGGTCACTCAGTACAGGACTATCATATGCACTCTTACTCCTATATAGACACTCAAACAACGCCACTCATCCATAGAGATACTCACACACCTAGTCAGTCATGCAAATAATTAAACACACTGCCATTTACTCACCTATACAGTTATACACACACACCAGCTCACTTACTCATACAAATAGTAGCACATTGTTACGCTCTTATACAATCACAGATACAAGCACACACTCATCCATACAGCCACTATCACAATCACTCACTCTTGCTTATAGCTATTTATATACTCCAACACACATATATACTGCCTTTCACATATGTAGTTACTCACACATGTACCACTGGGACATACATTCACTCACTAACACACTCTTACACACACTTACCCACCCATACAGTCTATCACAGATGCACTCTTGAAACCATCCACCCAGTGAATCACCCACTCACACATCTATGCACAGAGTTGCACACACCCCTCCCACACAAACACTCAGGCACCCATACAGATACTCAGACAAGCATTCAATAACTCATATAGACACTCATTTAGCTATTCACAAACACATGCAGCCACTTACACAGCAACAGACGGATACAGACATTCACCCAGTTTAGTCACTAACCCATGCATTCAGTAAGATACGTTAAATCACTCACTTATAGAGTCAGTCACGCACCTACTAAATCATCCATACAGACACTTACACACCCACTCATTCTTCAATACGTCTTTTCCTATATATATTAAAAATATTTAAACTTTACAGAAACACACAGTCACTGGATGATGTCATCAGTGATGTCATCAGTGATGTCACTGACCATGTCATGAGTGATGTAATATGTGACGTCATCAGCAGTGCATTATGGGGCGCGAGTTATAGTTAGCTGAACTAACTATAACGGGGAATTTCACGGGTTTTGTACGAGTGCAATGTCCAACTAACTATAACTGTCCCTAAAACCTAAGGTTTTTTCAGTGAATTTCAAAGGTTTTTTAAATGCTAATTTGTAACTATAACGTGTCTGAAACCTATGGTTTTTTCAGTGAATTTCTATATATATATATGTATGTATATGTATAACCTACTGGCAGTCGCCAGTAGGTAGTTATAGTTAGGACCTTGTTTCGATTAAAAAAGCGTTTTTTCTTTTGCCAATATCTTTTGCGCTGTTTGACGAATCTTTGCAAAATTTTCAAAACTAATGACCAACTCACTTCATCTGCTGTCTTGAAAGTTTCGGTGTGAATTGGTATAGCTGGGTCCGAGAAAAGGGGGGGGTGGGGGGGTCCCAAAACGCTTTTTCTCAATGTTAATTTCCATAGGAAACTGTTGACGCAGCTACAGCCCGAACTGCTGAACGGAATTGCACCAAATTTGGCAGAACAGTAGCTCTTGGTCCAGAGTGCACTCTTTTTGTTCAATCAATCAGGAGATTGTAAGCGTGCTACTCACCTGTGAGGGTCTCAAGGCGCTGAGGGGGGGGGGTCCGCAGCTCTGTTAGACGAACAGGCATGTCTTGAGTCTTCCTGAAGGTGTTCAGGGAGGGGGTGCGTCTGATGTCTGCCGGGAGTTCGTTCCAGGTTTTGGCTGCTATGTGAGAGAAGGATCTCCCACCTGCTCTGTGGATGCACGGGGTTTCGGCCTGTGTGAGGTTGGAAGATCGGAGTTTCATTTGGGTACGTGGAAGTTGATTCTGTTGAGGTATTTGGGTCCGGTGTTGTGTAGGCATTTGTAGGCGTGGGTGAGGATTTTTGAAGGTGACTCTTTTCTCTACGGGGAAGCCAGTAGAGCCTTCGTAGGTGTTGGCTGATGTGCTTGTGCCGGGGGATGCCGAGGACGAATCTGGCGGCGTTGTTCTGTATCGTCTGGAGTTTGCGGAGTAGGGACTTGTTTATGCCGGCGTAGAGTGCGTTTCCATAGTCCAGTCTGCTGGTGATGAGTGCGTGGGTGACCGTCTTCCTTGATTCAGGGGGGGATCCACTTGAAAGTCTTGCGGAGGATGCGGAGGGTGTTGAAGCAGCTGAAGGCGTCGGCGTTGACCTGTCGGTTCAGGGTGAGGGATGAGTCTAGTACGATGCCGAGGTTTTTGGCATGGTCCGAGGGGGTTGGTGGGCTTCCGAGGGAGGTCGGCCACCAGGTGTTGTCCCATGCTGAAGGGATGGTTCCAAAGACGAGGACTTCTGTCTTCTCGGCGTTGAGCTTTAGGCAGCTGTTGCTCATCCAGACTGTGACGTCCTGCATACCTTTCTGGAAGTTGAGTCTGGCGGTGGTGGGGTCTTTGGTGAGGGAGAGGATGAGCTGGGTGTCGTCAGCGTAGGATACGATGTTGAGGCCGTGTTGTCGGACGATGGCGGCGAGGGGGGCCATGTAGATGTTGGAGGGTCGGGCTCATTGATGACCCCTGTGGGACTCCGCAGGTGATTTTCGTGGTATCGGAGAGGAAGGGTGGCAGTCTGATTCTTTGGCTTCTTCCGGTGAGGAATGATCGGATCCAGTCTAGGGCTGTTCCTTGTATGCCGCGTCGTGTATTCTGGCGATGAGTGTGCGGTGGGAGACGGTGTCGAAGGCTGCTGATAGGTCGAGTAGGATAATGGCAGCGGAGTGGCCTTGGTCCAGGATGGTGCGGATGTCGTCAGTGGCGGCGAGTAGGGCGGTCTCGGTGCTGTGGTTGCTTCGGAATCCGGATTGGGACGGGTCTAGCACGGCATTGTCTTCGATGAATCGTGTCAGTTCCCTGTTGACTTTTTTCTCTGCAACTTTGGCCGCAAAGGGGAGGAGCGAGATGGGCCGGTAGTTCTTCAGGTCGGTGGGGTCAGCTGTGGGCTTCTTGAGCAGGGGCCTGACTTCTGCGCGTTTCCAGTCGTCTGGGAAGGTGCCTGTTTCGAGGGTGGTGTTGGTGCGTTGTAGTTCGGGTGCAATGGAGGTGGTGGCTCTGTGGTAGATGTGTGGAGGGTAGGGGTCTGTGGGGGCCCCTGAGTGGATGCCTTTCATGGTCGAGGCGGTTTCTTCGGCTGTGATCGGCGTCCAGGTGGAGATGGTTGGCTGGCTGGTGTGTTTGGGGGGCGGGCCGGCTGTGGCTTCAGGTGGATGGTCGACGAAGTTGTCGTAGAGGTTTTTGATCTTGAGGTGGAAGTAGGTTCCGAGCTTGTCGCAGAGTTCCTGGGACGGGGTGTTGTCTGTGGCTTCGCTGCGGGGGTTGGTGAATTCCTGAATAACAGTGAAGAGTTCCTTGGAGTTGGTGGAGTTGGGGAGGATTTTGTTGTGGATAAAAGACCTCTTGGTGGTTCTGATTTGGTTGTGGTAGTCGGTCATGGCGTCCTTGTAGGTGGTGTAGTTTTCGGGTGTCTTGGTGTTTCTCCAGTTCTTCTCCAAGCGTCTGCAGGTGCGTCTGACTTTTTGAAGATCGGTGGTGAACCAGACGGCTTTCCTGGGGCGTTGTTTGCTGGGGTTGCGTATCGTGGCGAGCTCGTCTGCGCAGTTGGAGATCCAGGTGTGGAGTTCTCTGGCTGCGACGTTGGCGTCGGATGCCGAGGTGTGGTTGTCTCGGGTGAGGGTGGAGTTGAGTTGCTCGTTGGTGACCATGCTCCAGTTCCTTCGTGGTGGGCGTGGTGCTAGTTTGGGTGCCTTGGGCTTGTCGACGGTGAAGTGTACGCAGTGGTGGTCGGTCCATGGGGGTTGCGTTGTGTGGCTGAAGTGAACGCTGTTTCCTGCTGCGTAGATGGGATTGAGGGTGTGCCCTGCCCTGTGGGTCGGTGTGGTGACGAGCTGTCTGAGTCCGATGTTGGCGAGGTTGTCACGAAGGGTGGTGGAGTTTGGGTTGCTGGGGTTGTCGAGGTGGAAGTTCAGGTCTCCGATGAGTATGTAGTTCATTGTGGCGATGGCGTGGGGTGCAATGAGGTCAGTGATGGTGGCGGCGAAGAGGGCCCGGCGGCCGGGGTGGTCTGTAGACTAGCGTTCCACGGAGCGTGGAGTTGGGGCTGGTCTGGATCTGGAAGTGCAGGTGTTCGGCGGAGGGTAAGGTTTCGCTGGAGGTGGTGAGGCGGAGGGTGTTCTTGTGGGCGATGGCGAGGCCGCTCCCGGGTGGTTGGGGCGGTCCTTCCTCTGGATCTTATATCCGTCCGGGATGGCGGTGTTGATGTCGGGGGTGGAGGAGGCATTGGTCCAGGTCTCCGTGAAGAAGGCGATGTCTGGAGAGAGAGAGTTGAGTAGGTTCCAGATCTGCCCGGCGTGTTTGTGTACGGAGCACACGTTGAGGAGGATGCATCTTAGGGTGTCGCCGGTGTTGGCTACGGCGGTGTTGGAGGCCGGGGTTGTGGTGAAGGTCTGGCGGCAGTGGAGGCAGGAGAACTGGCTGTGGATCGTGTTTGGCGTGGTCTGTTGGCAGTCTCTGAGTCTTCCTGGGTTGAGTGCGTGGAGGGTAGCTGTGCTGTAGCGGTGGGTGGGTCAAGATGCAGGGTCCCTGGCGCTGGCCGCGGTCAGGTCACGGGCGGGCGCAGACGGGCTTGCCTTTGGCACGCCTATTGGCGCTCCCGCTTCGCGCGAGTGCGCAGTGGCCGCCATTAAATAGGGTAGGGACGAGAGGCTGGGATGCGGGGGGTGTCCGGGGGGGGCGACGGCGCTGGGGGGGGCGCTGGGGCAGCAGCGGCGGGAACACGCACTGAAGGATAAAGAAAGAAAAATTAAGATAAACAAATAATGTTGGACAACAGGAGAGGCTAAGAGCTACCGGCGAGGTGCAGGATGTAGAGCGTGCTGAGGCAGGCTCATGCAGCGGAGCATGCAGCAGGCGCGAACCTCACCCGGAGGGTGATGGAGGATTGTAGAGCTGTGACGGCACAGCGGAGCTGCTGGGGAGAGAGTAGACCCAGGCCAATGGTGTAAATTCGTTCAGTAGTTCCTGAGAAATTTAAACATTTTCTCAGATATACAAATAGGGACGCAAAGGATCCGCAAACCCTCCAGATCTGGAGCCTGCGATCTGATTGGCTGCCAACACTTCAAACCAGGAAGTGTTGGCTGCCATCTTGTGACTCAGTTCAACCGAGTCACAAGAAAAAAGGTCAAAAAACGTTACAAATTAAGAAAAGGGGGCAGTGTAGAAACACCCTGACCCCCTAGCTGTGCTCAGGAGGTCCCATGGGGAACCCAAGGGCCCAAAAAAGCATTTTTTTTCAAACAAAATTACAGCGGGATTTGTGTTGGATCCGCGAATCTGGCCGAAAAAAAACAAACAAGCACAGGCTTTGTTTTCTTTAAGCCCCCGGGTGGGCCAGGTGCCGGGGGCTATCATTAAAATAGATGCGTGGGCCCCCGCAGCCCCAAGGACCACCACCTCCACGGGGCTATGTTTATTTAATGCAGGCCCCACGCAGCCCCGGGGACCGTCACCTCCTCGGGGCTTTGTTTTTAAAAAGGAATGCGTGCCCCCCCCCCCTCCCCACCGTCCCGGGGACCGCCACCACCCAGGGGCTAAATTCAAATGTGGGGGGGGGGACCTGCCCCCACACGGAGCCCCAGGGACCGCCACCTCCCCGGGGCTTATTTAATGAAATGCGGTGGCAGCCCCGAGGACCGCCACCTCCCCGGGGCACAAATTCAAAAGAGGTGTGGGGGGGGGGGCATCAGCCCCCCCACGGAGCCCTGAGCCCAAGGGACCACCTCCTCCCTGGGGCTAATTTAATGTAATGCAGGGGCCACGCTCCCCCTCCCTGCAGCCCCGGGGACCGCCACCTACCCAGGGCAAATTTAATGTAATGCAGGGGCCATGCTGCCCCCCGGGGACCGCCACCTCCTTGGGGCTACATTCAAATGATGCGGGGGTACTCCAGCCCCCCCAAGGAGCCCCAGGGTCCGCCACCTCCCCAGTGCTAATTTAATGTAATGTAATGCGGGGGCCATGCAGCCCCGGGGACTGCCACCTCCCCGGGGCACAAATTAAGCGGGGCCACTATGTAGATGGGAGGGGGGGCCGTGGCCCCTTTCCAGGAGCCCTCCATGGCCCTGGGGACTGCCACCCCCAGGGCCGGCTCCAGCAATGTCCCGAGGTGCCCACCCCCGGGACATTGCAGTTTGCTATGGCATGGCGGGATGATGACATCATCCACAGAACCACTCACACACCTACTCACACTCCCTCAAATGCTCTTGTGTGCCCACTCACACACCCGTACAACCACTGACCTACGCATTCACAGACCTATACCAGTACTCAAACAACCACTTAGTCCTCCTTAGAGCCACTCGCACACCCATTCCCTCACCAGAGATATCACTATAATTTTTGGCTTAAATTTCTGAAAAAGTAGTGAACGGATTTACACAATATAGGCAAAAGGCACTTTCTTGAACCAACATCTACCTCCCTGCCAAATTTGGTGCAAGTCCGTTCAGCAGTTGAGCTCTAGCTGTGGCTAAAGGTTCCATTAACATTACAAACTCATACTTATTTTGTGCCCAGAATTCTTGGTCCCCACTGCACGGATTCCCCCCAAACTTTCCATGACAACCAGAACCTACCATGACACTTTATTTGGAAAATTTCATGAAGATTGGTCAAACGATGCCAAAGTTTTAGCAAGTCAAAAATTATTTTTCTATGGAAACTGGGCCCTAACAATGACTACCTACTGGCAACCGCCAGTAGGATATGTATGTGTATGTGTGTATGTATATGTGTGTATGTATGTGCATATATGTGTATATGCATATATATGTATGTGTATCTATATATATATATATATATATATATATATATATATTTTTTTTTTTTTTTTTGCCTTGCAACCCTAATGAAGTCCTTGGGGACAAAACGCGCCGTCTGCCTAGTGATCGCAGCACATTTGCTTCATAGTAGACTGCGATAGTTTGGATAAATGTATTGTAAACTTTCTTTGTGTACCACGGGCATGCATGAGTGACATAAGGTGAGACTCTGTCTCCACGGCTCCCTTGGGGACTAGAGGATCATGTTCTAGGTTGCCAAAATCACCTGCTACTCTGAGAAAGTTAGGAGTTTAGTTGAGGCACCGTGAGCTAGCCAGAATTTGGCCCGTTAAATACTGACGTAACGAGACTCAGTCCCTATATTCTGACGTCCTGTCGCCCTAAGTACGGTTCTGCTTTACCAGCAAAATCCTTGCGACATGGCGCTACCAACATTGGTTTTTAGGTCTCGGCCTGCACCAGCGCTTGCGCTGGTCTGGCCGAGAGTTTTAGTAAGCGGGTTTTGGAAGTGCAAACACTGGCTTTCGGCTGGCGACCAGCTTGAGTTCACGATGGCGTGCACGCGCAGCTGGCATCTGGGTTTCCTATCTCTTCCTCATTTCCTCGTCATGGCTCATTAACTCTCTGGACTCTGATGTTTCAATCGCAGCAGCAGCTCACATTACCAACTGAGGGCCCTGGACTACAGTCACATGAAAAACAACAGCGATTAGCATTGAAATGCAAGCTTTTTTTGTCTAGTTAGAAATATTGCTTCGGTGGGTTGATTTCACTTTATATCGCTATTTGTTTTATATTGGGAGTCACAGCCTAATTACCAGTATTTTTGTCTCACTGTTTTTTTTTTTTTAATATTTATTCACACAAAGCTATATTTAAGGTTACTTTTTCCGCGTCACTTCTTCACTCTATTTAAACTCCACACTCCCCACTCTTATTGTCTCTCTCCTTCTCTCTCTCTCCCCTCTCTAATTCTCTCTCTCTACTTAATTAACTCTCCCCTTTCTATCTTTTTTAGCCTTTCATTCTCTCACCCCTTTATCTGTTTCTCTTTCAAACTCCTTCATTCACTCTCTCTCCCCTTCTTTCTCTCTCTATCCCGCTCCACTCTTTATTCTATGTACACCCTTTCTCTCTCTCTCACCACCCTCTCTAATTGGGCTTTATATCTTCACTCTATCTCTCACTCGGCAACACCACAGCATCACTCAGCGCAACCACAGCATCAATCAGAGCCAGCACAGCATCAATCAGAGCCAGCACAGCATCACTCGGCACCAACACAACATCACTCAACGCCATCACAGCATCACTCAACGCCATCACAGCATCACTCAACGCCATCACAGCATCACTCAACGCCATCACAGCATCACTCAGTGCAACCACAGCATCACTCAGCACAGCCACAGCATTACTCAGCACAACCACAGCATCACTTAGCGCCACAACAGCATCACTCAGCGCCACAACAGCATCACTCAGCGCCACAACAGCATCACTCAGCGCCACAACAGCATCACTCAGCGCCACAACAGCATCACTCAGCGCCACAACAGCATCACTCAGCGCCACAACAGCATCACTCAGCGCCACAACAGCATCACTCAGCGCCACAACAGCATCACTCAGCGCCACAACAGCATCACTCAGCGCCACAACAGCATCACTCAGCGCCACAACAGCATCACTCGGCACCACCGCAGCATCACTCGGCACCACCGCAGCATCACTCGGCACCACCGCAGCATCACTCGGCACCACCGCAGCATCACTCGGCACCACCGCAGCATCACTCGGCACCACCGCAGCATCACTCGGCACCACCGCAGCATCACTCGGCACCACCGCAGCATCACTCGGCACCACCGCAGCATCACTCGGCACCACCGCAGCATCACTCGGCACCACCGCAGCATCACTCGGCACCACCGCAGCATCACTCGGCACCACCGCAGCATCACTCGGCACCACCGCAGCATCACTCGGCACCACCGCAGCATCACTCGGCACCACCGCAGCATCACTCGGCACCACCGCAGCATCACTCGGCACCACCGCAGCATCACTCGGCACCACCGCAGCATCACTCGGCACCACCGCAGCATCACTCGGCACCACCGCAGCATCACTCGGCACCACCGCAGCATCACTCGGCACCACCGCAGCATCACTCGGCACCACCGCAGCATCACTCGGCACCACCGCAGCATCACTCGGCACCACCGCAGCATCACTCGGCACCACCGCAGCATCACTCGGCACCACCGCAGCATCACTCGGCACCACCGCAGCATCACTCGGCACCACCGCAGCATCACTCGGCACCACCGCAGCATCACTCGGCACCACCGCAGCATCACTCGGCACCACCGCAGCATCACTCGGCACCACCGCAGCATCACTCGGCACCACCGCAGCATCACTCGGCACCACCGCAGCATCACTCGGCACCACCGCAGCATCACTCGGCACCACCGCAGCATCACTCGGCACCACCGCAGCATCACTCGGCACCACCGCAGCATCACTCGGCACCACCGCAGCATCACTCGGCACCACCGCAGCATCACTCGGCACCACCGCAGCATCACTCGGCACCACCGCAGCATCACTCGGCACCACCGCAGCATCACTCGGCACCACCGCAGCATCACTCGGCACCACCGCAGCATCACTCGGCACCACCGCAGCATCACTCGGCACCACCGCAGCATCACCGGCACCACCGCAGCATCACTCGGCACCACCGCAGCATCACTCGGCACCACCGCAGCATCACTCGGCACCACCGCAGCATCACTCGGCACCACCGCAGCATCACTCGGCACCACCGCAGCATCACTCGGCACCACCGCAGCATCACTCGGCACCACCGCAGCATCACTCGGCACCACCGCAGCATCACCGGCACCACCGCAGCATCACTCGGCACCACCGCAGCATCACTCGGCACCACCGCAGCATCACTCGGCACCACCGCAGCATCACTCGGCACCACCGCAGCATCACTCGGCACCACCGCAGCATCACTCGGCACCACCGCAGCATCACTCGGCACCACCGCAGCATCACTCGGCACCACCGCAGCATCACTCGGCACCACCGCAGCATCACTCGGCACCACCGCAGCATCACTCGGCACCACCGCAGCATCACTCGGCACCACCGCAGCATCACTCGGCACCACCGCAGCATCACTCGGCACCACCGCAGCATCACTCGGCACCACCGCAGCATCACTCGGCACCACCGCAGCATCACTCGGCACCACCGCAGCATCACTCGGCACCACCGCAGCATCACTCGGCACCACCGCAGCATCACTCGGCACCACCGCAGCATCACTCGGCACCACCGCAGCATCACTCGGCACCACCGCAGCATCACTCGGCACCACCGCAGCATCACTCGGCACCACCGCAGCATCACTCGGCACCACCGCAGCATCACTCGGCACCACCGCAGCATCACTCGGCACCACCGCAGCATCACTCGGCACCACCGCAGCATCACTCGGCACCACCGCAGCATCACTCGGCACCACCGCAGCATCACTCGGCACCACCGCAGCATCACTCGGCACCACCGCAGCATCACTCGGCACCACCGCAGCATCACTCGGCACCACCGCAGCATCACTCGGCACCACCGCCAGCATCACTCGGCACCACCGCAGCATCACTCGGCACCACCGCAGCATCACTTCGGCACCACCGCAGCATCACCGGCACCACCGCAGCATCACTCGGCACCACCGCAGCATCACTCGGCACCACCGCAGCATCACTCGGCACCACCGCAGCATCACTCGGCACCACCGCAGCATCACTCGGCACCACCGCAGCATCACTCGGCACCACCGCAGCATCACTCGGCACCACCGCAGCATCACTCGGCACCACCGCAGCATCACTCGGCACCACCGCAGCATCACTCGGCACCACCGCAGCATCACTCGGCACCACCGCAGCATCACTCGGCACCACCGCAGCATCACTCGGCACCACCGCAGCATCACTCGGCACCACCGCAGCATCACTCGGCACCACCGCAGCATCACTCGGCACCACCGCAGCATCACTCGGCACCACCGCAGCATCACTCGGCACCACCGCAGCATCACTCGGCACCACCGCAGCATCACTCGGCACCACCGCAGCATCACTCGGCACCACCGCAGCATCACTCGGCACCACCGCAGCATCACTCGGCACCACCGCAGCATCACTCGGCACCACCGCAGCATCACTCGGCACCACCGCAGCATCACTCGGCACCACCGCAGCATCACTCGGCACCACCGCAGCATCACTCGGCACCACCGCAGCATCACTCGGCACCACCGCAGCATCACTCGGCACCACCGCAGCATCACTCGGCACCACCGGAGTATCATTCGGCATCACCTCAGCATCGTCTCCGCAACAGTCACCACCACCACCACTACCACCTCAGCATCACTCAGCACCACCTCAGCCTGCTCTCGGAATCTGGCATCTGTTGATTCTCCCCTAGCGTCTGGCCGCTGCTAGTGTTATAATACAGGTACTAGTTCCCAACCTTCACCCTCCGATTGTTTATGCCCCCTCAAAAAAAAAGCTTTAACAAACAACCATTGCCAGCATTGCAAGAACAAAAGAAAACTGAGGAAATTTTTTATTGTAAATACTTTTTTTAATATGGTCGTTCAGTTTTACATAATGCCTTCTTGGTCATATATAAAGTAACAAAAATGCTTCTGACACTTTTTTATTATAACTTTTCAGCATGCCGCACAGCAGCCACACTTCTCTACAGCACAGCTTGAAGACATTGGCAAAGTCAATAGCTTTGGCTAAACACTTATAAGGCCCCAAAGGCGAGACCTATTGGCTATGCCAATGCTTGTTTACTTATCAGGTCAACTGAGTAGTACTTGTACTTGCCCATAGTACACTTACACCTCCTCCGGAGACTTCCATGGTGTTGGGGATTAATTCTCCACAGTATTTTAGGAAGCACCTAATTTTTTTTCTGTTGGTTGTTCAAACTTGAACCTCTAAAAGGTTTACCTATATTAATGTTGGCACTCTGTTTCCATGCCTGTTTATCAATGGCGTCTCCACAGCCTACACCTATAGCTGACAATTGCAGTACATGCATGTTAACTTTTACATGGCCTTGGCAATGCAGGTGGTGATGTAATGTTCGTGGTTGAAGCCCACGATGCTCATCAAGTATTTTGTTCTTGGGTCAATTTTCCAGCTGTGGGTGCTAATACACAGACATTTCATTAATACACTGACGTTGCACCACCACCACAATTCAGAGCATATCAGCTCTTAGAAATTCCACTATCTCATTGGGAACATCAAAATTGGTTCAGAGGCTCCCTAGTACACATACTTGCTCCTGTATGCAACTGCTACAATTAGTGATAAAGGGGCCACCTGGCCAGTCCTAGCTGGTTATACACCATACTGCGACCTACTAAACCTCAATGTTGATGAGCTGCGGCAATTAAACAATGGTCTAGTTAGACTATATACACTCTTAACTCAGTATGTTTTGTGCTCCTTGATTGCTGTCCCAGTAAGGGCAGCGCTAGCAGGGCAACCACAGTTGCCTGCAGTACCTAAAATAAGTCATGTAAGTGTGCATTCAGTTATGGGTAAACTTCCAGCAAACCGTGAGTAAATTCCTTTTTGGATAGCCCAAAAAATTGAAGCCATGTTTCCCCTAGCTGGACCACAAGACCAGCACAACATGGACTATGTGCTTACTCCCATGGGCATGTTCCCCAAATAGGTGACTGCGCCACTTGGGGGCACAGTCTTTGCTGCAGCATATACCGTCAAACATGGTACTCAGTCAGTTTTGACAGAGGTGTTAAAACAAATGCAGAACGAACACTGGGCAGCTTCTTCTCTTGATTTGAGGATGAAATAATGAGAAATGTTCCTGTGGTGGTCTCAATGAGACTGTCAAGCATTAAAGGCAAAGCAGCATCTTTGGCTATATACCAGGGGCTCACGCAGGTTGCACCAGTCAACCAGGAAAGTGAGCTATCTTTAATTATTTCTGAAGTATATTCTATAGGTCGCCATAATTTGGGTGCCAGACCTAATAAACTAGAACTTGGTGAACCAAGTTCCGACAAGGACGGTGCTAAGCAGAACCCAGTTTGCTAAAAAAAAAAAAAACTTGATGGGACAAACCTAATTCTAAAGAAAAAGCTTTGTCTGGGGGAGGTTTCCCGCCATCGGAGCCCTCTGACAGATGCTATAATTTGCGTGATCGCACACAGTTGAAAGCACCTGATGGGTATCAGCATTTTGATATTAATCTTTCTCATTCCTTTAAAGACTCATCAGGAAAACAATACGAGAGAGTAGGGTGTTTTGAGCGCAGTCAGGAAGAGTACGTGAAACTGAAAAAGGGCTCAACGCTCATCTGATGTGAAGATAAAAAAGGAAGAGAAACGTCTTCAATTCAAACACCAATTTCTGAAGAAAAAAAAGTGCAGCTATTACTGCAAAATATCCCACATATGTCCCTCCAGATAGATCGCATAATTTGGATATAAAAATTGAGGGTGACATGCATCGCACCTTTCGTGTAATAGTCTAGGAAGATTTAACATTATCATAGGACATTCTCTTAGGGGAGGTTGATTGGCCCCCGGAGTTGGTATTATAACATCTTCAACTTGTGGAGTGTTCGTACAATCATTTTCTGCACTTGTCCCTGATGAGGTCAAGCAAGCCTATGCCACAGAATAGGCTCTTGCACAAGCCCCAGCTTTATATCTCAATCATGTCGACTTGGATAATGACTCTCCTTATCATGTAATAGGCATAAGGTTCAGCCCACAAGTGCAGCCAAAATACCCAATAAAATGGGATACTAAAGCACCCTTTTTAGAAATACACATAATTAGAGTGCAAGGGAGTAATTGAACCCTGTGTCTCCTAAATGAATAAACCCCTTTTTTTCTGTCTTAAAACTGGATCATTCATATCTTATAGTCTTGGACTATAGACGTTTAAATAGTCATACATGCACATTTGCAATACAAAATACACACAGTATGACACTTATAAATAATAGAGTCCGTAAAAAATGTAAAACAACCATGGATATTTCCAATGTTTTTGGCTGCCAGAATATAGTGCCTGGAAGCAGGGATTGGACTTCCTTCTTGGCACTAGGCTTTCAACGTTGCTTTTGTCGACTCTCCATGGTGTATAAGAACAGTCCAGGACTGTTTGCTGCCCTTGTGTCAATTTTACATATTGAACCGAACGCATTGTCCTATGTAGATATCTACCTGAACGACGATGAGTTAAACGCATTTAGCCAGGGTAGATCGCATGATATTGGGATTTACTGAATCTGGCTAAAAGTTCAACTTCAAGAAATATAATATAGCCTTTCTAAGTGTTATATTTTTAGGATACAAACTTGCCCATGAAGGAAAAAGCCTTGCACCACACTTCCCAGAAAAGTGTGCTCTTCTACAACTACCTGACACTGTTAAGAAACTGCAATCTTTATTAGGATTCCTTAATTTTGGCAACACTTGCATAGCTGATTATGCACAGGGCATGAAATCATTATATGAATCAATTCATCCTGATTTTTTCAGTTTATATTTGACATCAGACCATATAGGCATTCTCAGATCACTACTATCGGACTTGCTTGATACACAACACTTACATACACATGTAAATACTGCAAACTTGGTCATCCTTATAGTTGTGGGTGCCATCGGCTTTACATATGTCACCTTTAATGAATGTGAAACAGTGCCAATTGCAAATAAATCTCATTTATATTCCAATGCGGAGATGTTTTTTATCCAGTGAAAAAATACTGACTGCAGTACAGATGGCTATTAAAGAAAGGCCAATTGCACAAGGGAAACACATTATTGTCGTTACTCCTATTTCAGCCTTGTAGGCTGTCACAAAAGCAAGTGTTGCAAATGCTAAAGCCCTCCATCCAAGATGAATACAATAGGCAACATCCTTAACAGCTGTGGTTGTACACCTCACGTTTGACCCGTTTTTGCAGACGCAGGAATTTCTTCAATATGAGCATGTTTACCCCATGCTCAGTGACGTTTTGCCTCTTGAGCAGTATAAATATTTTGTTTAAACTGATGGTTCATCCCAGCCTGCCACAAGGGCCCAACCACCAATATTCGCTGCATGTGCATGTGAATTTGGCTGGTCAATTCCAACCAATAAAAACTGGCACTCAGTCCTTAGGCAACTACACTGCTGAACTGAAAGCCTTGCTTTTTGTACTAGAACATAAGTATACTGAATTCCCCACACTTAGTGTGTGATTTGTATTATTGTGTCCAGTCTTTTAATGACAATTTGCATTATTGGCACCAGAATGGATTCATAGATTCTAAAGGCAACACTATAAAGTATAAATTGCTTTGGGTGAAAGTGGCAGACCTAAAAGATAGGTTGCCACAGACTCATGTTATTCATACATTGAGTCATCAGAATGTGGGAACACACGCATGGAATTCTTTGGCAGATGAAGCGGCCAAATCCACAATTTCGACTGTGACAGTTGCTGCGATTATCGTTCTCATACGAGGGTAGATGATAAACTGTTCGCTGTTAATTATATATGCGAGGGCACCCCTTTACTTAGGGGCTTTCATGCTAACTATAAATACCATTTAAGCGAACAAGTTTTTCCCTTCGTTACGATTCCAGGAGTTGGTGATCGTTTGATTCCCACCCAAGACCGCAGGCTATGCTTAATGATAGCTGTGCATGAAGATGTTGCTTCCGCACACACGGGTATGGCGGTCACAATTTCGTTACTACAGCAACGTTATTGGTGGCATGGCTTATATAAACAGCCCAAGAAATATGTCTTTTGTTGTGACATTTGTCAACAAATTAAAAGTTCTATAGTGCCACTTCCACTACAGAGACACCTGTTGACTTCCAACAAACATTTCGGTTGCATTTATTTGGACCATTCCGGTCCTCTTAATTCGGATGGTGTGTTACATTTATCCTTCTTGCAGTTAATTTTCTTTCTCAAGTTTCCTCTGGGTGTGGCCACAACGCTTGGCTGCTGCTCGCACTGTTATTAAAGATTTGCAAGTCTTTATCAGAACACACGCATGCACAACAATCCACTTGGACCTGGGCCATGCTTTCACTTCTGAAGCATATAGGGATTCTATGGCATCCCTGGAAGTAGAAGTGTATAACTCTACCCCCATCATCCTGAGGGAAATTTGGTAATGGAGAGGATGAACCGTGACTTAAAAAAATCCTTAACAGCTAGAGTATTAGGTTCAGGACATAGCTGGATCCATCACCTATATGGGGTACAAAGAGTGCTTAATAATCTCCCTTAACGATCTCGGGGTGCCTGGACCCCATACAAGTTCCTTTTAGCATCGGAATGTATTTTCCAGACTTTGATGTTCCAGACATCGTGGTGGCAGCCATGCTCTTTGAAGTAAATGATCGTTCTGCTTTCTTACAGGATTTGCAACACTTCCGTGATGGCCAATCTAACGAGCAGTTGAAGACGTCTGCCTCTACTGGAATCGAGGAGCAGCCAGCACCTTCTGGCAGGATTCCACAAATTGGGGATCCCGTTCGAGAAAAGGTTGCGGTAAAAAAGCAATTTGACCAATCCTTCTGTGTTCCGGTGCCTGTCCTTCGTATTCAAGGTACATGAACTGTCATATTGGCACCGCTTGCTGGTGATAAAGACCATCGTTTTGACTCCATTGATCACATCAAGTGGGAAAGCCAGAGTACAGCGGACCTCAGGTGGGGGACTCGAAGTCCCAAGATTACCTTTCCTCAGAGGGCGTGGCTGCTGCCCAGGCGCTGAAAACCACGCCACATCTCCTGCTGCACGGGACGAGAGCCAGAGCACAGCGGACCTCAGACGGGGACTCCAAGTCTCAGCATTACCTTTCCTCAGAGGGCGTGGCTGCTGCCCAGGTGCTGCAAACCGCACCATATCTCCCGCTGTGCGGGACGCACCCGGCCGAAGCCCAGGCCTCTCTTTGCCCGTCATTGCCAGGAAGAGGCAGGGCAGGGCCACTCCCTTATGTTTATATTTGGAAAGTGCTGGATCCTGTTGTCCTGAACAGAAGGTACTGTGTTCATGCGCCCACTTCTACTTTCACTGGGATATCTGAAGTTGGTCTGCACTATACCAATACTCCATACTATATCCACACTTTAATTTTCTTGGACCAGGACGCTAAGTGACTCTTGTCTGTTTACTTATGTGTTTATTTGTGCAGTCTCTTAGACTTTGATGCTATAAGACCGAAATATCCATAAGGCTACTTTTTTGACATTGTCATCAGTTGATTCTATTCTTCTGTTAGGTAAAAATAAATAGTACATTGGTATAGCGGTATAGCCTGAGTGTGTAAGTCTTTAGCAAAGTCAGGTGGAACGGGTGATCTGACAGCAAGGGCCTATTCGCTTTGTCAACGAGTTAAGGGTCAAAAATCCCTCCCAGCCCTTGCCCCTTATTTTCGTGGGAAAGTTATCTATGGGGAAGAGAAAATCTGAGGGGGGGGGGGGGTAGGTTGTAGAGCTACAAGCAGAAGCAAGTAAAGCCAAGCTCCCACACAAGACTGTTGGGAACAATTGCGTGTTGGATCGTATTGATAACCTTCTGGTCGAATGCGAGGAGATGCTAACCCCTTCTGGGACCACTCCAGTTTGTACTTTAGAGGCGACTCCAATTGGCTTCAAACCCAAGGCCCATAAACATATTCTTGCAATGTTTAATAAGCCCACAACACGCAGCACTAAACAGACACAACCATCGCCCACTGTTATTGCCACAGAGGTTGCTAGCGAGCCTATCCATTCAGATATGCTGGAAATTCAATTAGCCCCCGATACGCGGGCTACTCGTCTCAAACGGAGTAATAGGTTCTTAACACTTTTGGATCAAAGTAATGACCTAAAGGGTAGCAACGATCCTGAAAGATTGAGTGGGTGAGGGAAAGACCTGATAACGGGGGGGGAGAGACAATAGGTGAAGCTGAAAATGACCCACATTTTGAAGGCTCTGCACTGACTAATTTATCTTTCATTAAAACTATAACTGATCTATGGTCTGAAGTGAGCGTGTTGAAATCAACAATTAAGGCTCTCACTGACCAGATCAGTTTTTGTAGCTAGCAGTGCGAGTAGAATGCAGCCTCACACCCCGCAATGCAGGCATTGTGCCTCTCCACCTTCTCTTCTGCACTCAATCTCGACTCAAACCCATATGAGCATTGCTCCCATTACCTCCAATCCAAAACCCACTGATGTACCGAGGCAAATTGGCCCTTCTGGGCCAACTAGCATCAACTTCCAGGTATGCAGGGCCCACTGCTAAGAAGGGGCCCTCCGCCTAACCTCGAATATTTGCCCAGACTTCCTAGGTAAAATCATTTAGTTGATAATCCAAAGGTACAATGTATGCGCCCCATCTCCCATCCTAGATCTATTTTCATGACTAATGTCCCTAAAGTTTTGCTAAATCAGAAATACGAAGGAGTAGAGTCACTCATAAATAAAATTGTACATTGGATTAGCCAAGTGAGGGGCTGTCGCTCAGTAATTGGAGACAACATTTTAGGAGCCAGTAGGCTAACCCGCCTCTGCGACCACGTGGATCATATTGAAGTACGCCTGGCTGATGAGACGGTGGCCCATAACTTTACAGCCTTAGAAGCACGATCTAGTGCCCCTACATCCTCACCGATCCAATTCAAGTAAAGCCTCCCGCATAACCCTCTGCTCATCAGAGCTCAATCTTCTGTTCCCCACTCAGACAGGACCTCAAATCTAGACGCCAACGATGGACTTGTGCTACCTAGCAATTATCTGTGTCCAAAACCTCCATTATTACATTTCCCAACTCCTCAGCATCCAAACTTAGTCAGGAGCCTATATCCCCCTAAAGGCCCCTCATATGTTTGGAACAAAGCTATCCAACAGCGTATTGAGCTTTTGTACCCCTATAGAAGGGTGACCGATGGTCTCTCTGGCACTTCCAATGGACAGCTTCTAGCACATACATGCAATTCCCTTACTATTTAACGATCAAACCCTAATTGCAGGCAGGTACCGTGGAGTGTTCTCAATATGGTATCATGGAATGTGGCTGGGGTAAGACCGAAATTGACCCTCCCACACTGGTTACAGGTTAGCGAATCCTTTGACATATGTATACTACAGGAGTCTTGGAGTACCAAGCCTACTTAGGTCCCTGGCTATGTAACATTCTATCGCCCAGCAATTTCCAACAAGCTGGGACGTCCTGCAGGGGGGTTGATAATTTGGATCAAGATTGCACTGCACTGTACGATTCGTGAGCTGAGGTCCGATAGCCTGGACATCCTAGCTGTGGAACTCAAAGGCCCGGATGGTGCCTTACTTGACATTTACAATGTCTATGCCAGAGGAACTAAGGCGGGAAAGAGGTCAGCCACGCTAGACGAGTTGGAGGCTCTCCTGGGTGATAGGGCCGCTAAACCTCTATTGATTATGGCAGGCGACTTCAATGTCACTTTCGAACCTCTGGAGAGCGAGGATGTCTGCGAGTCTAGCGAGGAGGACAAACTGTGGCATGTCCCCCACCTTGATCTTCCCCCTATAAAAAAAATGGACGCAAGTGGCACTCCAGTTAAATGCACTCTCCTTGGAATTTGGGCTTAGGGCAGCAAATGGTCGTACTGTTTCAGACAAAAGGGAGGCGAACACATTACACTAGCAATATACGCTGTATTGATACCATTTTGGTGGACCTCTGGCTATGGCCCAGAGTGTTGTGTGTGGGTTCTACCCTGGATAGCGACCATAACACTTTACAACTCTCGTTGAGGTCACTCTGGGTGGGATCGCCTAGTTCTCAAAAGCAAGTTCTATCTTCAAAGGAGATACTCCCTTCAAATGACAATTATCGCCTTAAGTGGCCCCAGGTGGTTATGGACGTTGAGAAGCTGAAATTCATTGAGCAGAACCTGCTGACCTCCACTTCCACGCTCCAAAGTTTGATTGACCAACCGGGAGGGCTGGACAAGATCAGGGATTGTCACTCCCGCCTCTGTGAACAGTTAGCCACATTCTTCTACGAACCAGTGCGCCCACGTAAAACAGTCATGAATCTAAGTTCTGAGACGGGCTGGTTCAGCAAGGAATGTAGAGCCATTAGATGACACCTAGCCCAGGCAATCAGAGAGAACAATCTGACTCTAGTGAGGAACCTGAGGAGAGGGTACAAGGTAGCACAAAAGAAGGCCAAAAGGGAGTGGGACGTGAGTAGATGGGCTCTGATTAGAGAGGCCTGCGATAGCAAGGATTCACAAAAGTTCTGGCTCCTTGTAGCCAGGGGGGGCTGCTAACAGACCCCCGCCCCTCACCAATAATATCTCTACTGCTGCGTGGCATGATCACTTCTCACTGCTATATTCTGGGCCCAGTCCATTTGGTGAAGAGGATGCCTCTTATGGCCATGACCCTGCTCCACCAAATGATTTCTTCTTGCCAAGTGAAATCATGATTTGTATCAATTGCATCGCCAAGGCCAAAGCTGTGGGCCCAGATGGCGTACCGGGTGACGTGTTCAAGTATGACAGTCGGAACTGGGCAAACTATATTCTGGCCTTAGCCAATGCCATAGCTGCGGGGGCCCAAATACCCATCTCTTGGAAGGGAGCAGAGGTGATCCCAGTGTTTAAAATAGCCGATAGATCCCTACCTGGCAACTACAGGCCAATCCGTCTGATTGACTGTATACAAAAAGTCTTCGCCCGGGCACTCCTGTTCAAGGTCCAAGACTGGATGAGTGAATGTAATATTCTTTCCCCATTTCAGGCTGGCTTTAGGCAGAGGACGAGCACCATCGACCAGGTGTTTTGTTTCCTGCTTCTCACATGGAAGATCGTGGTCTTGGGTCGCGGGAGTCTTTATGTAGCCTTCACCGATCTCAAGACCGCCTTCGATCTTGTCCCCAGAAATAAACTATGGCAAGTTTGAAATGATATGGGCCTACCTAAGAAGATCTTAACACTTATCATTCGTCTTCACAAGGCAAATTTCGCTAGGGTGCGTTGGGGTTCCCAAGGTCAGCTCACCGACCCGATAGGAATTAACAGGGGGTATTAGAAATGGGGGTCTCTAGTTGGCAGAGGTAGGTATCTTTGTCCAAATAGGGGCCCTTGCTTCTAGTCAGGGTAGGGGGGATACACTTCTAAATTAACCCCTGCTCACCCCCTTGGTAGCTTGGCGCGAGCAGACAGGCTCATCTCAGAGGCAGTGTGTAAAGCATTTGTGAACACATACAGTAATACAGTGAAAACACTAGAAATGGACACCACACCAGTTTAGAAAAATAAGTAATCTTTATCTAAACCAGTACAAGACCAAACAACAAAAATCCACAATACAGTTATCAAGATATCCTCAAAAGTAGGTTATTCACTCAATTAAAGTTTGTAGCCACCAATAACTCCACCTGGAGTTATTACGGCGTTGTGACAGATAAAAATCCCAAAGTACGGCGCCGACCGCGAGGTGCGCGGCGTCGGCCGCGCAGTCAAGCAGACACACAAAGAACAGTACCTTGGAAACGATGAAAGCAAAGGCGGTGCACGGCGCCGGGGAGGTGATGCTTCGTTGGTGCCGAGCGGCGTCGGTTCCTTACTACCCCAGGGGAGGTGAAGCCTCTGTTCCTTACTGTGTCGGGGAGGTGATGTCACGGTGGCGGCGAGGCGTCGGTTCCTTACGACGGTGGGGTGTCAATGGATTCAGGAGTCACCCACATCGAGTATCGGCTCCGCGTTGATGAAGCACTGGCGTCGGTGAAGTCGGGGCTGCGGTGCGAGTCAGGACGATGCGTCGTGGGCGTCACGAGCGGTGTCCTCTGCTCCGGTGCAGGCCGCGGCCTCGGCGACTGCTTCGGAGTCGATGCAGCACAGCGTCGGCAGGCGTCGGACCTACGGTGCAAGACCGCGCGGTGCGTCGTGCTCTTCACGAGCGGTGCCCATGGCTTCGGTGCAGGTTACGGCGTAGCTGTTGCAATTTCCTTTTGTGGCAGCTGAAACAGCAGTTCCAGATGCAGAGAGACAGAAGAAATGAAGTCTTTGTGTCCCTGAGACTTCAGAACAGGAGGCAAGCTCAGTTTCAAGCCCTTGGAGATCTTCTTCAAGCAGGGGACACAGCAAACAGCAATGTCCTTCTCCTTTCCTTGGCAGCAAGTAGCCACTGCAGGCCAACCCCAGACAGCAAACAACACAGGGGCAGTATTCCTCCTCAGCTTCTCCAGCTCTTCTCCTTGGCAAAGGTTCCTCTTGATTCCCAGCAGTGATCTAAAAGTCTGGGGTCTGGGCCCCTCTTTTTATTCACAAAAATCCTTTGTTCTCTGAAGGCAGTGTGTCAGTACCCAGCCAAAACCAGTTCTGTCCTCACTGGTGCAGCTTCATGGCAGGAGGTAGAGACAGCATTTTTGAAGGTAGACCAGGCCCATTCAGGTGAAAGGAAATCTCCGCCCCCTACTCTAAATGCAGCCCAAGTCTATTCAGCCCAGCCCTGACTCAAAAGGCTCTCTGGAGCCACTGCCCCTCCCCAGCCCCTGCCAGACAATGCCATACACAAACCTAGCAGAGGCACACTGGATGGTTAAGCAAGAAAATACCTACTTTCTAAAAGTCATATTTTCAAACACGGAATGTAAAAATCACCCTCACTAAAAGATGCATTTTAACATTGAGTTCAGGCATACTAAACTTTATTTTCCCACCTTGTTCCCAGGGGTAGTTATGTTTATAAGATGTTATAAACAAACTCCCCATTCTGTCCTATGGGAACAGGTAGCCTTGCAATAGTGAAAACCGAAATTGGCAGTAATTCACTATCAGGACATGCCACACACATCAGGGCATGTCCTACCTTCACATATACTGCACCCTGCCCACAGGGGAACCTTGGACCTACCTTAGGGGTGACTGATATGTAAGGAAAGGTTAGGGCCTGGCAAGTGTGTGCACTTGCCAAGTCGACATTGCAGTACCAGACTGCACACAGGCTCTGCAATGGCAGGCCAGAGTTACATTTTACAGGCTGCTTCTGTGGGTGGCACAATCAGTGCTGCTGCCCACTATCAGCATTTGATTTACCGGCCCCGGGCACACACAGTGCACTGCACTAGGACTGACTAGTAAATCAAATATGCCAATCATGGAATCACTAATCCATAGCAATTTACAAAGGGAGCACTTGCACTTTGGCACTGAACAGCAGTGGCAAAGTGCCCAAAGCATCTAGACCAGCAAAACTGAGTCCAACACACAGCAAAAACACAGGAGGCAAAAGCAAAAAATGCAGGGGAGACCCACGCCCATGGTGCCAGGTCGAACGGGGGGGGGGTACGACAGGGCTGTGTTCTGGCCCCCACTCTTTTCTCCCGCTTCGTGAATAATGCAGTCCAGCATCTCTCACTGGTTCCAGCGGATGCCCCAAGCCTAGGGGGAGAAAAAGTGGTAATCCTGTTATTCGCTGATACCTTGTTAGTATCAAAAACACCAAGTGGACTCCAACTACTTTTGAACCGGTTCAAAACATTCTGTGACCTACAGGGTTTAGAGGTGAATACCCTAAAGACGAAGCTTCTCCTCCTCAACCCACACAGGTCAGTCAAAGGTAAATTTACAATAGGAAGGATCCCCTTGGAAAGGGTGAACTCTATTGACTACTTTGGAATTACCATCTCCGAAGATATGTCTTGGAAACCCCATATAGATATGCAGACGCTCAAGCATAGACAAATTGTGGCGGCCGTGCTCAAAGAACATTGTATTGTATTGATATAGTGCTTACTACCCCCGACGAGGCGTCGAAGCGCTTACATCTTTTACCAAACCAGTGGCAGCCCCACTTCAGATCTATGAGGCTAAAGCTGTGGGTTCCGCGCTAAATGGTGCGGAATTATGGGGCTTTGAAAGGATGGGTGCTTTACTAAACTCTGAGAACAAGTATCTGAGGTCCCAAGTCTCATTACCACAGAGCACGCCAATACACCCGTTAAGACTTGATATGCATATAGCTACCATTGTAGAGAAGGCTAACCTTCGCCCCTTATTATTTTGGCTGCGCATTAGGTCTACCCCGGAGCAGTCCTCGTGCACCGCAGCCCTTGATGAAGTGGTCGCACTCGACCGTTTTAGGAAGATTGGCTGGATTTGTTATCGGAATTCCTCTTTGAGAGCATTAGGTTTAGAGGGCCTCTGGGACAGTAAGAACCAATTTCCGCCCCTTAAGAAAGATGCACTTAAACAGTATTGGGATTGGGTAGCCCAGGGTTCAGTTACTAGCTCCTCATGGGGACGCCTAACTTTGGATTTTATGAATTTTAAAATTGTTGGATCTTATGAAAAATATCTTGATTTCATCACCATCCCTCTGGACAGGAAACTCTATATGCAGTTTTGTTTTTGATCACTTCCATTAAACTCATACACTAGCTCCTGGAGGCAGGTATCCACTCCTTCTCACCATTGTCCCAGGTGCATGTCTGCTATTGAGACCATTGCCCACGTATTTTTTGTTTTCCCAGAGTACTGTATTCCAAGACGCAAATGGTTGAAACCAATCTGTAAGCTGCTGGGCACGCGTCGCCATGACGAGGCCCTACGTATTCTGAGAGCAGATACCACCTCGACGATAGTTTGTGCTGTTGCCAAGTTCTTGGGTCACATGTGGGCAATAAGAAGGCATTTGTCTAAAATATGAAACCTGTATATGGAAAATATATTCTCTTTTTAGATATTTTATACATATGGTTTTAAGTTATTCACATGCCACTGCTTCGGGTCCTTTGTGTAATTTTTTTATTAGCACTGAATATGTAAAAGCGTAATATCAGCCAGCAATGTGGGCCACTCAGATGATTTAATTAAGGGCCCGTGTTGTGGTGATCCTAGCCCGGCACTGGAGCCCTCCTACTTATTGATGGAGTTTTAGACTGTGTCCTTATGGATAATTTTAATTGCTTTGTTTTAGCCTACTGTATTGTATTTATTATTTGGTTGACAATTTGTCAACGTTTACTGTACTGTATTCCAACTCATGTACTCATCCATCTGGTCCCGATTGCATTGGTTGAGTTATAAAATCTGTTTGTATGTTGTTCTTTGCACTTGCACTTTTATGGTCTAAACAACCGAAATAAAGTTGAATGATGACATCAAGTTACAGCATGTGGCCGAACAGTAGGCTATGGGGAGTCCTTGTTAGTTCCCTAACTCCTCTTGCTACAACACAGGAAATTCCTCCTCAGCTTGTGAGCGACAGCAAAGCTGTTTCTCTCCAGCTGGGGTGGGTGGAGAATGAACTTCAGTTATTCCTATTGCGGCTACAAATGCCAGCCATACGAATGAAGTGAGTTCTGTACTTGCTACTGCGTCTCCTGGCGATGTCATTTACACTGATCCAACCCTCGTGGAATCTACCAGTTCTTTTAACCAACCTGTGGCTCCTGTTTTTCAACAAACTGCGTCTGGTTATTATGTGGGAACAGATGATTTTTCATCCGACTCTTTTGACAGTTCCACCGTTCTAGACACACCTCTTACTTAATTGGTTCTGTGTTTTCCTTTCATGGCTGAAACACACTTATCTGGCCCCTCCTTGGATAACTGTTTGGATAACACTTTCCTTGGATTGGATTTGTGACTGTTTTCATCTTGGTAATAAATGGCCATTACTTATTAACTTATGTCTTCAAGGTGTCAGTGGGTGAAATTATTGTGCCTAGGTTACGCTCTGATGACTGGAATGTTGAGATTGTAAACTCCATGCTCTCGGAGCTGGAATATTATACTATTTTTGAAAGTGAAGACCTGTATCTAAAGTCTGCTAATTATGTTGAAATGTTCTGTTATCAATATGGACATCATTATTTACATCGAGCTAGTGTTCAGCGCACACTTTACAATTACACACAGTGAGAACATTGGTCGACTTCCCCACAAGGGTGCTCAAAAACATATAGGGATAAATTCAAATTTTTCTGGCCATGACACATTTAAACTTGTCCCCACGCTAGCAAATACATTTATTGTGATGCAAACCAAGCTAATATATACAGATTTCTTTGTCACACAATTAGCCATACAATCCTATGAATATTGGAAGGATGCCATTGAAACTAAATCAGTTTAGGGTGCATGACATTTGCAGGTTCAGGGAACAGACACCTTATTTAGAGCCTGCTTAATTCCAAAACAAATAATTTTTCTAAATGTCATCGTTCAACAGACTACTTGTCTAGGACTCGCTAAAATTAAAGACATGAATTCACCCAATATTCCTTCCATTGTCCTATTTTGATAATTGGAAACATTTAACAAATTATAGTGAAGAACAGCTCAATAGTATGGTGCAGAATGGTCCATTTAACTCCACACTTTCTGGTCCAAACGGTAGTTATTGTGGCCAGTGGACACAAATGGTTGTTATGCTCTTTTTTTGAATCCCACACAGGGGTTTAAGGCAAGCAGACCTGACCCTTGTTATTCCCAGTCTCAACACTCTGGGATAGTCACCACCTATTCGGTAGCAAAATTGTACCAACAATGGTTGGAACATTCCACGCTGTCTGCCGTAAAACATCATCTGTCCCTCCTGGCGGATGACATGGATCTATCTGATTTCTTCTTGGGTCCGAAGTCTCCGCGCTCTAAAAGATTTATTTATGCAACTTAAAATGAAGTTAAGAAAATGTCCCAAATGGAAGCAGCTGCTTCCATTTGTGACATTTGCTGAACCTAATTGTAGTAAGGCAAATTTATCAATATAATCTGGGTAAAGTACTTTTTGTTGATGATAGCATTAATATGCTGCCTTTTTGCATTTACAGTTTGAATAACATTGTGTTGTCTGTTATCGTTATTATGCAACATTACATGTCTTTATTATACTATGGGCAAAGTCAGCTTAGGTCTATTATGCAGTTTAGTTGGACACTTCAAGTTCTAAAAAAAAAATGGCAGCCTGCCATGGTGTTTTATTTAAATTCTACCCAGCTATTTTTGCTTTTCAATCTGACATGTAAACAGAGACTGATGACCATAAAATATGGCACTTACACAATATTACACATTCAGAAGTTAGAACAATTGTCTTTCACAGTAGCTGTGAAACGCCCTTCGCAGTGTGGCTAATACATGTCGTAATATCTTTGCCAATTTCAACATTCCAGTTTACATCTTGAATGAAACGTTTTGCGGTAGGTACATATGAAGCTCTGGGAGGGAGCTTTATCCACGAGTTGTAGCCACTTCCTTTTGACTACTGGAAATGAATGGAATTCTCCTGTCGGCCCGTCATCTGTTTGTAAACACATTAACATTCACAGAGCATGCAATAGTTCTGTAGCAAATTTGGCCTGTTTTTTTAAAAGGAATACCAGCCCCTTCGTTTCTCCCCCTCATTGTCCTTTCGAGTTATTTGATGTTAAGCGACCAAGTTTGTTGTGGGATGAAGGCCGGAATCCCGTATGTCCTTTCTGTTTCCCAGATAGTGACTTAATGCAACAACATGCGCCCCCCCCGCAAACGCATGAGTTTCCTGATATTTCGTTATGGCCTTCAGTTCCAACCTTTAAGGCAGATTTCAACAAGCTAGGCAGTCTCCAAAGCCTTATTGTTTCAAAAAGATGTGGCATTAACATCTGCCCGAGAAACTTTTGAACTGCAGGTTGCAAGGACATCTAACAAAATGCAGTCTTTTTTAAGCACAAATCTCCCACTAGATTTCAACAAGCTTGTGCATCGCATCTTTAATGCTTCCAATACTTCCGGTATTGTGTGTTTTTTAAAGAAAAAAATCAGTCATGACTGACTTAGTACCTTCCAGAAACTCTTTGGAGTGATACCTGCATTTATACATTCCCTGTTTTCAAGGGTTTTCGAGGGCATACCTTTGGTGGTGTTCCTCATTTGCTGCATTTTGGTTCTATTTTTGCTACTCCGTTATATATGGGAATACAATGCAACAACAGTCACGAGCAGAAAGCGTTGCCCACTGGTTCCTGGCTAAAGAACAGTTTATGCCAAAATCTTGTGCTGATGAGAGAAAGATGAGTTCACTTGAAGACATAATGGAATTGATAACTTGAATGGATTGCAGTTAAAGGCCAATTCATGTTTAGCAAGCTTGAAGGTATTTATGGCTTTAGCACATGGGTTCACCGACGCGTATCTTGTGTTTCCAATAGTTTGAGAAAGAGGATTAGACAATAGGAAAGGAGATTCAATTAAAGAACACAGAGGTTTTAGGTGCACAATGATAAAGCACACAAACCACTAAAATTGTATTTACCACAAATATATATGCATTCACGAGTAGAAGAATGCTTTGTTTGTTATGCATTGTTAGAACTGCAATAAAGAATGTGTAAGAGGAGTAGGTTAGAATGTGGGGTTGCGGGGTCACAGGCCTTCAAGAATTTCTCCACTTTCAATCTGTAACTATCAAGTCAATTATTATTTGCTGTTTTGTAATAAAGCAGTGTCTAATTCTGTATAAGAATAGCTGCCTGTGAAGTAGCAAATTTAGACCGGCTACCTGCCTGTATGAGGAGGGGCCGATTTTCCCTGTCGTGACAGTAAAGAGCTGTCTTTACATTGCCAAAGAGGAGTCTGTGTCTTTTAATTTTTTTAGGGGTTTAAGTCACCCCTGCAACACTTTGCAGTGGATGTTCCATTCCAAAGGCTTTGCTAATGGATTTACCACTGGTCCAATTGTGCCATGAGAGCATGATACGATTCTTTGGAGTCCCTCTGCTCCAGCAACTGAACACTGACTGGTCATTATCATTCTGACCCGCCTGGTTTACCTGCATACAACCAATGTTTCATTGCCCAAGGTGTCCCTTCGGGTGGGCATTTGATATTTGCCTTGCGCTGCAGTTGCCTGTTCCTATGGACATGAACCTGTTGATGAGACCAATAATGACACGTTTTTGGAGTTGTCCCATGAACTTGCAGCTGCTTCAAGATGCATGGTATTAGCTTCTCCCTACTGAGAGATGGGTGCTTCAACACCTGCACTTCTGAATTCCGGCTCTAATAACACGGATGCAATACATCAGACTGCTTCCTCAGCATCGGTTGATAACGGGGATCATGCCTGTTCTTTGGAGCCTTTCAATGAGGCTATAGAGGAATAGTCTGTGGAGACTGAATCCGTTCTGGATTCACTAAACATTCACCATGTGGAAGAAATCGTGGGTGCTCCCAGCTGAACCTAATTGGGCCCCCTTTTTAAAATGTTCCTGTTCTATTTTTATTATTCCTATAAATTTGAATATTATGCTTATTAGCATCGCATTGACTTTGCTTGGCTTGTGATCTTAATTATTTTGTTAGTAGTTAAGTTACACTCCCGTCCAAGGACTGGGTGTAGTGATGTCCCTTTTGGCCCCACTTTGGTTCTCCCTTCGTTTTGCGTATTAGATGTTTTAGGCTGCCTCTGCCCTGCACAGCCACACACAGTACATTTTGTTTTCGTGACATTATTTTAGGAATACGCTTTACATGTTTGTTTTTCAGTGATTCTTCTTGGAGTCAGTCTGCACATTTTGTACAAGGTTCCCTGGAATACATTACAACGTGGTGTATGGTTTTCTCTGCTTGTTTAGCAGCTACTCCTAACATAGCACAATTGCAACTTTTTAACACAGTAGTTTTATCATATAAATTGTCTCTTCCCCATGGGACTAAAGAGGAGAATTCCGGTAGAGTGACCGGTCCAAAAATGAACGCACGCAGAACCAGGCATGCAGCCTTGCGTAAACAGAATTTACACTTATGATGCGGACCACCTAACTATATACACCAGGTATGGGGTCTGTTGCCAGTCCGAGAGATCGCTCCTATATCCCTGTGCACACATAGAAAGGGTAGGCATAGACAGATAATTTGCTGTGGTGGAAATGTTTATTTTTTACAGCCTGATAGTAATGCAAATTACTTTGTTTCATCTGCCTAGTGATCGCAGCACATTTGCTTCATAATAGACTGCAAAAAATGTATTGTAAACTTTCTTTGTGTCTTACTTATGTTTACTACGGGCATGCATGAGTGAGTGACAAAAGGTGAGGATCTGTTTCCAAAGTTCCCTTGGGGACTAGTGTCATGTTCTAGGTTGCCTTAATCACTTGCTACACCGGGAAAGTTAGGAGTTCAGGTTAGACACTGTAAGCTATCCATGATTTGGCCTGACCGATACTGACGTTGTAGAGAGACTCAGTCCCTACATTCTGAAGTCTTGTTTTCCTAAGGCACAGCTCTGCTTTACCAGCAGAATCCCTTTGACAGTGCCTGGCTTCCTTTTTGCACAGTTCTCATGAGTTAAATCTTCATTGTGTTTATTGAACAGATAGTCTCCGTCCTTGTAGGATATTTTGGTATGTATACAATAAAGTAATTTCCTTTATTTCTGAGTGCCAAAAATCATTGTCAACATTTTGACCACAAGACTTGGGAAATAAATTGACTATCACATTCAGTGATGGATTTTCATTGTAAAAGCACCTTATTGTTTTGCACTCTGAGAGCTGGCAAGTTTTAAAGTCTTGTTAACATTATTATACTAATGAGTCCTTTGTGTTCGGAGGTACCTTATAACAAGATCTCAGGCTGGTAAGTTATCTGTCAGATCCTTTCAATTTGCCCACACCTTTTTGTAGTCACCTTGGACTGGGCGATGAATCTAGCCACAAAAGTGTGTCATAAACTCAAGGCCTGTGTTTTTAATTTGGATGCCCGTTTATCATTCCACTTAGATGCTATTTTCATCTTTGTCAGCATAGATTCATCCCGGTTATGTCCCAACACTTCTTTCAGTAGTCCGTTTCAGGCAGTATCACCATATATGCAGTCCATCAACATCCTTTATCAATTTCCTTAAACAAATTTCACCTGTTTTCAGTAATATTACTTTCAATTTCTTTACCAATTTATTTTGTGTAGTGTTTCTCTGTTTTATACACTTGGTACTATCAACCCACATTTATTCCACAGCAGTTACTATTTAATTTACATAATTATTGAGCTCAGATCCCCACGCTTAGACTGGTGTATGGTTGTGGACAGCAAGGTAGCTTTTTTTTAGCACCTTATATACTGTACAATCAAAAGGTCCTGGATTCCAAGTATTATTGAAATAGTTTCTCAGTCTGTGTGGGACTGTAATTTTCTACTCGCTTGTTCAGTCGCTGTAGACCATTGTCTTACCTGTATAGATTTTACTCTACCAGCTAATTCTGTCATTAATTCTTTTGGTATGATTCAAAGATCTTGAATTGATTGTGGCACATAAACCAGCGATTGACATAGACCTTACCCAGTTTTCACATGTATCTTACATGGCTGATGACCATTTTAGGCTCGTGCTGGGTTTGGGCATGAAAGGTGATGGAAAAGCGTTGAAGCACAGATAATTCACTAATTTCTCTTCAATAGTTTAATTAGGCTTACGTAGACGCTTTGGATCTATCTTTGTGAAGTTAAATTATATCCCCAAAGGCCTCCCAGCGACTACCCAGTCCTATTTCTAGTTGAGACCATGTCAAACACTATACACCCTTACGGCAAATTTTAACCGTTCTAGTTGCAAGGTATTGCTACACCCTTTGTCATTTTGTTTGAGGAACATTTTGACAGCTTTGCCTATTTCCCACCCCATTAAAATTATGTTACGCTTGTGATGGCCTAACAAGGTACAATTTTAGGTCCCTGGTGGACCTAAAATAAATAGAATACTCTTGTCAAGGTATCATTTTTAAGACGCCCATTTTCCCCAACCATGATATATAAAATATTGCTAATTTATTATCCAAAACATCCTTTAATAGAAAATGTAACACTTCAAATTGATTATAGTTAATTTTGAATGTAGAATTTTCTAACTATCATGAAGGAAGTTAAGAATCTGTAAATGACAGAGGTGAGGATTGTTTTTTTCTTTTCTCCTATTGTCCTCCATCGTCTTGGAAACAAAACTCTGCCCCCCCCACCCCCCCAACCAGCGCCTACCAGAAATATTCGTTGAGTGCCAAGGATCGTAACATCCCATAAAACCTCTCCCTCTGTTATCTGCCCTGGCCAGAAAGCCGAACTGCAGATCACACTGGGGAAGTAAAGAATCAAATGTAAAAGATACTTAATCATTGGACGTGTCTCTGCCCCCGACGGATTCCTTTCATTTAAAGATCTTGCTAATTAAGAGTAGGAGACCAATATTCATTTTTTTTTTACCACTCCTCTGTCCAACATGATGGTATATTTAATGGAATTTACCCAGTCTGCTTCAGTCGGAGGTAAGTTGCTAATCCATTTCTTGAACATCTCTCTCCGAGCAAGGAGAATCAAATAAAACACCAGCTTTTTTAAATCATTCGACATTTCATAATGCTGCGGTGGAACACCGAAAAATATAAGAGACTAGCTTACCTGAAATGCAGTGCAAGAATAGTTGAGCTACATCTACGCACATCACCCAGAATTGTTGAATCGCAGGACACTCCAAAAACATGTGAATATCATCCGCTTTCTCTTGGCTACATTTTGCACACCTAGGCTGTCTTCCTTTGCCCAACTTGGATAACTCAAGGGGTGTCCAATATACCCTATGTAGACAAAAGATGTGGTTCCTCATATTTGCAGGATGCACAGTGGAATACAATGTGTTTAAAAGATACTTGCCATAAATCTTCAGGCTGCATCCCCGGTAAGCTCTTTCTCCACAGGTCACCTGGAAGTCTGAAGACGCCATCCCTTAACTCCACCAGTAACCAGTACCATCTGGCCACCTCCTCCTCCTTCCTTGGCACATTGACATCAGCCTAAACTCTAGTTCGTTTGATGGGCCTATCTGCACCACAACTGACTGATGCCAGCCTTTAACTTTGAGATATTTAAACCTTGATATTTTACCGTTAGATATCTCCATCCATTTGACCCAAGAAACCAACTCTCTATCCTCCACCAGCTGATCCCATCTTACCACCCCTGGCTCTTTTAATGGGGCAGCCAGGTTATCGTATCCTTAGTCCACTCAGGGGAACCAGGGGCATTCCATATTGGCGCCAGCCCGCTGTAGTAGGTGAGTTTCGTCTCCTTTCTGATCTTATACCATACCGCTGCCAAACTCTGTAGGACCTTAAGATGCACCTTTTTAAAGTATTTAGGGTCTCTAAACTTATACATAAATCCTTGCTCCCCCCCCCAATATCTGAAAACATCGACCTGAACATTTTGTCGATATCTGAGCTATCCGGTTCGCTTAAAAGCATCTTCTCAGTCCTCAAAAGAAAAGCCCAGGCATAATAGCCCAAGTCCGGCAAACACATCCCCCCCCCCCCTGTCTTTCTTCTTTTGTAACCTTTTCTAGACAATCCGAGGACCTTTTGAAGCCCAAATAAAGCTGCTGATCTTGGCCTGCATTGTTTCAGGCACTCCACGTTAAAAGTCAGTGGGATCGCCTGGAATAGGAAAGTAAATTTGGGGAGAATAGATATTTTTACCAAATTTACTCTTCCTAAAATAGTCAGCGGTAAATGCGACCAGCTTAACATCAAGTTACAGCCTTCCTTCATTGTCTTGGAGAAATTTATCTCCGGGAGGTCTTTTTTTTTTTTTTTATCAATATTTTTATTGATTTTACACAAATACAAACCTTGTAGCTCCCCCGAGCTCAACTATTCCCATCCGTACATCGCAGGAGCATTAGTTAGCTAAAGAATATACACATCTTCACTAGTTCCCCGCATGCCTGTGGGATGCTGCCCAAACATAGGAGGCAACGTCTCCACGATATCTCTTAACAACAATTTTCATATCATCTAATCATTTTACTTCCATTTGTAGGAGTTAACATATTAATCAAACTAAGAGCCCCCAAATGATTGAGGGAAGCAACAACATAATACAAAAGAATAAAAAACAAACAGTACCAAGATGTCAGGAGTGCATAGTTATAACCTGGAGGGTGGGGAAGAGAAATTCCGCCTCCCACGACCAGCGTGAGAAGGCCCGGGGGAGCAGTGGGGTCTCCGTGCCTCTCTGGGGGACACTGCAGTTATATCATGAATAAGTGAAGGGCTCGCAACCTGGGCCCACTGGCAAACAGTGGTAATCCCTCCGATAAATATCCCACCAGGGGGCCCTAAATGTATTCAAAGCTTTTTCGGGAGTCTTCAATAACATCAGTCATCCGTTCAAGGGCCAAGGCCCGCCACATTCGAGCGTGCCACTGTGCGGGAGGGGGCCTCCGGTTTCTTCCAGGCCGCAGCTATGGCCATCTTGGCTGCCCCCAGGAACAGCCACATAATGGAGCGGTCTCCCTGTCTTTGATGTTTGAGGGACGGGTCCCGAAGGCCCAAGAGTGCATGCTCCAATGAATCGGAGATCGGGTAGCCCAGGATTGATTTGATTTGGGAGAGGATCTCCTTCCAGAAGGACTGGACCGAGGGACAGTCCCACCATATGTGGCGGAAGTCTCCCAACTGTTCACAGCCCCGCCAGCATCTATCAGATGTATTCGGGAACATAGTATGTAGTTTCTGGGGGTGGAGATACCGCTCATACATGACCTTTTAGTGGGCTTCTCTCAAATACATGGATCGATTGTATTTGGTGAGATCCTTGTAAAGGGAACCCCATTGTTTCTCCGTAGGTGGAGCCTGTAAGATACTATCCCAGAATCTTGTGTGTCGGGGAGCCTGGAATGGACTGAGCGAAAGCAGGAGGGCATATAAGAAGGATATGCAGCCCTTGGACGTGATCCCGGATTGGACAAATCTTTCCACCGGGAGCAAATCTCTGGTCGCCGCCTGGCGCATCTGGGGTTGTTGTACCCAGTGCTTTAACTGAACATAGTGGACTGCCTCTGTGGGCGGGAGCTTAAACTTGTTCACACACTCTGCAAATGTCTGCACCTCACCAGTGGAGAGGTGTGGTGCAGCGGCCAGGGCAGCTGACTTCGGAGCACAGGGTTCACGGTTCGATCCCCGGCGGCAGCTCAGCACCATGTGACTCTGGGCAATAGCTCACTTAATTTCCACTACGGCCCCCAGCGCCTTGAGACCCGTAAGGGTGAGTAGCTGCGCTATATAACAAGCATTTGCAATGCATCGATCTCGCCTTTGGGACCTTATATGTATTTAGCTATGCAGCACATTAGCCTGGGTGCTGAAACATCTATTGTTCTTTAACATGGAGGGAAAGTGAGCACCAAACTGCGTGACACGGCAGGTATGAGAACACATGGAGAGAAATATTGCCTTTTAGTGGGAAATGGTATAGTCCAAAGCTTTTTTTTTTTTAATATAAAATCAGGGCCTTCAGTGGTCATATTACTGTAAATACAAGATTTGAAAAAAATATTGTCTACGGGTGCTCGTGGAAGACAATTTCTATGGACTGGAATCTAGAAAACAGCACAGAGCACTGGTAAGGGTTTCGGACCAAGGCTCTCTCTCATGGCAGGCCTGCCTGCTGCACCCAGAGCACTCACAACATAGATATGCCTACCAGCAACCGAACTGTGTCACAAACCACACACTTCTAGACCAAGGCTCTCTCTCATGGCGAGACAGGGCCTGCACCCAGAACACGGTCACAGGAAGGTCTACCAGCAAGACAGGGCCTGCACCCAGAACACAGACACATGAAGCTCTCATTGCAAGACTGGCCTGTCTGCACTCAGAACACGGTCCCAACACAAGAAGGTCTACCAGCAACGGAGCCCTGTCACAAACCATACATAACTAGCCCAAGGATCTCTCGGGGAATGTGTCTGGATAGACCGTGAAATCAAAGACTGACTAGGGAACTCTAGGTACCCTATCATAAGGAAAGGGGTTCGAAAGTAACCAGAAAAAGACAGAGCCGAGGGCGGACTGCGACGCACACGACAGTGGGGTAAAGGAATGGTCGAGGTGCCAACACTGGTGTTGGTGGGGAAAGGTAGAGAATAAGCAAAGGACACAGCAATCAACGAGTGGCACCACAGAGAGGACTCTCGAGAAGGGCGAAGCTGGCAGCCAAGGAAAGGACACCACAGCCTAGTAACCGGTTAACAAGAGCAGCTCAAGGGGCTCAGTGACGGGCCTTTCGGCAGCTCCTCCTCTCGGGCTGCAGAACACACTCCCGTCAGTTTTGCAGCGCGTGCCGCTCATACTTAAGACAGGAGCATTCCTCTTACCCGGAGTATTAATGGCCCGCCCAAGATCACCAACAAACGACCCCAAAACCACTCTGACCTGTGACCGAAGACCTCCGCAGCGACACGCGGTAAGTAAGATGGTGATACGGGAGGAGAAGCCTGGGAGAGACGGTGACGTAGAAAGCACGTGACTTGCTCTGCTCTATCCGCACCCCTTTGGTGCACAAGTAATGTAAATAGATATTGGACGGAGGTACTCTGAAATGCATTGAAATAGAAAATGGACTATTGAAAACCGAGGGGTATGGTCACGGAAAAAATAGCTAGGCGCGTCTCATGTCAGAAAATGGGTCATTAAAATAGAAAACGGACAAAGGGAGAAAAGAAAGCATGTTACATATAACATAGAAACAAGAGAGGAGCGGGGGCGAGCGAGCGCGGCAGCTGGGCTACGAGCTGACCAGACGCTCGTGCGTCATGGCCTTTTCCCCGCACGGCCGGCATGTTTCCAATTATCGCGCACGCGTCTGGGCACGATAATGGGAAACCGATGTTGGCCCTGCGCGCGTAACCGCAGGAAAAAGGCCATGACGCACGAGTGTCTGGTCAGCTTTCCAAACCCCCTTACTAAAAGTCTCGCAAGCAGCGCATGCGCTGCTCTAGGCTCGACCTAAAAACGGACTTACATTTTTTTTTTTCCTTGGAAGAGGTCCGATATCATGAGACACCCCCCCCACCCCCCTCCCTTCATTTGTTAAAGGGTCCTTCTACCAGAGCAGGGGGAAATGCCGGGTTGAAGTGAACCGGGGTGTAGGGGGATGGGAAAGTTGTCAGCGACAGGGCCCTAGTTACCGAGTCCCATACCTTTAAGGTGGTCGCTGTGGGGATGCTTAAATAGGAGTTGAGAAATCTGTCCTTCGGCCTCCAGAGCAAGTCCTAGATTGTTCTCCCCGTCACCTGTCTATCCATATGTAGCCACAGATTGTCCGAGGCCCTAAGGGACCACTCCCCATCACCCAGAGTTGGGCAGTTTTGTAATACAGAAGGAAGTCTGGGAGAGCAAGTCCCCCCTCCGAACGTGGCCTTGTCAGCAGACGGTGTGAGAGGTGTGCCCTCTGGCCTTGCCAAATGAAGTTCGTAGACAGTCTGTAACTCCTTAAATAAGCCTTTGTCTAAGGTGATAGGAAGGCCCTGAAAAAGATAGAGAAGGCGGGGGAGGACATTCATTTTTATGGCATTAATGCGCCCTATCCACGATAAATATACTGGACCCCATCTCTTGAAATTGGTTTTGAGTTGGCGCACCAGGGGGGAAAATTGGCCTTGTATAAATCGTTCAGTTTGGGGGTAATGTTAATACCAAGGTAAGTGATACCCTTGTGCGCGCACCTGAAGGGGGATGATTCCTCGATGTCCTTTTGCATGGTCGGGGGCATAGTCAAATTTAATAAAAAGGATTTGGAGAGGTTAACCTTGAACCCCGATACTCGCTCGAAGCGTGCTAATTCAAGCTGCATCTCTGCCAGGGAGTCAGCAGGATTGGTGATTGGCAGGAGGACATCATCGGCAAAAAGAGAGTTATTGTGTTCATCCAAGCCGAAGTTGATGTCGCTAATCTCAGGGTTGGATCTAATCCTTGCTGCAAACGGTTCAATAGCTAGGGAGAAGAGCATTGGGGATAAGGGCAGCCCTGTCTTGCGCCCCGTTCTAGCGCAAAAACTCAGATGCGACCCCATTTACCAACACCCGTGATCTCGGACTTCTAAAGTTGGCACTCACCATCCCCAGAAAGGTCTCTCAAAACCCAAACCGACGCAAGGTATGTATTAAGAAGGACCAATCAACACAGTCGAAGGCCTTCTCTGCATCTAAAGAAAGCAGGGCTGCGGGAATATGTCTCTTCTGCACTTTGTCTATGAGGTGAAACACTCTACGTAAATTGTCATGGGTCTGACGTTCCTTGATAAAACCTGATTGGTCGGGATGTATGAGCGTAGTAGGCAAGACCCCTTCCAGTCTGTTAGCTAGGACTTTAGAATATAGTTTGGTGTCTAAATTTAATAAGGCTCTAGGCCTGTACGAGGTGCATGCCTGCGCATCCTTTCCTGCCTTTGGAATGACCGTGATTAGGGCTTCCCCCATAGAGGAGGACACCGACTGGCTCGCCGCTATAGCATTAAAGAGATCAGTGAGCTTGGGCGTTAACGCACTAGCAAATGTTCGATAAAATTGAGCAGTAAGACCGTCTGGTCCTGGGGCCTATGCAACTTGAGGCTATCTATCGCGCCTTGGACCTCTTCTCGCGTTATGGGGCGACCTAGCTCGTCATTGGCCAATGTGGGGACCTGGGGGAGAGTCACATAGTCCAAGTATTGGGTCTGGTCTCGTTCTAGAAGGGGGTCTGCCTTATAGAGTTTTCGATTAAAAAAACACAAAACGCCTCAGCCTTACCTGTCTCGCTCAGCTGTGGAGCCCCATCTCAATCTACAATTTGCTTGATATATTCCCTTTCCTGTTTTTGCCGAAGCTGTTGCGCCATCAGCGAGCCAATCTCGAAACCTACCCTCATATCCCCGTGCCTGAAGTCTCAAAATCGTTTTCTCCGCCCTGTTCATGTAAATAGCATTGAGCTTCCCTTTAAGGGCTGTGACTTTCCGCAACGAGGGGGCGGACGGAGAGTCCTTATGTGTTCTCTCTGCCTCCAGCAAGTCCCCTTCAAGAGCCAACCTCTCTCTAGTCTGGAGCTTCTTCAGAGAGGAAGTGAGAGCGATGCATTGCCCACGTATAAAGGCCTTGAAAGCGTCCCAGTTGTTCATATAGGACGTGTCAGCAGGGTCGTTAGTAAGAAAGTTATCCCAAATCGCTTTGCGTAGGTCATCTTGATGGATCCTATCACGGCATAAAATATTAGGAAAATACCATCTGGCCACCTTGGATCGCGGCGCCGGCCAATTGAGGAAGCAGCACAAAGGGGCGTGGTCCGAAAGGCTAATGGGAAGAAAATGGGACCCCTTGACCGCTTGTAGGAGTGCCTGACTAATGAAGATGTGGTCTATTCTGGAATATGATCTATGGGAGTGAGAGAAGGAGTAATCCCTTGATGAGAGGTTAAGGGCCCTCCAGACATCCAAAAGCCCTAGCGATTGTAGAGACTATTTCAGTGTCCTCCTGAAGACTCCGCCCGTGGCCCTCTGTGGGTGAGAGGCGTCCACCTTCGGATCCCAGATAAGGTTAAAGTCCCCCAAAAGAATGATGTCCCCCTGATGCAAAGCCCTCCAAGGATGCAAGGGATGTGAGCAGAAATTCCGCCTGGCCAGTGTTGGGAGCATAGACAGTAGCTATAGTGCAGGGGCGACCCATCAACTCCCCCCGAACCATCAGGGACCTCCCCTCCCTGTCCGTTTTGGTGTCCCGTTGGTGATGAAAATGTATAGAGGAGTGAAACATCAAGGCCACTCCGTTCTGCTTCTTCACATTGGAGGAGCGAAAAATCAAGAGGTAGTTCCTATTCTTAAGCCTGTGATTTTCCCCTTTCTTAAGGTGAGTCTCCTGTAAGGCTACTAATTGCGCCTGGTGGTCCCCCAGAAATTTCCACACTCGTTGTCTTTTGTTGGGGGAGTTGAGGCCCCTAACGTTCAAGGACATCACATTAACTACCATTTACTGTGAAATAGCAGCCTGGCCCCATGTGATCCCCCGCCTCCCAGAGAGCTCCCCGTTGACAGAGCCCCCATCCCCCCCCTCCACCCCCCTCCTCGTTAGTCTTCCTAAAGAGACTCCATACTGAGCACCTTGTATAACACAGTAACAAGAAACAAAACCAACAACAAAACTGGTTCCTGCAGTCTGCAAAGCCCTCATGGGGCTTCATTCCCTGGTGGTGTCTGGGGCAAGACCATTCCCGCTCCCAGAGCCCCGCGAGTGTTCCTGTGCAGGCTATTTGATCTGGGTCGATCATTGCCAGAGAGCCCGTTGAAGCCAACAGCTAACGACCAAAAAAACCCCCGCTCTTCTGATAGAGGGAGGGCAAGGAGTTCTCTGCATCCCTGGACCCTCTTGGCCGGAGTCATGCATCACACAGTTCCTCGTGGAGCGTGGGCCCCAGCTCTGCAGCATGCCCCCCAACGAAAGAGTAGATACTAGCGTCGCTTTTTGTGTCTGTGGGTTTCCATAGTGGGGAGGATTCTCGCCCTCAGCGGTGCCCCGACCTGCCCCCTTTCTTGGCCGTCTGCCAGGGTCCTGGAGTCCCTCGATCAATCAATCATGTCACCCCGCGAGGGTCTCAAGGCGCTGGGGGAAGAGGAGGGTGGTGCTGCTACTGATCGAAGAGCCAGGTCTTGAGGAGTCTTCTGAAGGCCAGTAGGTCTTGGGTCTGTCGGAGGTTGGTGGGGAGGGTGTTCCAGGTCTTGGCGGCGAGGTGGGAGAAGGATCTGCCGCCGGCGGTCGTTTTCCGGATGCGGGGGACTGTGGCGAGGGCGAGGCTGGTCGAGCGGAGCTGGCGGGTGGGGGTGTAGAAGCTGAGTCGTCTGTTGAGGTAGGCTGGTCCGGAGTTGTGGAGTGCTTTGTGTGCGTGGGTGAGGAGCTTGAAGGTTATCCTCTTGTTGACAGGGAGCCAGTGCAGGTCTCTAAGGTGGGGTGTGATGTGGCTGCGTCGGGGGATGTCGAGGATAAGACGTGCAGAGGCGTTCTGGATGCGTTGCAGCCGTCTCCAGGAGCTTAGCCGTCGTTCCTGCGTAGAGGGCGTTTCCGTAGTCCAGCCTGCTGGTGACGAGGGCCTGGGTGACTGTTTTTCTTGTTTCGGTGGGGATCCACTTGAAGATCCTGCGGAGCATTCGGAGGATGTTGAAGCAGGATGAGGAAACGGCGTTGACCTGCTTAGTCATGGAGAGGGTGGGGTCGAGGATGACCCTAGGTTGCGTACGTGGTCGGTGGGTGGCGGGGCTGTTCCCAGTGATGTTGGCCACCAGGAGTCGTCCCAGGCTGAAGGGTTGGAACCAAGGATGAGGACCTCCGTCTTGTCCGAGTTCAGCTTCAGGCGGCTGGTCCTCATCCATTCGGCGACGGCCTTCATTCCTTCGTGGAGGTGGGCTTTGGCGGTGTGAGGGTCTTTGGTGAGGGAGAGGATCAGCTGGGTGTCGTCGGCGTAGGAGATGATGTTGAGGTTGTGCTGTCGGGCGACGTGGGCGAGGGGTGCCATGTAGATGTTGAACAGCGTTGGGCTGAGGGAGGATGCTCGATCCGTGGCTTGATCCGATCTCTTGGTCCCTGTTGCTGACTCCTGCTGTGAGGTCGATGTCCCGAGGTTGAAGAGGGCCGCCTCCACCTCCGCGAAATGGTGTTGCTTGCCGTTGAGTGTGAAGGCTATTCCGAAGGGATACGTCCAGCGGTATTTCGTCTGACGCTCTCGGAGGGCCGTCGTGACCTGGCGGAACTGCTGACGCCTAGCGAGTGTGGCCTGGCCACGTCTTGAAAGAGTGTGCATGTTGCTCCCCGAAATTCCACCGTGTCCCTGGTTCTAGCTTTCCGGAAGACAAGTTCTTTGACCTTAAAGGAGCTGAATTTGGCAAGGATATCCCTCAGGCGTCGGTTCTCTCCTTGCTGTGTCGGGCCTACTCTGTGGACTCTCTCCAATCTTACTTCTGCTGTGTCCTCCCCTATCACGCTAGAGAAGAGGCCAACCATAAAGGAATCCAACTCTGATCCCTCCTTCCCTTCCTCAAGACCTCTCACTCTAATATTGTCCCTTCATGAGCGATTTTCCAAGTCCTCACATTTTAATAGTGCAGAGTTCAACTGGGCAGTGAGAGATTCCGAGGGCCCTTCCAAAGGTAGTAGTTGATTCTCCAGCTCTTGACATTTTGCCTCCAAGTCCAGCGTACGCGTTCCAATGGAGTCTACATCAGCTTGGAGCGCCACCATTTTCGTACCCATCTCAGCTTTGAAGGAGTCGAAGGAGGCGTCAATATCTGCCTTGATATCCTCTCTTAATTCCCTTTTAAACTCCCGCCAGGTCGCTAACAAGTTGTCCCGCGTGAGCGCCATCTTCTCGACTCGTGGGGTCTTACCCTCTTCACCTCCGCTCGGTTTAGCTGAGCCAAAGTAGCTGGAGACTTTGTTAGGTTGCGCTTTTTTCAGCGGCATAGAGATGGGTCTGACGGCCTATGCCGCTCCCCCCACAGCTTGCACTGCGGGATCAGGCGTGAGAGCACAGACGCCCAATCTCACTCACACACCCTCCTGTGTGTCGGTTACCTGCAGAGTCCCGGGCAGCCTCCAAGCTGTTCTGAGGTCACTTCCACTAGGGGCCCTCCTCAGTCTTGTGAAGGGACAGCTCAGGAGCTAGATGACACCACACTCATTTGTCAGGATGCCAGGAGGTGGAATCGGGGGCCCCTCCACTCCTCAACAAGCTACTTGCAAGCGACCCCTGGATCGATTGGAGGCGGCTGCCATTTTAAGGTCAGGCATCCTCCCCTCTGGGTTTCAGAAAGCTGTGTGGGGCCTTTCCAAACCCCTTACGCTCTTCTGGGCCTCCAGTATTTAGCCGCTCTACAGTGGCAGGGCAGTAGGAGCTGCTCCTTGATATCCTGGACGCTGTGCGAGGGGGCGCTTTTACCTTGTTGTCTCGCACTCCACCGCTCCTCACCGCCACCTCGTTTCGGTTCACCCACTGCAGCAGTGGTAGCAATGGCGTCCTCCGGGTCCGAGATCACGCAAAGCGGACCCGATAATCCGCATTCTCCAGTCGCTGGGAAGGCTTCTAACTGCCACTCGGCGGCGCCGCCATCTTGGCTGCTCTTCGCAGGTCCGTTGTTGCAGCTCTTGGACGGACTCCTCGCCTTTCTGCTCGGCAAATCTCTCCCAAAAGCGTATCCTTCTACTGTCGCCTGCCTGCCACCGGCATTCTCAGGTGTTTTGGCCAGGTATAGCGAAGCAGGCCGCTCCGACTCACAGGGCTAAATGCGGAGCCGAATGGAGTCACGTCCGTGCGGCCATGATGGTTTGCCACGCCCCCCCCCCCTCCGGGAGGTCCTTAATACCTTGAGTGAACCTTATGCCTAAGTATCTCATTTCTCCTTTGACTGTCATTCGTATCTGAATTCCAAGCCACGCTCTCTGTTTTGGCCCTATTCACTGAGTACCCTGCAATGCGGCTGAACTTTAAAGTTAAGTTGTTTAGCAGCGGAACCGTTGCCTGCATGTCTGAAGTATATACCATCAGATCATCTGCATATAAGGCCACCTTTTTCTCCCAGCCCTTATACCTGAAAAGGGAGTATTCAATTCTCTTTCCTGATCTTTGTTGCCAGGGGTTCGATGTATAGATTAAAGAGCAAAGGAGATAAAGGGCAACCCTGTCTAGTTCCCCTTGAAATATTAAAGGGCGTAGAGAGATTTCCGTTTACCTAAACCCTAGCTTGTGGTTCTCGATATATCATAGCTAGGGTCCTACAGAAGTTTTCGCCTAGGTTGCACAGCTTAAATATTGTTTGCAAATAGGCCCAATTTACACGGTCAAAAGCCTTGGTGGCATCTAGCGTGATAATTGCAAGAGGGACCTCATAGGAAATAGCTATATCAACTGTCCCTATCAAATTATATGTTAGTACATGTATCCCCTTTCCTCTTACAAACCCTTTCTGATCTTCATGCAGAAGGCCCCCCACCACACCATTTAGCGCCTCTGCCAAATTTTTTGCGAAGATTTTATAATCACAATTTAATAAAGAAATTTGCGGGCTTCCTAGTTTTAGGAATTAATGTTACTTGGGGCTTCCTTCCAGGACTCTGGCATTTCTGCTCCCTTCTCAAAAATATTCGCAACCAGCTTTGTCATAAATGACAACAGGACCTCTTCCAGTAGTTTATATATTTCTGATGGCAACCCATCCTAACCTGCTGCTTTGTCAGACTTCCCTGCTCTAATTGCAATCTTAGTCTCTAGAAGGGTGATGGTGCTATTAATCACTTTATTGCTGCTTTCGCTTATGCTACGGGGAACGTCCTGATCCAGCCAAGCCTTTACTTCCTCCATCGTAACTACCATCACTTCCTGATACAGCTCCCCAAAATATTTCTGGAATGCTTCCTCTATTTCTTTGCCACCAGAGAGAAGTCTGCCTGAATCTCACATCTAATTTCTTTTATGAACCGCCTTATTTGTCCAGACTTGGCTTTCCAGGCTAGCAATTTCCTACAACCCTCTCTGTATTCGAAATGGGCGATTTTACTCGCCTGCCACCTTTTCCTTAACCTGTCTTCTACTACTCCTGAGAGATCTGTTCGTAGTGCTTGAAGAGTGGCTTGTAGTTTTGGTTTCTCGCTCTCCCCCGCAGCAACTAATAGCTCTTGCTCCCACAACTGAATACTACTTTCAAGCTTGCCTACTTCTGCTATAACATTTTCCTTCTAAATGCTTGTACGGAGGTTATTCCCCCCCCCCTTCTCAGAAAGGCCTTATAAGCGTCCCATACTACCCCCCCCTGGGGCACTATGCATTAATGATGAAAAATACCTCGGTCTCCAGTAGCTACCTCATCCAACAGAGAATGATCCATAGTCCACCTTGGATTGGTGTCTTTATATTCACTGCATACACACTAGCCTTGACAAATATCAGAAGAAATTGCTTATCCCAGAGGTTATATCAAGTCATCCAACCAGCATCCTTCTTACTGTCCAGAAACGTGAAACCTGAGCACTTTTTCCTCACTTAATTGCTGAACAGGTAGTTACTCTTGTCATCGACATAAATCTTGAATGCACCAACAGAGCATAATAGCATCTACAATATAATCCTGGGACACCCTAATAGATTTGACTTAGACAAATAACACATCACAACACATAAGAGAATTCCTAAGCACTTTCAGAATACCTTTCCATTCTTGGAATGGTTATACATGCCCCACTAGCAGGGATAATCCTCCCCTCTATCTCCTGAATGAAGTTTCAACTTTCCTTCATGATAACTTGGAAACTGCGCGTCCTGTGTCAGGAGGAAGAGGCTCAGATGATAAAAGTGCAAAGCTTACACACGGCAGAAGCCACATTTTGACTAGAGGTGAAGGAACATTTTGGGAAGGTGGATTCTTTACATCAGTCAGCCACATTAATGTGTATCTTACAGCCGACTACTAAAAAAAGACTTGGAAGCCTGGCTGAGAGAGCACTGCTTCCTGCATCACTCATCTGATCGATGAAGGTGCTTGGCGAATAGGTTCCTGGTGAGTATCAAAAGTTGTTTTCCAGATCTAGACCTCTGTGACTTCTTGATATCTCTGACATTTAACCAGGAACAACATAGGCTGATTACAAGAATTTGGGTGGAAAAGTGTTGCTCTTTGTTCTCCTTGCAATAGCAAATGTAACACTGTTTGAAGTGAAAATGCTACCTTAAAGGTGGCTGGCCCTGATATCCGACTCTCCTGCATGTCAACAGGCTGAGGATTTATAGTCAGGTTGGCAAAAAGCTGCATCCTTAACAGATTCTCATTCGCTGGAAAATAACCAAAAGATGAAGTACTGTGAAGTTCCAAGGAAAATCGTACCTGCGGACTGGGAGTAGCACCAGTCTAACATCTCTCAGAAACGTGCAAATAAAATAAGCAGGTGCTCCAATTGGGAGAACCATCTCCCTGCTTGTGTCCCGTTGAGATTATACCTAATCAAATTGCTCATTCTATAAGGCAAACCTTGTTTGGCCAATTCTGCCAAAACATTCACTGTGTATGCAGATCATGCCCTCAAGTGATCTGTACCTCGTAGCAGACACTAACTGGCCTTTCCCTTATACCCTGCTCTTTTAATGTATTCTGCACTGTGAATGCAAATAAGAAGAGGGTAGAGGCTGTTAAAGACCGCACCTAACAAATGAAAAGTATCTTAAGGTATCCTGTAGTGCAAAGAACCAAAGAGTACTCCCCTCTGTACTCCTTAACTAGGAATAAATCCTACAACAACTTTAAACACAAGAGGGTTCAGCACTATACAACAAATTATAAAAATTCAATATCAGTCATTTAAGGAAGCAGTGAGCACACAGCTTCCACTTTGGCTATCATTGTGAACTAGAGGGGGAAGGCACAGCTGACCTGACACCACCACTCTGGTTTTCTTTTTCTGTTGCATTCTCCACCCTGACAGAGATGGCCCTCATAATGCAGAAGCCAGAAGTTCTTAGCTATTTCCACCATCTTGCTGTACCTTTGACTTCCCCGGTGATTGATAAATTGTAAAGTAGAGAAGTTTGTCCATCTTCAGGAGTACTGAATTTGGCTGCTAGGTCCTTCAACAAAATGGTGCAAGAACCCACCAGCAATTCCAAACAGTTTGTTAAATTTCTCTCCCATCCTGACCACTTGAGACAGTATCTCCACATGTGCTACCATCTCCCACTGTTCATAGCCTTATGCCATGTGCAGCGAAGTTTCGTCTCAGACCTGGCCTTTACCCTGGCCCTGCTGCCAAAGACTGCTGCTCGTGGCATTTTACTGTGTGCAACTTGGATTGGCCTTCCCCTGCTGTGTATGACCTTTTTGTGTGCAGTGGTAGTTCATGTCCCTTTTATGTGTGTGATGGCAGTCCTTTTCTAAAATTTTCCCCAACTTTTTCCCCCGGTGGTTTCAGTCTTTAAAAAAAAGAGGACTTTCGCAACATGCTTAATTGTCTACACAAAACGGTGTATTTCTCCTGTTCATAAAATGGTGATTTCATTACAGCAAACTCCTCCATCACTCCCCTGGCATTTTATTTTTTAAATAACCGTCCCGATTTTCAATATGGAGGAGGGTGCGATGAATCGCCTTCATCAGCCAGTCGCATTTGACAAATTTAAAAAGTAGTAATTTTCCGGATTTGTGATTTTCAGAATCGCAGTTTTAAATGGCAGAGAGAGAACCATTTAATGTTCACTAGGCTCCTTGTTTAAACAAAGCAAACGCAAAGAGATGATGGAAGGAGTGCTGAAACTTTTCAGACACTCACCCCCAGTCACAGATCTGGGTTGAATCCATCATCGTTCCTTAGCTCACTTCGCCACCTCATTTCAGACCCAGCTATGTGCAAATCAGTCTTGACTCTGTGCCTCATGGGAACAGTCCAGCCTGAACTGCAAGCCAGGTCTTCCCTGAAACGGAAACAAGCATCCTGGGACCAGTTTCGGGGTAACACCCCTCTTCAGCCAGGCTAGCTTGAATCCAGTGGCAAAGTGAGCAGACACTCACTGATTTGCGTAGCTGTGTCTGAACTGGGGGTGGCGAAGTGAGCTAAAGAACGATGATGGATTCAACCCAGATCTGTGACTGGGGGTGAGTGTCTGAAAAGTTTCAGCGCTCCGTCCATCTCCTTGTGCTTGCTTTGTTCGCCCTAAGTTGGCAGGGTATGCCCAGAACATATTTAATTCAGTGACCAATACTTGAGGTCAGGCATAGCAGTTTGTCTTGAAGAAAGTGTCTGGGTAGTACAACAAGTCAAGGTGCATCCTCTGGCTGCAAGAAGGATGTTGGATGGTGGTGGTGGGGGTAGTGGCGGTGGCGGGACGTTAATATCACACCACCAAATAAGTTCCTGTTTCCATTACCAGCTTTGAGTATCCTTGAGCCAGCACTTTAGGTTGGATACTCGTATGCGAATTTTCAGACTCTGATCTGCAACTCTTTTATAACCACCATTTGCCACAGATTTGTGAATTAATCAATCAATCAATATAAAGTAAAGAAAATCCACATTGCAGCTGCACATGACCACAAGGGATTAATGTGGGGGGGGTCAAGTACAGGGATTTGTGGTAAGCCAAGCCAGGCACTTGGAGCCCTCTCTTTGTGGCAAAGAGATCCAGTGGCACTATGAGTGGAATAGAGGATGCTCCATGGCTGGATGTGTTATACTGTACGTCCAAACCCTGCTGCAAATGGGAAAAGTTTGAGGGCAGCTGGTTCTGTGGGATGAAGATTGGATGCAGAGACTGGTGTATATTCTGGGCAAGGCCAAAGTTTTTGAACAGCTGGGTCCCTGTTTGGTACAGTTGGCTTTGGTCGGGTGGAGATATAGTATATGGCACTGGGCTAATGACTGTTCTCAGCTTTCTTGGTGAGAAAGGGACTAGGCGCATGGCCTCGTTGAATTTGACTTGATATGTGAACAGTAGAGAACAGCACTTAACACTTCAGCAAATAACACATGTGCAAATAAACAATTGTGAATCCATTTTGCTGTCATCATTGTCAGCGGTTCTGTTAATCGTTGTCACCAGTGAAATATGGATAACATTCTATTGGACTATTTGCACTGTTCCTGGTTCTGTACATTCATCGGGTGGTGTAAATAGTGACCCTAAATGCCAATTTGGAATCTGCTTCTTGGCAAGGTCATGTTTGTATAAACCTACTATAGGCCCTCATATTTTGCTTCCAAAATGAAAATCCACTTTAGTTAACTGTATTCCTTAAGCTTTATAATGCAGGAAATTATAATGCTTTATTTCATTGCATATAGAGTTTGTATCCAAAGGCCACAGCCTCAAGTGTGCATGTTGCCTGGGCCATGTTATTGGTCAATGTATTGTATTTTAATTGTATTTATTTAGCGCTTACTACCCCTGACGAGACGTCCAAGTGCTTTTTTGGCGAGTAGCACGCTACTCCGTAGAACCCATAAAGGATTAGTGGTGAATTAGTATACTGAAATATGAAAGTAATTTGAGTAGTGGATATGTTAGTTATTTGGATTGAGAAGGATAGTAGAGGGATAGAAAAGGAAATTGTTTGCATTTATATAGCGCTTGCTACCTTTGATGAGGTGTTGAAGCGCTTTCGATGAGTAGCATGCTACTCCGGAACCCAAATAGGATTAGTGGTAATTAGTATAGGGAAATATGCAATTAATGTGAGCGGTGAACATGTTAGTCTGTTCTTTGGATTGAAAAGGAATAGTGGAGGGATAGAAGAGGGAAGGAGGGATAGAAGAGGGAAGGGTCTAGAATCTTTTTTTGAGTTCATAGTAGTAGGGGAGGGTATATGGTGCATTGTCCCTGTTTGCACCCGGTGCACATCGTTAAAGGTATGCCGAGGTGCAACAAGGCACAGTACCCCTTTCCTGTAATACAGCCCCTGAAGTTCCACCAAAAAATGGTGGCGGAGGAAGATTATATTAAATGTTTAGTTATACCCACAACATATTAAGTATCTTGCAACAAAGAAAGTCCGGTACTAGAGGCCGGAATTGACAGTTGGCCCCTCCTAATGTGGGAAGGGAGTTGTTAATACCACCAATTACCACTGGCAGGTAAGGCAGCAAAAGTGAGTCCCATGCTAATTTTGGTCCTGACCTTCGTGCCAGCAGGATTCACATGCAAAAGCAATATCAGGGAATCGGGGAGCAGTGTACGACCAGCACTCAAAAACAGAGCAGATATTGCATATTTGGGTGCTGCATACAGAGCTTCTAGTGTGGGTTGAAAGGCTTTCCTTCAAACCAAATATGTCTATTAAGCGAAGGTGTACACTACACTAAGTATTTGATATGACAAGATATTTTGCTAGGCTAGCTAGGCCGTCTGGTCTACCAACTAACAGAAAAGACCAGGAAGGAAAGCAGGTAAGGATATCCTACCATAATCCTTCGCCTCCCAAGCATTTAGGGGCAGCATAAAGTGTTGCCAGGTGTTGATACGAGGTGAAATTGATTCCACTTGGGATTCACTTCTCTCACATAGTTGAACATAGGGAGCATGTACACTACCTCTATGATTCTTCTATTCATTAATTCCAAACGATGACCGTGACAGAAAATGTTGGCTCTTGTCTCAGATTGGATGTGTGCCTCAAAGGACCTACTAAAGAGACTTTGAGGCTGTGGGAGAGGTAGAGACTTTACTGCCTGCTGCCCACGTGGTCTGTTGGCACAGCGGCCATAGCCACGAAAAGGCAGTAGGGTTTGCTGGGTAGGCTGAACTTGATGGCAATATTGGAAGCTCCCTACCACAGCCACGGAGTGGACAAAACTGTTAGTGCTGCTGATGTGATGGGGCGGACAGGCACAAGGAGTGCACCGTGGCCGTATTGTCCTTAAAGCGCTGAAGGGCCGAGCCTGCCTTTGAAAGGCATGCCTGTTAATGTAGACTGGAGGCTGCAAGAGAAGTCTGTGGACCTCATCTAGGCATCTAGGTGCGTCTCCTGAGTGCCATACTGGTGCCAACTGCCCTGCCTAGGCACTCTGTGGTGTCCAAGCCACAGTGGCTAGTCAATTTGAGTGCATCATGGCCAATCTGATTAGCTTTCATAAGGACATGGTGCAAGTCATCAGGGACACCCTGTAAGACCTGTACGTCAGAGTCCGAGAGGGCGTGAGTATAACTCCTTTAGAGGCAGCTGGCATTAACAGAACGTAATGCCAAACTGGCTGACAAAAACAAGCCCTTCCCAAAGGTTTTGATCCACTTTGATTCTCTGTCTGGGGCTGTGGTATGGAATGCATTAGAGTTGATCTTGCTCATTGGGGTCCACATGACTAGGCTCTCATTTGTGTGATGCGGAGTCAAAAGTTCCGGATCACCTGGGGTCTAACAATGATGCTGTGCTATCAGACTGTTGACCGGAGGCCCCAAGTCTTGAGAAGCGTGTCTTTGAGGGCTTCAGTAATTGGAAGCAGGGATTCAGTATTTGTTTGCAAAGGCCAAAGCACCTCAGTAAGGCCTTTAGTCTTCACTTTCATAGTAGGCCGCTGGAGGTTGAGCATATCGGCCACCCTTCACACGAGTATGGCAAATGAGGCACTTTCTTTCGTGGCATGGCCCGGAGGTGAACTAGCCCAGTGTCTGGCAAGGGGTCCAGACTACTGGTATCCTGAAGGTCCTAATACCAATTGTCATCCACATATGGTAAGGTAAATTCATCCCCAGCGTCATATGCATTGTTGATAGAGACCATTCCCAACAAAGTATGAAGGGTTTGGCGCCTTCCTTGAGGCAGGCGCAAAGTATCAGAAGCTGATGGGTTGGCCTAAGGCTGCGTCCCAAGGGAATCTGGGCACAGCCTCATTCAAAGTTAAAGCGGTGCAGACTCTGCATAGGAGAACACAATAGATTGTGGTTTGTTGTCCAGTGCAAAAAGAATAACTGATGGACGGAACGCTGAACAATGTCAAATGAATCCCATAAACATGCACTCTTGGCTCATATTCATGCCACTCTGCAAAGCCCTACAGCTTAGACAGAGATCAAGCTACATAAATACATTCTCCAAAACAAAATGCTCAAGCACAAAAAACAATTAAGCGTTTTTCTTTGATAATGGATTATGAGCCTTGCTTAGATGCCAAAAAATGGTCTTCAACCTTCTGATAGGACATTAACATTATGGATATTGCATTCCTGTCCGCAGTAGGGAACTGAAATCAGAAGCCAACCAAACTAACTCCCAGCCTATATTCCTCACAAACTAAAGCATGTGTAAAACTCAAACAATTGAATGAATTTGAGAAGTGGAAGTGAAGATTGTGGGCAATTCATGGGCACAAAAGCATGTTTTTAAGAGGGACATTTCTAACAATGCAAGATTTTCTGGATCCAGACCCTGCCAACTACCCAGCTGAATCCAGGAGTGTAAAATCTGAAACTCCGCCATAAAATTCACCACAGGCCAAGATTATAAAGTACATGTGCCCATTGTACCTCTGTGAAGTCCTACTGTTTGGATGCAATTTAACAAATAAAGCACTGCACATCACATGAAATGTCTGGCAGAATTGCCACCAAGCAACTTCAAATGCAGCAGCCATGTCGTACTTTCTTTAGCACCGTTGTTTAACTAGATCTAAATTATGTAAAGCGTGCAGCAAAATTGTGAAACGCTAGGCACCAAACTCTGAAACGCGCAAGTTGCTCTATAAATAGCATCCTAAATAAATTTTTCTCCGTGACCCTTACATTCAAGACTGCATCTTTTAGGGCTACATGAAGGCCTTCAATTAAAAGATCTGAACACCTTACTAGCGTTGTAGGTGTTGGTTTGGAGTAATTGTATGCCTTTTAGATTTGGAAGAATTATGAACTACTTTTGATATTACAGCTAGTTACACAAGCAAAGAATCACAATGTATTGTTTCTCTGTAATTCCTCCAACTTAGAAAAAGATACTTTACCCATACTGAGCAGTACCACCATGAGTAAATCCAAAGTAGTTGCCTGTAGCCATTTTGTCCTCCTCACCCAGGCGGCTTGGCACATAGGTGCAGGATATCCAACCTTTTGTGTAATAAGAGCTACTTATGTTCATTGAAAATCATCTCAAACTACTAAAATTATTAATGTTGTATCAGTGACCACGTCAGACAAGTTTGCATTAGTCGTGACCATTTGCAGGATTACCAACAGTGACATCACTACAGTGCATCAGTCAGGGTTACCAGCGGTAATGTAAAAGGGCTTTGTCAATTTGGAATGCCTCTACCTAGGTAAAACATGGCTGTCATTGCTGCAGTGCCTGTGACACAAAAGTAATAATATTAGTAATCCCCACATGATTGACAACTCAAAAAATCAGCGGAGTTCTGAAAATACACACTTTGTCGTCTTAATACATAATTTGGACATACACATTAATTGATCGCAGCAAAAGATTCCAGTATAGTAGGCTGGGATATACACACAGGACAGCTACTTGCAGGTAGCCGGAGAGCTACCAGTAGCTTACGAGCTATTCGTTGGAAAAGCCTGGTTAAGAGTAACAGTAGAAGTGTCCGGTGTTAAACCATTCTGACCACTTTGGTGTTGGAATGCCTGAATAAATGAATAGAAAAACTGCAATCGAATAAGCTTATTTTTAACACTGGCACAGTACTTAGTTAGCTTGAGTCTTGATTACAACTCGTACTGCTTTCTTTACCCTACTTACTCTTCTTGTCCCTTTACCTCACTCTTTTTGGTTCCTTTACATCCCTGCTTTTTATCACTATTTACCTATCTTTCTTTTCCTCTTCTGCTTTTTAGGTCTCGGCTACAGGCTTTTAGCTGTATATTGTCGATAGACCTCTTGTGGGACTGTACAAAAACGTTTAGTTCCCTTAAAATTTTTCATTGATTAGCTTTATGGTCTCTCTCATTTTCTTGCTTACTTGATGCCTTTCATTCCTTTTCTGATTGTCCCTACCCAGGAGCATAGCTCCTTTACCTTCCTTTTGATTGTATGACTTGTTCCATGAATGTGAGCAGCAGGAAGAATTTGTTTTTCTTTAAACACTTCATGTGGGCCTGTTTTACACAGTGTGAATCTTTTCTGGATTCACATGTTGAGCATTATTCCGCCGTCTAGTGGTTGTGTCCAGAATAGTCTCCTCTTTTTTCCCCCTTTTTTTTCCTTACTTGGCATTGTAGACCATTTGGGTTTAAACCCCTCCTTATGTGAGGTCAGACGTATGCCCCAGAAATCTGTCGACATAGTCGCATTTTCAGATTCTTTTTTTGCGGTTGGGTCTGGAAGCCTAAGGGAGTGTTCCAGAGTCCAGGACGAGGCAATTGCGAAAAAGAAAAACCTTTTTGCAGAATGAATTCTTTTCTGGATTCACATGCTGTGCATTATACCGGCATCTAGTGGTTGGGTCGGGAAACGCTTGTGTTTTTTCTTTCCTTTTTTTTTCGTGTTGTGGGCGTCGTCGGCCACCATTTGGTGGAAAGTCCATCCGTTATGTGATATTAGACAGGGAGCTGGGAGAGCCCTCGAAGCTGAACAAAGAGCGCTCTAGGTCAAGCAAAAAAAAGCAAAGACTCTAAGCCAATATGGCAGGCCTGCTTCAAAGAAAGTAGTGAGACTCCATGAGGGAGTTTTGCACTCCGAGCAAAACTTCAACAGCCATCGAGATTGAAGATGATCAAGTAGGCATAGAGGTCCTGGCAAACCCAGAGCCGCATAAAGAGGAATAGGAGAACTTCTACGAGCTCCAGGAGGTGGAAGAAACAGCAGTGTTCGAACAAAGCCAGTTTGAGGACACATGGCAGGATCTCGAGACAGCGTAAAGGAAGGGGTAGAAAGCGAACTTTCAAGACCTTCAGCACCTTTTTAAAAAAAATTTTTTTTTATTGGTTTTCACCCCATTTATAACCAAGGCACATACAATAATTAGGTTATGGTACCATCTGCACCAAACTACTTAACGACAGAGAAAAAAATAAATAAAAGAAGAGATAAACACATTATCCTTGTCTAACTCTCTAGATTCAGAGAAAAAAAAAAGGAAAAAGGAGGTTATACACAAAGCGAACATCAGGTATTACTTACTACCTATAATTACACCATTTACACCAATTACATTTGTTGTATCCAATCAGTAACAAGAGCCCCTATTTGATATCCAAAAGCCCTTTTTTCCTGCCTTTGGTTTTATAAATTGACATTTCTAAACTATAAATAGCTAGCAATCTAGACCTCCAACTAATAAATGTAGGAGGGTCAGAACTGATCCAGTCACTTGTTATACATAAACGGGTCAATGCCATAGCAATAAACAGAATTGCATTCATAAATTTCATCCTTGTAGTTCCTACCCTATCGACTCCTACACCCAAAATTACCATATCCGCAGTAATACTGATCGGCGTCCCTAAAATATTAATCAGAACATTTTCAATCTCTTGTAGAAACATACCTAATCCCGGGCAAGAAAAGAACATATGAACTGCGTCTGCGGCTTGCAATCCACACCTATTACACTTATCCCCCCTCGTCCCCCATTTGGCAATTTTCCCCGGAGTATAATATAAATCAAAGATGGACATAAAATGCTGACTCCTAAGTCTACCAGTCATTAAAATCTGATTCGCCAAATCTAAAGAGTCCTCAATATTTACTCCGCTACTCCCCAGCTTATTCCAATATCATCTGGAAAAACTTCCAATAATACTTGATAGATCTCACCGATGGAGGATTTTTTCCCTATTCTTTCAATCAGGGAATTTTTTCCATTAATAACCCTGCACCTGTCCCGATCCTCCCCAAAAAACTACGAACCTGTAGGTATTTTAAAAAATCTTGTTTTAATAAACCATATTTATCCTGCAAATTTGTAAAAGATAACAGTTGACCGCCTTCTAACAAATCACCCGAGACAAGATGGCGGCCGTTTGCTCGGCCGAGTAAGCTGGTTATCGGTGCTCTCCCGGATCAACTCCCCCCCTTTGGTTCTATGGTGTGGTCTTGGGCGTCGTAGGCGGCTCGGGATGTAAGGAAGAATTGCGCTATGCTCTGGCGGTGCAGGTCCTGGAGAATAAATTTCCCACAGCCTGCAAAACTACGGTATACCGGCTTACTGTGTTGGCGGCAAACAGCTTGGCGGGTTGATCCAATGCCTCCGAGGAATGCAACCAGGGGCGCAAAGGCCCGAGGGCCTCCGCGGGCGCAGATTCTGATGCTGGGTGTGATGCGAACCCGGCCAAAAGCAGCAGCGGTGAGGAGGCGAAGCTGGATGCCGGCAAACGGAGAATTCCTCTCCGTCTGGAATCACGGAAAACGGCACCACTACTCGTGGCCGGCTCACAGTTCCAGCATTATTTAAAGCTCACCCGGCAAAGGGAAAAGTGCAATAACGCTCACAGAGCCTCGCGGAGCATCGGCGGTGAGCAGTAACAGTGTTGCGGTGAAACTGGCAACAATGTTGCAGTAGAAGGCTCGCTGTCTGGGAGACAAGGTGCTGTCAGCGATTCTGTTTGTTTCTGTGGCGGCTCCCATCGAGGAGAGCGGGGAAGTAGGCGGGCCCAGGGTTTGAGGGCAGAGGTGCTTGGTATTGCAGCTGACATCAGTGCAACTCTCCTTACTGAAATGGTGGATGAGTTGGTTATGGATGGCCTTGATCCCCAGGTGATAAAACATCCGAGGAGGGGATTAAGAAACTTACATTGGAGGATGTCCTAACTAGTAATCCTTTAAGGACTGACCAATCACAAGAAATTAGCAGTGATTCCCTGGAGAGATGGGCAGAAGGATCTCGGGGGATGCAAAATGTGGATAAGCCGGTCTCAGGACAAGTCAAGGAAGGTGATTCTGGGGACAAGTTCTATTCCATGTCTGACCCTTCCAACTCTTCTGGGGATGAGAGTCCTGGGAGAGAATGGGCAGAGGATAGGAGTGACACCAGCAGTCTCCACCTGGATGAAGAGGAGACAGGTGATGAGATCTCATTGAATAATGGGACCGTTCGGAAACAAAGGGAACAGCCTGTATCTTTGGCAAAGTCAGCTTTGGGTCCAGTTGGCTCACTGGTCTGGGACTATTCGTTCTCTCCAAATTTGGGTGATGAAGGAAGACATGGCGAGATACTTAAAGGGGCAACTGGGTTAAGCACAGCACCGCAATGCGAAATTACTCTCTCTACTATTTACCAAAGCATAACGGCGCATCGAGAGGAGACCAGGGCTGAAGGGCTACGGACTCAGGGGGCCGTGCGAGAACTGCAGAATACAGTACGTAGAGTTGCCAAGACCTGCTCTGAGTTTGTAACGAGATTTGGGGAAGCTCGAATATCAGTTTTGGAAGATGATTTAGCCCAGCAGAAGGTTATGACAGAGTCTTTGAAAGCTCAGAAGGATGACACAGCATGGAAGCTGGCTGAGTTGGAAAATCGCTCCAGAAGAAATAATTTGCGGATTTTGGGAGTACCTGAAGGGCTGGAGGGCAGTGACGCTCGACAATTTGTTGTAGAACTCTTCTCGGAAACCTTCCTCGAGTTGCAGCACTGGGATTGGAAAATTGAAGTGTTAAGAGCCCACAGATTCCCATTCAATCAACGGAAAAAGGCTGCGGGATCTATTGAAAGACCAAGAGCAATTCTGATCTGCCTCAATAATTTTTATTACGAGAAGCAATTTATGATTTGGCAAGACAAGATAAAAGGGAAAGGGGTGCGAATTTTTGTTCGACCTGATTTTTGTCAGGCCACAGTTGAGAGAAGGTGGCATCTACGGCAATTGATTCCTTTATTTCAGGCGAAGGGGCACATTTTTTATTAAATCCTGCAAAATTGAAAATTATATATAAGGGTCAGACAAAATTTTTTGTCTCAGAGGTCTTAGCGAAAGAGTTCTTAAATTCATTCTGATGTAGATATCGGGACAAAATTGAATGAAATGAAATTGAACCAATGTTTGTGTGGGGGAAAAGTTAAGTTGACTTAATGTTATCAGTGTAAGGGTTAACTTTGTTGCTCCTGCTATGTTCCCTTGACATTCTTTCTTTCTCTTTCTTTTGCACCCCAACTCCTTTTCCTTTTTTTTAGTGTGGGGGTGGGGTTCCGGTGGCACCGATTATCTGCTTCCCATCACAGAGGACTTGGTCCTTATGTCTCAAATGGGTGGAGGGTGGGATGGGTGGAAGTGGGTGGAAGTGGGTGGGAGGGGAGGTTTGGGGTAGGGGAGTAAGGGGGGGATGGGGGCGGCACTGTTTCGTTTGGTTTTTGGTTATTAGTTATGGTTATGGTACTTGTTTCTATGAGAAAAATAATAATTGCTTAGTTGTTATGAATTGTAACTTTGGGCTCGGGCAGGTCAGATTTGAGCTGGAATTTTTTTGTTATGATAATGGTTGGTAGAATTCGTATATGTTCATGTAACATATGTGGTTTAAATGATAGGAGAAAGAGAGGTGTGACAGCCAAAATCTTACAGGTCATGCAAGTTGATTTGCTATGTTTACAGGAGACCCATATATCTTGGAACAATCGTGGGTGGCTGCGGGATTTGGGTTTAGAAGTATTGGCTTGTACAAGGCAAAGCACAACGACTAGAGGGATCGCCATTTTGGCAAAACATAACTTTGGGGTTTGTAAGCGGGTCAAGGAGGATATTTTAGGGCGCTGGGCCATAGTGGAAATTATGATTAATAACTCTCCTTTGTCTGTTCTATTTATGGCTCTAATTTGGACGATCCGGAAGTGCTGCATTATTTGTGTGTGGAATTAGCACTTTGGCCACATCCCTTAATTCTGTGTGGAGATTTCAATCTGCATTTAGATAGTGATGTAGATATAACCAGTAATACCCTATATAGAGGGGAAAAAAGTTAAAGTTTTTAAAGCCATTCAAGGGTTAGTTATGGAATTTGGGTTGGTGGATGTGTGGAATAGACATAAAAGAGACGACCCAGGATCTACTTTTTATTCCGCTCCTCATAAAAAATTTGTACGTTTGGACTATTTTTTTGTTTCCACACAAATTGTTGAGACTGCTAAGATGGAGATTGCACCTAGGATTATCTCAGATCATAACCCAGCAATATTAGAGCTACCAATGTGCATAAAGGTCAATCATAAGACCTGGACCTTCGAGAGAAAGCTGTTGCTGGACCAAACATATTGTACCTATATGAGCAGCTGGATTGAAGAGTTTTTTGTGATAAATAGGAATACAGCTGCAGATGTAATGGTCTGGGACGCTTTTAAGGCTGGGGTACGGGGGGAGACTATTAGTTATTCTATAGCTAATCAGAGGAGAAAACTCGGGAAACTAAGAGATGGATTGAACAGCTGAGATTATTAGAAATGGAACTTATGAGGAATATAATAAGGAGTCTTAGTATTGAAGAGTCTTTAAAGGCTATTGCTATTTTAAAAATGAAAATTCATCAGCATTTCTGTGAGGAGATAGCTGCTAAATATGCCCAGTTTAAGACTGAAGCATATGAAATTGGAGAAAATACTGGTAGGGTATTAGCCAAACGAGTACATCAGAGGGAAATGGCTAACCGGATTCATAGGATTAAGGATCACCTTGAACAAATACAGGATTCTCCGGGTGAAATTCTGAAAGTGTTTAATAGGTATTATCATCAGTTATATGCTGAGGGAGAGTCCATAGGTGGCAACGTTCAAATGCAGGAATTTTGCTCCGAATTAGAGACAATCAGGGTTACTCTTGATCAGAATGAGATTCTAGCAGCACCAATCACTTGGGAAGAAGTGGAGGGGGCGATAATGTCATTGGCTTTGGGAAAAGCGGTAGGCCCGGATGGTATCCCTCTGGAAATTTTTAGGACATTCCGGCAGGTACTTCAACAAGATCTCATGCTTTTATTTCAATCTGCACAAATGGGATCTATTCCGAATTCGTGGCGTAGAACAACTATAATTATCTTTAAGAAGAAAGATAAGCCTGAGCTGTATCCCTCTTCGTACAGGCCTATTTCACTTATCAATTCGGATAGTAAGATTTTTTCAAAAATCTTGGCTTGTCGACTGGGTAAAGTTATAACTCCATTGGTGTCAGCTCAGCAACATGGATTCATTCCAGGTCGGGATACAGCTGATCATGTGAGACGGGTAATTGCTCTTCTTGATTGGGCGCAGGCAACTGAATCATCGTTAGGGGTGATCCTGTTGGACGCCGAGAAGGCGTTCGACAGGGTCTCCTGGCGATTTTTATGGCATACTATGCAATGGAAGGGGTTTTGTTCGGAATTTATCAAAGCAGTGAAGGCTCTTTATGTATGTCCAGAGGCGGTTATACGTATTTCGGGACTGGAGTCTAGCGCATTTAGTATTAGCAGAGGCACAAGGCAGGGGTGCCCCTGCTCCCCCTTGCTGTTTGCATTATACATTGATGTATTCCTTAGCAGACTGAACTCTAGCACTAATATAAAACCTATTAGAATTAATAATATGGAGTATAAAACATTGGCTTATGCCGACGATATCGCGGTACTTACTAGCGATGTAGCTTTGGCTTTTCCAGCAATCAAGAATTTGGCAGAATCGTTTGGTAGCTTTTCTGGCTATAAATTAAATATAGAGAAGACTCAGATGCTCCATTCTCAAAGTAATCTTCCGGTAGATCTGCCAATTGTTACTGAAGTAACCTATTTGGGTATCAAAATTACCTCGGTGGTTGAACAAATTCCAGATTTGAATATTAAACCGGTGTTGGATAAGGTTAATAGTAATCTGGAAAGGCTAGATCATTTGCATCTTTCTCTCCATGGGCGCTGTAATGTATTAAAAATGCTGGTCCTGCCCAAAATTCTATATTTATTTAGAACAATCCCCCTTGAGTTCTCTGCCTCTTGCTTTACAAAGATAGATCGGATCTGTTCTAGATTTCTTTGGGGCTATCGGAGGCCGAGAAGAGCATTCAAACGAATGATACTTCCGAGACAACGGGGTGGTTGGGGTATTCCATACTTTTTGCTGTATTATTGGGCCTCTATGCTGCAACAGTTGGGGCCCCTCATAGTAGGGGTTAAGGCTGAGATACCGTTAGCCAGGAGACCAACCATTTATGAATTTGGGCTGGGGAGGATGTTAATAGCTGTTTGGTAAGGTTTTTAGAGTCCAGCTATTATAAAAAGACAAAGTTTAAGGTGCTCAAAGCTGCATATCTAGTCTGGAAACAAATAAGGAGAAAGATGAATATTTCAAAGTTGAATTTCTATACCCCATTCTCTGCTCCGGCTCTTCTACCACCAATATTTCGGGACCAGGTCACATTTAGATGGGGGTCGAAGGGACTTCTCTTTTTGGGTGATTTGTAAGACCTTCAGCACCTGATGATCTATCTCTTTACAACAGCCTCATCAAAGTGCTGCAGACACCTATGGGGTGCAGTTTGAAGAGAAGGAAAAAGTATTCTTCCTACTGAAGACATTAATGCCCTCACAGAAGGCATATCTATACCTACCAATGTTCCCTAGCATCCTCTACCATGGGGAAAGAGGCATTCCGAGAACAGGCCACAGCATGGGCAGTAACACCACGAGTGGCGAAAAAGTCCAAACATTACACTCGTGACCCTAAATATATGAAGAGCAACGTTCCGGCGGACTTGATCATCGTCTCCACCGCAACGAAAAAAGAAAATGCCCCCACATCAATGATGCCACCACCAGAGAGGGAAAGCAAGAGACTTGACCTAGTGGAAAATGGAGAGAAGGAGCCACACAATGGAGGATAGCAAATTCCAACGCGCTGCTTAACTGCTAAGGACACCAGCAATGGGATGATAGAGGACCTAATGCAATCTCTGAGGAATACCGCATGAGGGCGAAGAGCGTGATACAGGAAGGCAAGAACATTGCCAACGCCTGCATTTGTCTGCCCTGGATGCGGGAGACATGGCCAGTAGACAGATGCGTACCGGAACAACGCTCAGGAGACGTGCCTGGCTCAGGGTATCAGAGTTCAAAACAGAGGTACAAGCCTCAATCAATATGCCCTTTACAGGTGACTCTCTGTTTGGACAGGCAGAAACTCATACCCTACAGTCAATAAAGAGGGAGAACGGCACTGCGAAAGCCATGGTAGCACTCCAGTTCAGAGGATCCTTCATGGGAGGAGGGGCCACAAACAGAAGGCCCACAGGCAGGGTGACTTTCACATCCGGGCAGCAGCCCCAAAGCACTACGCACCAAAGCCCGCAACAAATGCCACACCATCAATGGCAACACCCGGTGAAGCTGCCCTTTTGGGGAAAAACAAGAGGAAGAGGCCAACCTCCCAGAGGGGGAGGATTGGATCAACAGGCAAGTGACACTTTCACCACACAACCCCACCACGAAACACCTTTGAGGGGGGTAAAATAGGGGGATTCCTCAAGGAGTGGAGGACAGTTGTACCAAGCAACTGGATTTTAAACATAATACATCACACATTCTGTATAGAACTCATAAAAAAAAGCTCCACATCTACCCTCAAACACCAAAAACTTAAAGGGACAAGAGATCACACAACTCAGAAAGGAAGTGAAAGAGCTCTTCAGAAAAGAGGTAAAGAAAATGTTCCCCCAGAGAAAGCAGGCAGTGGGATCTACTCCCCATACTTTCTGGTTCTGAAACCAGATTTAATACTAAGACCAGACCTAGACCTCAGATTTCTAAATAAGTTCATACAAACTTAGCATTTCAAGATGACAACACTGCAAGGAGTAATGCCACTACTAAGGAAACAAGATTATATGGCCACCTTAGATTTAAAGGACGCCTACCTACATGTACCTATGAACCAAGGACACAAAAAATACCTCAGTTTTGTTCCAGAACAGGTACATTACCATTTCAGGGTGCTTGGACATAAAATCGGCACCAAGAGTATTCAAAAAGTGTCTGGCGGCAGTAGCAGCTCCCCTAAGAAGACAAGGAATCCATGTCTATCTGCATTTAGACTACTGCCTAATAAAAGCACAATCAAAGGAAAAATGCCACAAAGACATGCAAACAGTGATTGTCATACTGCAACGCTTTGGTTTCACAATAAACCACAAGAAGTCTTCACAACCGGAACAAGTGAAAGTGTCCCCTAGGAGGAAGCATAAACTCAAGGACAGCGCAAGCATACCCAGTCAAGAAGAGAGCAGAGGCAAGTGCAGAGCAAGCTTGCTTTTACCATAGGGGTCGGTCTCTGACAGTGAGGACTGTCATGAAGCTGATGTACATGATGGGATAATGGATCCCCTCATTCCGCATACGAGATTGCATTTGCGCCCCATTCAGGAATGGATCTGCAGCGGATGGTCAGAGCCAAAGGGATCTGTGAGGATCTAGTGGTGGTCACAGCAAAGGTACAAAGGGGAATACATTGGTGGAACTTGACTAATATGAACATGGGGAGACAATTCAAAACACAAGCCCCCACAGTGACCATAACGACGGACGCATCCCACAAGGGTTGGGGAGGGTACATAGGCAACCTGAAGGTCAGAGGACTATGGATCAACATGGATGCTGTGAAACACAAGCTTTCTAGAGATGAAGACAGACTTTCTTGCCCTCCAAGCATTCCAAGCGCACGTAATAGGTCAGACTGTTCTGATCCAAACGGACAACACAACAACCATGTTCTACGTCAACAAGCGGGTAGGAACGAAGTCCTTCACCCTGTCCAAACTAGCTCAGGAGATCTGGAGGTGGGCAATTAAAAGACAAATCACACTTCAGACAGTTCAACTACCAGGAACACAAAACAGAGGCAGCCAGACTGAGCAGGCAAGACAGCACCTCCCACGAATAGGAGATAAACAGGAGTTACTAGACAATATTTTCAAAGTCTGGGACACGCCAAGCATAGATCTTTTCACAATGCCACAAAATGCCAAGACTTCGCCTCCAGGTTTGCCACAACCCCAATCCAAGGGGAATGCCCAGTCAGTAAACTGTTCAGGGAAATTTGTATGTTCCTTTTAACAGATTCGCCTGATCCCAAGGGTGATGGACTAAGCCAGACAGCCGGGAACAACTCTCATCCTCATAGCACCACAATGGGCCAGACAGACCTGATATTCAGACCTGCTGGAGATGGCCAAAGTGTGCAGGATCCCAATCGAGGCAGAACAGGATCTGCTAACATTGCAAAATGGAAGAGTGTACCATCTGGAACCAGCCACACTCAACCTAGCAGCATGTTTCCTGAATACTTTGAATTCGGTCACCTACAGCTACCCCCCAGGACGATGTAAATCTTTAGGGAGGCTAGAAAACCAAGCACAAGAAAATACTACATGGAGAGATGGAACAGATGCATCCACTGGTGCACAGACAACAGAAGGAAGGAAACTAGGACAGAACAGGAAATGGTACTAACATACCTCACACACCTGTTAGACAGCAGGCTGACATGCGCATCACTAAAGGTACACCTAGCAGCAATAGTAGCTTATACCAGAGGTACATCAAGAACCAGTCCTTTCACACTTACAGTAGTGAAAAGATTCTTGGAAGGTTCAAAAGTGGTTGCACCACCAAGAACAGTATCCACCCCAATGTGGAACCTAAACACTGTGCTAATGTAATTGATGACAGAGCCTTTTGAACCTATTCATACCACTGATTTAAAGTCTCTAACACTTAAAACATTTATAATAGCAATCAAGTCCCTACGTGGAGTCGGCGAGCTACAAGCTCTGACAGTACAGGAACCTTACCTGCAAATCCACAGTTCCTACTAAAGGTGGTGACACAATTCCCTGTTAACCAAAGCATAAAACTACCAGCTTTCTTCCAAGAGCCAAAAACAAAGTCCGAGAGGGCCCTTCACACACTGGACGTGCAGAGGCACTAATGTACTACCTACAGGAAACAAAAGGTTTTCGTAAAGTAAACCAATTATTCGTCTCCTTTGCCAGAGCAATTCAAGGGAACACCGGTAATCAAGGGAATAATCACAGGATGGATAATGGAAACTATACAAACCTGCTATGCTTGAGCGGAAAGACATTACCTGTGCGCCCGAGAGCGCATTCAGCCAGGAAGAAGGGCGTAACACTTGCATTCCTAGTAAATGTACCTATTGACGCAATCTGCACAGCAGCAACCTCGCCATCTCCACACACCTTCACAAAACACTACTGTGTGGACATACAGATGATCAATGAGGCACAGGTGGGATAGTAGGTACTGCAACATCTGTTTGCCATCACATCTTCATTTCAACCCCCTCTATCCAAGGGAGAGGATACCACTATGTAATCAAATGCACTGCACGTGAATCCAGAAAAGGATTCATGCTGCAAAACGAATTAGTTACCAGTAGGAGTAGTTTTGCAGTTTGAAAATCTTTTGGATTCACAAGAGACCCACCCGTCTCTCCAGAAATGGTAGATGAAACAAACAGGTGGGAAAGAGAAATGGAGGAATAAGGAGGAAAAAAAAATCTGAAGATGGAAATCACACATAGGAACTTCCAGGGCACCGTCTAAAGTCACACAAGGGATGGACTTACTACCAAATGTTGGTAGACGCCCCAACCTAAAAAGAAAAACAAACATTTTCAGATCCAACCATTAGATGACGGGATAATGCACAGCATGTGAATCCAAAAAATACTTCAAGCTTCAAAACTACTCCTTCTGGTAAGTAACCAACGTTTCCCACCAGATATCACCATTATGACGATGGATAAGAACAAAATGGCAAGAAATCACGGAGAAAATGCAGAAAACTACTCAGTAACACAGAGGCAAAAAGACCGACGCATCAAGACTGCATGGTCGGAGAGTGGTAAAGAGGCATGGAGCATACCCTTGTTAGATTTTTGCCCCAACTGCCACCAAAAGTATGCCCAAAAGACACATTCGAGCTCTGAAACTTATGCCTCCAAAGGACCACAGTGTGGAGGACTACGTGGTGTGCACAGATTTCTTGCCCAAGACAAGAAGGGCATGGCAGAAGTAGAGGTGGGCACACTACGCGATGATATCCCCTCAGAGGAAGCAGGAGTCCTTCAAAGAACTTGAGATGAGGAGGACATCTTGAAGATGGAGGAGGCCCAAGGAGAAGAACCAGACCTCGAGGAGGTGATTGAGGGCCAGGCTAGTAAGGGTCACAAGAAAACACCAAGGGTGGAGCACAGACCAAAAGTAAACCCTTGGGCCGAGACACAACTGAGTTGAAAACTTCAGACTCAAAGAAACCGGTAATGCCGCCAAAATTGTCGATGCTGGAAGTTAGGGTGAAGCCAAAGGAGCCACACTGGTCCCAGACCAGGGGCACTGATGAAGGCAAACCTTTGAAACCTGCTTTGACCTCGAGAGAGGACCAAAGGCATTAGAGGCAGACTTCAAAAACCAGCTCAACACGGTCTGTAAACACTGGGCCCACAACGGCACTGAAAAGCTACTTGGCATATATGCCGAAGGTCTCTCTGGTACGCCCAAACACCCAATATCTGAAAGAGACCATCAGTTATAGATTCCTTACCTTAGAATTGCCCCCAGGTGTCAGACTGGATCCGGAGAAATTTTTTCGTAGCAGTACCCCTGTGCGTCGGTCGACTCCACGTTAGTCGTCTGCGTCGTGGTCGCTGGGATGACATCGCTGTGTCTATTTAGACGCTGCCCCTGCGCGCTGACGTCAGTACTTTCTTTTTGCCTCTAGCCAGCACAGATCCGAAGAGAGCGTGCCCCTTAGTCGCTTTTTGACTAACCTTTTTCGACTTTTTGTCGACGTTGTTTGAGTCTTACGACTCCTGGTACACGAGGGATGTCAAGCCATCGGCCCGGTTTCAAGCCTTGTGACTCCTGTCACAAGCTGATGTCTGTCACCGATCCGCACCTCGTGTGTCTTTGGTGCCTGGAGTGCGACCACGACCCTAAGTCGTGCTCCGACTGCCGGGCAATGACCAGAAGTTTTAGCGGGAGTGTTCCCGAAAGCTTTTGGAGGCCTGGCAGTCTGCTCCGAGCCGCTCGAGGTCCCACTCGTCATCGAAGTCTTTGCACTCCTCGAGCAAATCGAAGCACAAGAAGAAGGCGAAGAAGCATCGTCACTCTTCGCCTTCTCCCCGTCCGTTGGCCGACGCGACGCGGGACCCGGAGCTTCGTCACTCTCCGGCTCTCTCCTCTGAGCCCGCTGGGACGGCTCCGCGCTTCCCTCCCTTTCACGGGGCCAGAGCGTCCCGTGCCCAGCATCGTCAATTTTACGAAGCGCTTCACACCATCTTTGGGCAGCCCGACTCCGCCGGCGCACCTTCGGGCTGCGGACTTGGCTGGGGGACCTGGGCCTTTGATGGCGGCTCCGGCCCCGCAGGGCCCCCTTGGATCCAGGCCTGGATCCGGATAGGTGGCGTTCGACCTCACGGTACCTACCCCAGCGGCGATGCCCCCGACGCCGGTTGTGCCCCCAACCGGCATCGACCCCAGCCTCATCCCCGATGTGAGCACAGCGCCGGACCAATGTCGATAGACGTCGGTACTGGCGCTGGAGGGTACTTTTGTCCCACTCTTCATTCCTGGCGTTTCCTACCGCCCTGAGTGGCAGCCAGAGGAGGGTGAGGAGGCCTGGGGAGGGGTCTATTGACCCTCTAGCCGATCAACTCGAGAAACCGGACTGGAAAGAGGAGTTTGGTGATGCCAGTGGTCTGGATACCTCCCCAGACCTTGGTATGCTTTTTCCCCCCTACCATGGCTACGGAGGAGGGAGCTTCCTACTCTGTGGTGTTGCGTAGGGCGGCTGAGGCCATAGGCCTCGAGCTTCCTACGGTGGCTATCAGGACTAATCTTCTGACTGAGGTGCTTCAGCCGCCAGCAGCAGCCTTTTCGGAGCCCCTGCTGCCTTTTAATGAAGTCCTCACCGACATCCTTCTGGGCACTTGGTCCAAGCCCAGCACTGGGGCTCCTGTGGACAGGATGATTGCCCGACGCCACCGCCTGGCCCCGGGCGACCCACTTTTCCTCTCCCAGCACCCTACCCCTGAGAGCTTGGTGGTACAAGCCTCATCCTCAAAAGGCGCATTCCCTACTGCTCTCCCAGATTGTGAAGCCAAGAAGCTGGACCATCTTGGGAAGATGATGTTTTCTTCCGCCAGCTTAGGACTGCGGTCGGTTTACACGGTCGGTCGGTGGGCTGTTATACACACACGGTGTGGGATACGGTCGCGCAAGTGCTGTCACAGTGCCCGGAGGAGGCCCGGTCCGTGCTCACATGCGCTGTTTCTGATGGTCGAGACACAGCAAAGTTCACCATCTCTGTGGGCTGGATACCGCCGACTCGCTGGGTAGAACGGTTTCCACGTCGGTAGCTCTGAGGCGCTACGCTTGGCTGAGAACGCCTGGCTTCTCTGGTGCTCTTCAATCTACCCTTTTGGAGGGACAACGCGCTCGAGAGTTTCAAGGACTCTAGGGCTACGGCCAGATCCTTGGGCCTCGCAGCCACTTCTCACCCCATGCAGGCTGCCTTTTGCCCCTTTCGTGGCTACAGAAGGGGTGCCCCACCACGCTCCACCCAGAGCCACAGAGCTGCGCAAGCTACCCAGCCTCTGCGTGGCCGGGGATGTGGGACCCAGCGTTGTGGGTCTGGGGGCCAGCGGGCGGGCCAGTCCACCAATGCCCCCTCTGCAGCAGCCTCCAAGCCTTCCTAGTCTGACCTTTCTGGGCCAACATCACATCGGACAGGTGGGTGCAGATACTCCGAAGACTACCCCTCCCTCCATGCCACCAACACCCCATCGTATGTCGGCCCTTCTCCGCCAGGAAGTTACGGCTCTCTTGGCCAAGGGAGCTATCGAACGAATCCCTGTGCCAGAAGTAGGTTGTGGTTGCTACTCCCACTACTTCTTGGTACCCAAGAAGGACAAAGGCCTGCGTCCTATCTTAGACCTCAGGACGTCAACCGCTTCCTCTGGAAGGAGAAGTTCAAGATGTTAACCTTGGCTCAGGTCTTATCTGCCCTCGGCCCTAGAGACTGGATGATAGCGTTGGACTTGCAGAACGCTTACTTTCACATCTGCGTCTTGCCTGCCCACCGGCGTTGCCTACGGTTCACAGGCCACGAGCATTTTCGGTTTACCATGCTCCCTTTTGGCCTTACCAGTGCCCCTCGAGTGTTCACGAAAGTGATGGCGGTGGTCGCAGCTCATCTGCACAGATCAGGGGTTCCAGTCTTCCCTTATCTCTACGACTGGCTGTTGAAGGTGGGCTCGCCCCAGGCTGTCGTCTCCCACCTCCAGACTACAGCGGACCTCTTGCATTCGCTGGGGTTCACTAAAAACGTGCTGAAGTAGCACCTGATTCCCTTTCAGAATCTCCTTTTCATCTGAGCGGTTCTGGACACAGCATAGTTTCCGGTTTATCCTCCCGAGCAGCAGTCCGGGAGATTCGGGCTATGATACCGATGTTTCAGCCTCTATCCCGGATTTCGATGAGAATAACCCTGAGGCTGCTGGGCCTCATGGCCTCCTGCCTCCTGCTGGTGGATCATGCCAGATGGCATATGCAGAAGTTCGAGTGGGCGCAGCATCAGTGGAATCTTTCCGATGTCGTCCAGATCTCGGAGGGGACTGCAAGTGAGTTGCAGTGGTGGCTCATGAACCAGGATTGGGTCAGCAGCAGATCCCTCTCCCTTCCCCAAACAAGAGTTCACTGTAGTGACGGATGCGTCACTTCTGGGATGGGGCGGCCACGTGGAGGAGGCGGAGATCAGAGGCCTCTGGTCTCCGGCGGAGTCCAGGCTCCACATCAACCTTCTGCAGCTCCGGGCGATTTGTATTGCACTGAAGGCATTCCTTCCCTCTGTCATAGGAAGAGTAGTGCAGGTGTTCACGGACAACACCACTGCCATGTGGTACTGCAACAAACAGGGCGGGGTGGGATCGTGGACCCTATGTCAAGAAGCTCTTTGCCTTTGGACATGGCTGGAACATCAGGACATATTCCTGGTGGTTCAACACCTGGCAGGTTCCCTGAACGCCAGGGGCGGACGAACTCAGCCGCCAGTGCATGATGGATTATGAATGGCGTCTTCACTCGGAGGTGGTTCAAAGTCTTTTTCAGCAGTGGTGAGAGCCCTGGTTAGATCTTTTCACCAACGCAGAGAACGCACAATATCAGCAGTTCTGCGCAATGGAGTTTCCAAGGCGGCACTTGCTCAGCGACGCCTTTAATCTCGAGTGGAATTGCAGCCTCCTGTACGCCTTTCCGCCTGTACCGCTTCTACCCAGAGTGCTGAAGAAGATCAAGCACGACCGGGCCCAATTCATTCTTGCGGCTCCGGACTGGGCACGAAGAGTCTGGTACCCCGAGCTCTTGAGCATGGCCATCGATCCTCCGATCAGACTGCCTCTTCGGGAGGATCTTCTGTCGCAGCAGCAGGGGACGGTCCTCCACCCAAACCTGTCCAGTCTCCACCTCCTTGCGTGGAGATTGAGCGGCGACAGCTGACCGCTTTCGACCTTTCTCCTGAAGTCTGTAATGTCATCTTGGCATCCAGGCGTCCCGCCACTAATACGGTATACGCCTGTAGATGAACAAATTTGTGGCATGGTGCACAGCAAAGGCTGTGGATCCCTTTTCTGCCCCTCTTTCAGAGGTTCTCCTCTTCATTCTTTCTTTGGCCCAGCAGGGCTCTGATCTGGGCACTCTTAAAGGCTATCTTTTGGCCATTTCGGCCTTTCTTCGCCTTCCTGATCAGCCTTCTCTTTTCAAGTCCCCTATTGTTAACAGATTTCTGAAGGGCATTACTCCTCTCTTTCCTCCTTCTCCTTTCTTAATGTCCCAGTGGGACTTGAATCTTGTCCTCACTTATCTTATGTGTGCTCCCTTTGAGCCACTACAAAATTGTCCTCTTCGTCTCCTTACTTTGAAGACTGCTTTCTTGCTTGCCATCACCTCTGCTCGCAGGGTGAGTGAGCTTCAAGCCTTATCTTCCAGACCTCCCTTTCTTGCTGTCCATCAGGACAAAGTAGTCCTCCGTACTAGGCCCTCTTTTCTGCCCAAAGTGGTTACCTCTTTCCACATAGGTCAGACCATCACATTGCCCACCTTCTTCCCGCCTCTGCACCCTTCCAAAGAGGAGGAGAAACTCCACCGTCTGGACCCAAAACATGCGATGTCTTTCTACCTTTATCGCAATAAAGACTTCTGGGTGGACGATTAACTCTTCATGGGTTATGTGGGCGCCAAGAAAGGTCGGGCAGTGCACAAACGTACCATCTTTCGATGGTTCTTCCTATGCATTAACATCTGTTATTCTTTGGCTTAAAAGTAACCTCCAGTAAGACTGCGCGCTCCCTCTACCAGGGCGACAGCAGCTACTACTGCTTTGGGAGGTCCTCTGGTTGACATCTGCCAGGCAGCCACGTGGGCATCCCTGCACACGTTTACTAAGCATTACTGCCTGGACAGCCAAGTCTGGAGAGACTGCTTTTTCGGCCGTTCTGTTCTCCAGGTATTCCTGGTGTGAACTTAGTTCGCAGACCCACCTCCGGGGTTGGTATTACTGGGGTATCTAGTCTAAGGTAAGGAATCTATAACTAATGGTCTCTTTCAGATGAACAAGTTACTTACCTTCGGTAACGATGTATCTGTAAGAGACCTACATTAGTTATAGATTCCTTACCGCCCCACCCATCCTCCCCGTTCTACGAACTGACTTCTAGGGATAGGGACTCCCTTACAGGGCCCTAGTTTTGTGCACCAGTGGTCAGTGTCTTGCATGGTTCTGCGCTTCCGGCGTGGAAAGTCGTGTCAGAACTGACGTCAGTGCACAGTGGTGGCGTCTAAATAGACACCGTGGCGTCATCCTGGTGACCACGACGACTAACGCGGAGTCGACCAACGCCACCTACCGACGCACAGGGGTACTGCTACGAAAAACTTTCTCCGGATCCAGTCTGATGCCTGGGGGTAATTCTAAGGTAAGGAATCTATAACTAATGTGTGTCTCTTACAGATACATCGTTAACAAAGGTAAGTAACTTGTTCTTTGATGCCAAAAAATTCCTCAACATCTAAACACAGGAAACTGAAGTCGACGGCGAAGCCCTAAACGGAAAAAGCGGGAATTTGACGACTCCCTTCAAGGATAGAGGATTCTAGTAAAAAAGCAAGTGGAAACAGAGGAACCAGCGGATGTTGAAAACCCATCACCCCAGAGCTGAAGGAAGAGATGGAAGAGGAGTTCTGTTCTTTAAAGGGATGCATGTGGGGCAGCAATAAAAGAATTATTGCATAATGGTAGCCTCCGGAGTTGTAATGGAATCTTACCCATCAAACCCATCACTACCAGCTTATATCACTGCATACAATGCAGTAGTAAAGAGAGCTGCAGGCACCTTTGGGGTTCAGCTGGAAGAGGAACAAACGCAATCATGTTTCCTTTTTGAAACACTTCTACCCTAGCAGAAGAGATCTGTTTCTCTGATTGCTTCCTAGCATGCTGGACCAGGGCAGAGAAGCGTTTAAAGAGCCAACATAAACTCACACATTGGTTGGGGGTGCATAATGGCTTATCCCCAGCAGAGAGAAACAAGATCCTAACTGTACGCAGGGTTGGATGGATTAGCCCCATGCTAAAGACTATTCGAGGAGATTGCCTGGTAGTGAACTTTTATTGCCCATCAGTAGTGAGAAGGCTGCTAAGGCATCATGAGGAGAGGTTGTTAATCCCCACTGACATTTCTGCACTGCCTCTGGGATATTTCTGTAGGCCGCCCATTCAATCACAGTTTGCTTGCCGCCCTAACTCCGGCCAAGTCGGTATATGCCAGTCACCAATAGGTTTACACCTCTTTCTGGCCATACTGAAATTGATTGTGTGTATCTGGGCCCGAATGAGTAAATGCCATGCAGCTGACAGGGAGGCTGAAAGAGCCTTACCTAACTTTAACAAGGGTTAGGAGATCCGGGACCACTGTATTGGGGAGATGTATCCCTCGGAATCGAGAAGAAAAGCCAGAGGGAATCAAATCTTTCATGAAGTGGTCGCTGTTGCTGCCCAGGCGACAGTGAACCCTGATCACTCATTTGCAGTCCTGTCTTGGAACATCGCAGGATTTCGGACGAAGCGGAGAAATTCGGATTGGGTGGGTTTTGCGTCAGATTATGATCCAGTTCTTTTACAAGAGTCCTGGGCTGTGGAGGACACGAGAGCACAATTGTTTTTATGTTTCTATCCAGTAATTATTGTAGTCTAGCCTGGGTTTTTAAAATCTTGCCAAATTGCGCTAGTGACCATAATCCTATAGTGACCTACTTTGAAATAGATTTGCTGTCAGCGACTTAGAAGTCAGTTGACCCTCCTATCCAGTATAACCTGAAATAAAGGTTTAAGGCTTAAATGGGAACAGGTAAATCCCCAGGATTTTGAGTTTAAAATTGTGAGCGAGAAAATTGCCCTTATGGAAAGGTGCCTGACTTTTGGAGCCGTGCCCTGGTTCAAAATTTTGAGACACTTTGTTTAGCTATCTCATCAGCCTTATCAGCCAGAAGCTCTACTAAGCCTACCCCTCCTGAAAGTTGGTTTAAGTGATTTTACAAAGGCCCATGGAGAGTTGAGAAGAGCCCTAAATACTACCCCCCCTGCAATAAAGCAGGGCTCGAAAAAGCTACTCGCATTGACGAGCAACATTTATTCAGGACAAGCTATTTGTAGGGACTACTTGCCCTTTCTGGGAGTTGAAAATCCTCTAACTTCAGGAAGACAAACTAACTTTTGACCTCGGTCTCTGAAAGCAGAGCAAATGTGACAAGATAAGATTTAAAGGCATCTTAATTGCTCACAAAGTGAAAGAGCAATGAAAATGCCATTAAATCTTTTTATCTTGTCACATTTGCGGGCTTTCAGAGACCGAGGTCAAAAGTCAGCTAATCGTATTACATTTATTCTTCTTTCTGTGACTTATGTCATAGGATTTTGTAAAGTGAACTGTGTGACACTTGAACTGTGCAAAGCATGTTAAATGAAAGGCTGTAAGATGTCAGGCTTTTTTCTAACACAACACTGAAATAGCTAAGTGAACTGTTCAAACATTTCAATAATATTTCACTAGTTATGAAGACCATTTTTGTAATTCTTTAGTGAAAAAATATTTTTATTGGATCAAAACAAATTAGAACACTCTACTTGGTGATGTGCAAATTTTAATATTTTTCCTGATATCCAATTTCCAAAAAGTGTTTATGCACTATTATAAGTAAAACTACATGTTAATGGGAAAGTTTTGTGGCCATTTCAATGGAAAATCTTATCTGTAATTGACCATGCACTACGAAATCATGCTTTGGTAATATATGAAAAGTGAGTTTTTAAACATGAACTGGGAATTATTACTGCTCCTGCCCAGATGACAATGCTATTAGTGAACTAAGAGGCTAGCGAGGAATCATGAGTACCCTATATATGGGCTCGATTCTTGTTATACATGGAGCAAACATTTTGTCTAGTAAATAAAACATTTTTTGGTACAGCAGAAATAGTGAACTTGCATATTTGAAGGTACTCTCTTATGTGATGATAAAGAAATAGGCGGCTCCATAAGACAAAATATTTGCCTAGGATTACACAATTTGAGACCAGTTCACGGGACAAGTTCATTACAGTTAGGTCGAGTAGATTATTAAAGTTACTAGACTTGCAGGTCTAGTAATAGTTTTATGATTTTTTTGAGCCCTGTAAAGAGATAGGGCATCAAGAAAGAAATATAAGGCGGTGATAGCTCAGAGGAAGATGGATCTAAGAAAAGAGGCCTGGTCGGATGTAGTGGCTGCTGGGGACTTGAAGGACGTGAAAAAGTTCTGGGAAGTCATTAACTGTCCGGTTTTCTCAGAAACCTCTACACAAAAAATTGATTCTCTGACACCAGGTGATGCTTGGACTCACATTCACATATGTTTAACCCCTTAAACAGAGCTTTAATTTCTGAGCATAGGGATGTTATGATTAAAGATATGGAACAAGCTCTGAAGTTTAGTCAATCACTTTCTGTTAAGGACGTGGAGGCAGCAATACCTCAAGGCATCCACCTCAAAGCACCCCGCACGGATGGGGTTCCCCTTTATTTGTTCAAGGATAGCCCCAACCTTTGGGCACCCCTTCTAACAAATATCTTTAGGGCTTTTATTATAGGTCCCCTGCCTACTTCATGTAAAGACTCTACAGTGGTCCTTATCATTAAGAAAGGGGACAGGAATAGTTTCCTGAAGTAGTATTAGGTCCCCTTTAAGTTTGTGGGTGTAGTCAAGGATTTGTTGACGTTTAGTTGGGTGGTTCAGACCGTTCCCATTTAAGGATAGCACTTCTAAGTTTGGCATTAGTTTGATAATGTATCTGGTCTAGAATAGTGAATTGTCGGGAGAGTGCAATGCTGGAAGCCTCTGTGATGTGATGGTAGGGTGTGGGGGGAGGAAAAGGCTGGGGGTAAGCGGCGGAGGGGTAATGGGGGAGGGTAGTGGGTAGTAAGAGAGTATGGATAGCGCAAAGAGCCGGTAGTAGGATAGTAGGAAAAGGAATAAAAGAGGGACAGTAGAGCCAGCAAGAACAAAGAATGAGGACAAAGTAGTTTATTAGTTAAGGGTGTTCATATAGGTACCCGGAGGGGGTACATGAGAGGTGCTAATAGGGTTAGGGGGTTGGAGGTCATGAGCGGCAGTCCAGGAGCTGAGCGTCTGCTTAGCCGCGCCTTGTGTTGGTGTATCTAGCAATATAATAAAATATGGCTCTATCTAATGACTTATAGTTATAATTTATAGCTGGATTCCCTATGTTTTAGAAGAGACTTAGAGGTGGAAGATGGATGGTCATAGCTGGATCAAGTGCGAGTGTATGGTCTGTAGTGATACAGCACCTTTTAGCTTCATTTTAGCAGGTTATCATTATTGCGTCGTAATTGCATATTAAGTAACAGATTGAATCCGGTATATGAAAATTTAGTGTATGTAAACCTGTATAACAAACTCTATAAGGCATATAACAGTATCTGTAACCAATACAATGAACCCTATAGATGTAATAACAATCGGACATTACAACACATTTCTACACATTGGTATGAGCAGATCAAGCGAAAGACCAGAGCGGATTATCAAGGTTTGTGATGAATAGTAACTGTGGTGCTGTGTGCGTCTAACTAAATTTGGTGAGGTGTCGCTTCACTGACTACGTAGTTACAGCATAATGAGGAAGGGTTAGTAGAATGAACAAGTTGCAGAATAAGTAACATATTAAACCAACATCATAGGCTGTGTAGCATTGTGTACCATTATGGAAAGTGGAAGCGTTTAGAGCTTAGCACTTCTTGAGGGTCTACCACCTCCAAAAGCTAGAACTATCTGGAGGTGGTAGACCCTCAAGAAGTGCTAACTCCTTCCTCCTGAAACCACAGATCTTTCGTAAAAAGAGAATGTGTCAAAGAGCTTTCTCCGGCTCTGCCCCGAGGATCTTGAACTATCTCCCACCTGAAGTACGCAGAATCTCCTCCACGGTTGCTTTCAAATTGGAAGTAAAAAGATTCCTTATGAACAAGTTCTTACCTTAAATGGGTTTGGATCGTCTGCTTTAAGATACTGGTCTTACACCTTCAAGCCCTGAGTGGATTTGCTATATTTCCTTAATTAATCGTTTCTTCCCCTCCCAGTTTCGCTATTTATTAGCTTTTGTGATGTTCTTTGATGCACCCTTTTGTAACTGTTTCGTTTGATATGTTTATTGACGCCTGTACATCCATGATTACCTTCCCTCCCTTAATTGTGAAGCGCTCTGATATCCCTCGGGATCATGTTCGCGCTATATAAAACTTTATAAATAAATCTCCTTTTGTGCAGTTTGTACAAGCATAACGAGAGTGATATGCTTACAAGAGAACTTAGTCGATAGTTCATCTGTTGTTCACCTAGAGCGTAACAATATCTTGCCAATAGCATATGACTCATCTTTATGTAAGGTAAAAAGTAGGTGATGTTTGCAAGTGTTTAGTAGGTGATTTGTGTGTGTTAGTTCACAAATGGATATCGGTGAGCATATCGTCTCGCTTGCCTGTTATCTTATCGGTCATTCCAGTCAATCGAACACATGCAAGTGCATATGTGTCTGGTGTATAAACGCATGTATATGCATATGTGTTTTGTGAATATCCGAGTAAAGGTGGGCTTAGTAACTTGTTAGTATGTTATCCTAGCAGTCATAATAATCAATAATACACATGCACGATTACATGCAACTTGCAGTGTCCGGTTGTGAGTAAGAGATTGTAGGAGACTGCAAGAGAGTGATTAGTAGGGACCTACCTTGCTGGCTGTAGATTAGCAGAGCGTTGGTACGTGTGAGGGGATTAGTCAATTGGGTGTGGATTTGTTTTCGTTTTCTCCGTGCGTTCCAAAGCCGTTATGCAGTCATTTTCAGGTCTTGGATGTCTGCAATGTAGGCGTACAAGTCCTTGGGTTCTTCAAATATATTGGTTTTCCCGTTGAAGATTGTTTTTATCCGTGCCGGGCCAATGAAGGAGAATTGGACAGATAAGTCTTTGAGGGCTTGTCCTGAGAGGAATGCTTTCCGTTTTCTGACAGTGTCCTTTGAGTAGTCTTGGGAGATCCCAATTGAGTAGCCTTGCTGTTTTATCCTTTGGATCTTTTTCATCTGAGTGAGGATTGCCTCTGTGTGCGCATAACGGAGAAGTCTAAAAATAAGAGTTCTTGGTGTCATTGCTTTTGGAGATGAAGGTGGGAACTCTGTGTGCGCGAGTTATCTCGAAGTCTTTGGACAAGTTCAAGCAGAGGACTTGGGGGATCCATTTTTCCATGAAGGCTGCGCATGAAGGGGCCTGGCTTTCTGCTCACTCTGGGAGACCAAAAATTCAAAGATTGCCTCTTCTGTTTCTTTCTTCCAGTTCAGTGATATTTTTTTTCCAGTCGTGTCAATCTTGCGTTGGTGGTAGAGTGGTTTTTAAAGCAACTTTGTTTATGGTCTTCCAGTACCTTAATTCGTGAATCTGTTTCTGTGAGTCTGGAGCCCCATTGAGATAATTTCTTGCCTTAAGGAAGTAAGCTCATTCTGCATGATTTCTGTGGTGGACTTAGTTGATTGCGCATGCACATGTAGCGTGTCCAGTTTCTGCATAATCACATCTAGTGATGCAGCGTTGTAAGATTTGGTTTTTATAGGGGAGTCTGGAACAGGAGGGTCCTGTTTGCTTCTTTTTTGTGCTGTTTTTTTCTTTCTTTTTTTCTATACACCCTTCCTACCTCCCCATACCCTACCCCACATCGATACTCTCTATTCTCTTCTCACTTCTTCTATCTTCTCACTTTCTGCCTTCGTAGCCTTTTTTAATACACAATCATCACCAAGAAAAGAAGATACCGTACTGTCCTCTCTTAGTAACCAACTCAACCTATTCACCATGCTAACACCATTCAACTTGACTTCAAACAGATACACTTGTACCTCACACCCTCTGAGACGTATTTTTTCATTTGATATGTACGACAATGTTGTCTCACCCAGAATATCGGTATCACTCTCTAGATGGATTGATCTATGTGCATTTTCTCTTCTGTATTTCCTGTACGCAAAAACCTAATAATGTCTGAAATAAAACAAAAAGGGGACAGGAATGACCTGGCTTGTTACAGGCCGATAGTTTTAATAGACGCAAAAGTCTTGGGTAGGGTTGTTTTGACCCGGCTAGAAGAGTGGACCTCTGCAAATAATGTGCTTTCTAAAACACAATATGTTTTTAGGCAGGGAATGGGCACGACGGAACAGTGCTTGAATCTGTCACTGATTGTCAGTAAATACACTAGGTCCATGAAGTGCTCTACATCTGGCCTTCATGGACTTATCTAGTGCGTTTGATACTGTCAATCGTGACAGATTGTGGTGTATGATGGGAGATTTGGAGGTAGAGGAACCCCTTGTTGTCCTGCTGCGTGGGTTACATTGTAATACTATGGTTAAAATAAGCTACGGCGATGACGGTGAGAGAACAGATTCAATTGCTTCAACTGAGGGGTCTGCCAGGGCTGTATACTGGCCCCTATTTTATTTCTCGTTAATACAAACGTGTTAGAGGCCCATTAATTGCGGAAGCATCGAGATTGCCCAAAAATCAGCCATAACTTTGTCACAACACTGCTCTACGCTGATGATGCTTTCCTTGCAAGGACAGCTATTAGCCTTGAGAGATCTTTAGATACCTTTGTAGACTTCATGTCTTCTTTGGGCTTAAAATTGAACCATAAATAGTCTTACGTTATGGTGTGTGGTCCTAAGTCAACAAAGTCTAAATCTTTTTCTGTTCAGGGCAAATTGATCGAGAAAGTTGAGACATTTTCCTATCTAGGGATTCTTTTTAACACCCAGCTATCATGGGATCCCTTAGCGAATTGGGTGTAATAGTTTTTAATGATCCCTTCAATATGCCTTCTCAAGCAAAATTCTTAATAAAGTATTTATATTATTAAAGTGTCAGTGCACGTTATACCAGCAACTGAATCCGTGAAGTGCCTTGAGCATGGGTAGTGTTCTTCTGCCAATCGGATGCAGCCTTATTTATACCTTCTTCTGGAGTCTCGTCATAAATTTTATTTAACGAGATTTTGTTTGAACACAATGCATTTTCTGGTAGCTTTTCTCACTCAAGGTGGTTGGCATGACAAACTCCCGCCCTGCCCATGCAATAAAGTTGCAAACAATCTACTTTGCACCTTGTTTTATGCACTGTACAAAAATTTGAGATCTAAATTCTTGCTTTTGATACTGAGGCCATGCTGCCCTTGTTCTTATAGAGAAGGTTTTAGTTATTTACATTCGCTCTACTCTTTTGATATCTTTGTTCTTGTTTTAAATATTATAAGAGGAGTGCTCATAATTCGAAAACAATAGGGATAAATGAGTGTATTAAATAGTAGCATATGTTGTAATGCATTTCTTTTTCTCCTTTCATGTTCTTGATCAAAAAGTATGAAAGGGGATTTTCGTTCTAAATTTTGCATATGCACTTTTTCCTTGCAGGGCAGGAATGTGATTATTTTGTATTTATGATAGGTTTGGCAAGAAACATACACTGCAATAGATTTATTTTGAGTTGCTATTTTGCTTCTTAACCTATTTGCTTGCATTTCTCTTTGTATCCATTAGACTTAGCAACTTTTTAACGAATGTATGTATTTTACTTAAATTATGTACTTTTATTCTGTGACATATTTTATTGAATGAGTTATTTATTTATGTGCTTTTATGATTTGCCTATCAAACCAAATATAGCTTGATTGAACAGAGTATCACTAGTGGCAATATACCTATCGGGGGGAAAAGATAACGTAGAAGCAGACCGGCTAATCAAGAAAGCCAGCACCGCGCACGAATGGGACCTAAAACCAGAAGTGCTAATGCAGATCTTCCAGATCTGAGGGGACACTGCAAGTAGACCTATTAGCAACACACACGAGCGTGAAATGCCAAAGCTTTGCATCCAGGTTCTACCACCCAGAGTCACCGGGGAATGCCCTGTTGATAAATTGATCATGGAGATTTGCTTATGCTTTTACACCAATTCCAATGATACCGAAGGGGATTCATAAGTGCAGTCAGGAACAGGTCAACGTAATCCTGATAGCCCCACAATGGGTTTGAGAGACATGGTTCTCAGCCCTAATGGAGATATTCCAAGGACAGTACATCTCACTCCCAGCACAGCGAGGCCTGTTAACGATACAGGAGGGACAGGTATGGCACCCAAAACCATACAGTCTAGAATCATGGCTCCTGAGGACGTAGTTTGGAGACCTGAAGATGCCAAGGAGAGCGATGGACATTCTCAAGGAAGCGAGGCAACCAACAACTAGGAAATGCTACTGCAGCAAGTGGAAGAGGTTTCAACAATGGTGTAACAGGCCAGGGAAAACGCAGACTGGACACAGGATGCCACAGTAATTCGAATACATGACACATCTACTAGACAAGCATCTCTCCTACTCCTCTATGGAAGTCCACCTAGCAGCCATTGAGGCGTACGTATGAGGCATACTAGGAAAAAGTTTCACATACTTGGTGATGCACATGTCATGACGGGTATGTGTGCATACGGAATAATGCAGCCGCATTCTCCTCATTGAGTGGTATTTTCTTTTGTTTGATGCACAGAATTGGCTAAAAGAACTGGCAAAGTCAATAAGTCAAAATGGAGAGACCTATTGGCTTTGCCAAGGCTTGTTTCTCTTGCTCTCGGTCAAAGTCTGAAAATGAAAAATAAGCCCCACTCTCTATAATAGTGCTGGTACGCACTGCCTGCCTCAAATGAAGCACTGCACTGGAACGGATGCCATTTTCCATTGTGCAGTATTTGACAATAGTATAGAAAATATTCTTTTAAAGTATGGATAGTTTGAGGATTTGTGTGTTGCAGACTTATTGATGCCTTGAACTTATTGCTCATTTCACGCCCCCTACCCCAAGACTCTTACTTCATTCAGTTCTATAATTATCGTTAACAGATGCGTTGCCGTTGGATGGTGGTGAAATAAAATTGCAACTGCACTGGTATCCATGCTTTATACTTTACACAATTTTGAATTATTCTATTTTATAAATAGTATTGTTATGAAATTGATTGGTTTGTAGAATGCCATGGGCTTGATAGGGGTCGATCATTTTTCTAATCAGTTATTTTCTGAAAAGATGACCCTTACAAACCCTTCCTATATGTGAACGTGTTTGATCAGTTTGTGGTATTTGTAATTGGTAGCCACTGTTTCAATTCTTTTTCAAATGGTTACCTACTAAATGGCCTTGTAATTTACTCTTAAGGAATTGGCAAATTATCAACTGCCGATGGTAAAGCCTTTGCGGACCCAGAAGTGCTCCGAAGACTGACATCCTCGGTCAGCTGCGCGTTAGATGAAGCTGCTGCTGCACTTACCCGAATGAGAGCTGAAAGCACAGCAAATGCAGGGCAGACGGACAAGTAAGTAGCCCTTTCTTTTCCAAGTTTCTCGAGTATCTGGTCATTTCTTTTACTCCTGATCACAAAGGATAGATCTCAGTGGAATTATTGTTTTCTGTGAGGGCATGGCTTCTGTAATCTTTTTCAGTGCTCTGCCACCTTCGATAGTAATGGAAGATTGTAAAACCATGTTGGAATCTCCACTTCTGTCGACCTTTTATTATTGTAGTCTTAGTTTGATGTTTGAAAACACCAGTGTTCTGGAATGCTCTCTCAAATGAGCTTTAAAGATTTTTGAATGGTTCACTGATCAGATTGCTTTTAAGACTGCAGCAAGAGTTGCCTTTCATTGAAGCAAATTAATTTGGTGTGTATATATATATATATATGTGTGTGTATGTGTATATATGTGTGTGTGTGTGTGTGTATATATATATATATATATATCGACAACCACTCCGTCATCCACCATGGAATCCTCACCACAAACGGAGCACGGACCACAGAATAGTGCAAAGCAGTTTATTGTTGCTCTCTGACCTCTACAGCCATGACGCGTTTCAGCCCGTCAAGGGCCTTGATCACATGACACGCTCCGTCAGGTGGGTAGTACTTTTATAACATTTCTTTCTTTTGCTTAACCTGTGTTGTCTTAAAGTGACAAGTGCCTATAGGTTGAAATACATAGAAATGAACAACAGACTTTAGTCATAGATTATGGGCTTTGAGACGCAATCTCGCAATTTATCTTAATAGATATTTTACATCCAGGTATAATACCTTGACGTGTTGCATCATCAAATTAGCCTTTAAATATATTAAAATAACTGTCTTAAAACTGTACCGAAAGTTTGTAAAAGCACTTCAAACTGATAGTTAAAATATAGGAAAATAATAGACCAATATAAACTTTTTACATTTAAAGCATCCTGGTCTAAATACCTTAACGATAGTATACATTGTTGATGACTAATCAGAAAAGTGCAAAATACGCAAATACAGTACATTTGGTGTAAACATTTCATGTAAACCTATTACTTTTAAAGTGCTTGGTGCTAGTGCAATACCATAGTTAGTATTTAAAAAACCTTATATATATTACCTACTGGCAGTCGCCAGTAGGTAGTTATAGTTAGGACCTAGTTACCATTGGAAAAGCGTTTTTTGATTTGCCAATATCTTTGGTGCCGTTTGACGAATCTTCGTGAAATTTTCCCAAAAACTGGGTTGGACCGCTCAGTTTGTGTTGAAAGTTTCGGGGTGATTCGATCAAGCGAGGGCCGAGAAAAAAAGGGGTCCCAAAGTGCGTTTTCCCCATGTCAATTTCCATAGGAACTTTATTACAGGCTACAGCCCGAACTGCTGAACGGAATTACACCAAATTTGGCAAAAAGGTAGGTCTTGGTTTAGACTGCGCCCGTTTTGTTGAATGGTGTAAATCCGTTCAGTAGTTCCTGAGAAATTCAAAAAAGAAAAAATATCTATCTGAGCACCGAGGAGGGTTTGCGATCCCTCCCGAGCACGAGCTCAATTCTGATTGGCTGCCAACATTCCAAACCAGGAAGTGTTGGCAGCCATCTTTGTGACTCGGTAACCGAGTCATAGGAAAAAGGGGAAAAAAGGTTGGAAAACAACAAGGGGGCAGGGTAGAAACACCCTGACCCCCTAGGCCTGCTCAGGGGTTCCACAAGGACCCCCAGGGCCCAAAAAAGCATTTAAACAAAACTGCAGAATTTGCGCTGGGAGCGCGAATCCTGCAGAGGAAAAAAAAAAAAACAAAGCGCGGGCTCACGCACTTCGTTTTCAAAAAGCCCCCTGGTGGGCCAGGTCGTCCCGGGGGCAATCAGTTATTTATTTGTGGGGGCCCGCGGTGGCCCCCGCAGCCCCTGGGGCTTCCTATATAAATGCGTGGGGGGGTGGTCCCACCCCCTCCACACGCTGCCACGGGGACCGCCACCTCCCCGGGGCATTCATGTAAATGTGCGCGGGGACCTCGCGGGCCCCCCCTGAGCCCCGGGGACGGCCACCTCCCCGGGGCACAATTTTTTTTGTTTTTTAAAGAGTGTGTGGGGGGGCTCCTGCCCCTCCCCACACTGCCCCGGGGACCACCACCTCCCCGGGGCATTAAATATTTAAATGCGGGGGTCTAATGCGGACCCCCGGCCTCGGGGACCATTACCTCCCCGGGGCTTTGAAGATGGAGGGAGGAGGGCCGCGCAGCCCCCCTCCTGGAGCCCACCTTGGCCCTGGGGACCGCCACCCCCCAGGGCCGGCTCCTGCAGTGTCCCGGGGTGCCCACCCTCGGGACACTGCCACAGCAAACTCTGCTTGAAGCGAAACCTGCTCTCGCTTCAATGCCAGCAGCTCCCCTTGCTCAAAAGCAATGCCGGCTCCCGCAGGAGGCGGGGAGCCGGCGGGACCGTGGGGGCATTGGGGCTCCCCCCACGGTCCCCAACCATGAGGCCAGGCCCTGGGGGATGGGGGCCAGAAGTGGTCTGGGAGGGGGCCTCGCGGCCCCCTCCCCATAAATTATAATTTAAAAATATATATATTTTTTTTTAAAACAAAGGTTGGCCCCGGGGGATGGGGTTCCCGGGGCTATAATTGGCCTCTGGAGGGGGGGCCACGCGGCCCCCCTCCACAAACTTTCAATAGAAGAAAAAGAAGGCTGCCAGGCCCCGGGCATGGGGTCTCTGGGGCCAAAAGTGGCCCAGGGAAGGGGGGCCACACAGCCCCCCTCTCATAAAAAAATAAATAAAACAAAAGACGGCATCTCGCCGGAGGCCCCGCCCCCTCCATGCACCACTGTGCAAACGCGGCCCCTGGCGCGTTGTAAATTGGGGGATTAAGTCCCCTTCAGTCCTGAGGGTCCCTGGGGGCCAACTAGCCCACCAAGTACCTCCAGTAAGCGCCACAGAGCTGTGTTGCAGAGAGGTGGTCCGAGGACACGCCCCTTTTTTACACCACTCTGCAAACACGGCTTCTGGTGAACTGCTGGTGGGGTGATGAGGACCTCTTGTGTCCTGAGGACCTTAGGACACAAGTGGACTTCATCCTCCGAGCAGCAGTGTGCCACAAGCCGCGTTTGCAGCATGGTGTAAAAAGGGGCGTGACCTCAGAACACCTCTCCCCAATTCAGCTCTGTGGTGCTTACTGGAGGTACCTGGTTGGCTAGTTGGCCCCCACGGACCCTCAGGATTCAAGGGGATTTAATAGGGACGTTATAGTTAGAAATTAGGATTTAAAAAACCTTTGAAATGCACTGAAAAAACCAAAGGTTTCAGGACGTTATAGTTAGTTGGACATTTCATTCGTACAAAACCAGAGAAATTCCGCCGTTATAGTTAGTTCAGCTAACTATAACTCGCGCCCCCGCAATGCATTGCTGATGACGTCACATATTACATCATTCATGACATGGTCAGTGACATCACTGATGACATCATCCACGTGAAAATCTGATGCACCTCCTAATATAACCTTTGATACACCCACGCTAAAATACAGACTACCATTTAAGAAACCATAGACAAACCAATACCAGTTACTACATATGCACTCACTGATTCCTAGGTCAACACACACATCCACTCATTCACCCATGCAGTCACTCATACATGCAGTCACTCATACATGCAGTCACTCATACATGCAGTCACTCATACATGCAGTCACTCATACATGCAGTCACTCATACATGCAGTCACTCATACATGCAGTCACTCATACATGCAGTCACTCATACATGCAGTCACTCATACATGCAGTCACTCATACATGCAGTCACTCATACATGCAGTCACTCATACATGCAGTCACTCATACATGCAGTCACTCATACATGCAGTCACTCATACATGCAGTCACTCATACATGCAGTCACTCATACATGCAGTCACTCATACATGCAGTCACTCATACATGCAGTCACTCATACATGCAGTCACTCATACATGCAGTCACTCATACATGCAGTCACTCATACATGCAGTCACTCATACATGCAGTCACTCATACATGCAGTCACTCATACATGCAGTCACTCATACATGCAGTCACTCATACATGCAGTCACTCATACATGCAGTCACTCATACATGCAGTCACTCATACATGCAGTCACTCATACATGCAGTCACTCATACATGCAGTCACTCATACATGCAGTCACTCATACATGCAGTCACTCATACATGCAGTCACTCATCAATACAACACTATCATATGCACTCATACACCTATACAGACACTCACACACTGCCACTCATCCAGAGTTACTCACACACCTAGTCAGTCATGCAAAGAATCAATCACACTTCCATTTACTCACCTATACAGTTATACACACACCACCTCACTTATTCATACAGATACTTGTGAGTTGCAGCCTACCTGTGCCCCAGATTGCAGTGAGCAGAGTCCAGGAAGTGGTAAGGAGGCAGACTAGTTCTCTCTCCCCCCAAGTTTTTAAAAACGATTGTCCCTTTCTGTGATTACTGTCTTTGCCTGTGGTTGTTACAGTTTAAAATTGTAGTTTTAACCTGCCTGTGATTGCATATTTTATCACCTGTTTTGTGTGTTAAACTTGTGGTTTTCCTGCCCATGATTGCTTCCATTTAACGTGTTGAATTGTGGGATTTGCAGTCCAAACTCTGTAGTTTTTCCCTCTCACTCCTGGTGACTATTCAATTTTACCTCCAAATTTCTCCTTTGCTCTGTGCTAAGACCTGTATGTTCAACAGTGCACCCCCAGCCACCATTTTGTGTTATCAAGCCAGTGAAACCAGCCTCCCCCTGCCTCCCCCCGCCAGCAACGGGGATATTCTACATCAGAGGGTGCTTCTGTGAGCTGTTTAAACTGTGTTTAATAGGGACTGTGCACTTCGTTTTTTGGCAAGGAGAGGAGTAAAGTTTTATTCAAACAGTATTGTTAGATTTTAAGTTTGTGAGGCCTTTTACCTGCAGATGTCCAAAGTGTGGATTGAGCCTGTCTGTCTCCTAGGAGATTCTGAACAGGAGAAGCAGCTTCCAACTCCCTGGCCAGCAAACCTTGTCTGAGGTTGCTGGGACCTTATATAGTCTGCTAGTGGTTGGTACATGTATACACTGATTGGTGGTTGTATCTGATGTTTCTATTGGATATGGGTTAGTGTCCTCATTGGTTGGATATTTGAGGGTTCTGATTGGTTTCTGGGTCTGTGATTCAATCAATGTATGGTTGTGACTAGGGCTAGGGTTATGATTTCTATTGGAAGTAGGGACTAGGGCTTCCTGTGTTATTGGTTGTTGGGACTAAGGTGGGACTAAGGTGGAACTAGGGCTAGGCCTTTAATTGGAAGTAGCGATTAGGGCTTCTGGTGTTATTGGTTGCTGGACTAGGTGTGGGACTACTGGTAGGGCTAGGGCCTCTATTGGACGTAGAGATCAGGGTTTTGAACTGATTGGGTGCTTGGACTAGGGCTAAGATTGGCTGTAAGGTCCTGGTCTCCTATTGGTTCTAGATTTTTAGGGCTAGTTTTGTGATAGGATAGTGTTAGGGCTAGGGTTCCCATTGGCTGACGGGGTCACCTGATTACTAGGGCTATAAAAGACCAGGGTTAGGGCGTCTCAGCCCGGGCGTCGAGGCCAAGTGCAGAGAGGACAAGGGCAGTTGCCTGTTTGAGCCTGTTTGAGCCTGTTTGAGCCTGTTTGAGCCTGGCCAGGGCCAGAAATGCTGCCCATTTTCCCATTTAGCAACACCCAGCCCACACCATCCAGATCCACAAACTGAGCAACACACTCGCACCAAATGTACACCACGCACAACACTATGCACAGATTAATGTACCAGCATGCACTACTAACCCAACCAAACCACATCTATACACCCTACTATCCCAACTACCACACATATGCACCATCACCTACAAACAGTACACAACCCTATCCTATACCACTAACCAATACACTCATCACTAACACAACGCCAATCGACACCATACATAACTACATCCCATCCAGACACACGCTCCCTGCTGTAATTACACCTAACATACCACCTTTTATCACTAACGAACATATAATCATCCTTCCATCATTTGTCCAACAAACACCCTCCTCTCCCTTCTACCATAATAACACTAACGTACAACACACACACTGCAGACCACCACACTTTTTTTTAACTCTTGCAACAAACCAGTCTAAGACAAACACTCTTACCTCTACGTCATTCCCACCTACACACATCATACTCTACTCATAAACACATCACCACCACCTCTACCGTACAGCCTCCTCTCACAAACAATACTATACAACCAAATCCATTGCATGAAACATATACATCAGCACCACTTTTCACTAATACTTACCATCACAAAATACAAACATACACCCACCTTTCAAACAACACAAAGGAACCAACTCCAATGCCAAGCTTTCTCTCTTCCACCACACCTAACACAGATACAGCAACACAGCAACTCTCTTCTAACCGCCTCTCATCCATTGGACAATTTAGAACCTTACTACATGACCCACATGCTGCACCACCACCCCTGACTCATACACCTTCCGCATTAAACACACGCAAACAATATAAGCAACATGCCATACCTCACAACTTCGCTTCCCCATGTCTACTTCACAACAATGTTACACCACGAAAACAACACAGCACTCCAACTCACTCTCAAACACCATCTCCACCACATACACACTCAGACCCATCAAAATGCCTTCTTAGCATGCTCGATGAGGAACATGATACAGAACAGCTACACAATTGCTATCCTAATACAGCTAATACCAGCTCTAAAAACACACCTGCTACAAACCCACACAATACTGACCACTCTTCTACAAAACAAAGTCTCACTATCACCAAAAGCTACTCTCTAAACTGCCTACTAATAAATGCTCGATCCCTCTCTAAAGACAAGCATCACATCTACGACCTTCTCACAGATGCAAAACCAGACATACCATTCATAACCGAATCATGGTTGGGAGAGGATATGGCCCCAGTCCTGCATGAAGCCATTCCTCTAGGCTATCAAACAATCACCCAAAATCGTATAGCCAAAAAAGGAGGTGGTCTAGCTGTTGTATTCAGGCAAACAATACATATCACTAAAATTGACAACATCTCCATAAAGAATTGTGAGGCTCTTCTAACAAGATGCAATCCTACACCGTCTTCCTCCTGTAACTTCCTGCTCCTTTACAGACCTCCACCTAGCAAGGCGACATTCCCAGACGCACTTCTAGACACAGTTTCAAACCTGATAACAATACACTCCAACCTATGCGTTCTGGGTGACCTCAACTTTTGGTTTGACAAACCCAATATGACCCATCCAAAAACAATAATCACTGGCCTAGACGCACTGAACCTCCATCAGATTGTCCACAAACCGACACACACCGCTGGACATATCCTAGATGTCATTTTTGCTAATACTGAACTAGTTACCTTTCAAACTGTAACTCCAGTCACATGGTCAGACCACCACTTGCTTGCTTTCCAACATAAAACAACACTAAGCGACTCACCTAACACTACCTTACATCCATCCACCTATCGGCTGTGGAACAAACTCAATTTGGAACATTTAGAAACACAACTAACATCAAGTACAAATCTGGAAACAATAAATTCTGTTCAAAAACTATGAGTGGCTACAAGAAGTTTTTGACATCCTGATACCACTCAAAACCACACAACAGAACAAAAGAAAAAAAGCACCTTGGAGAAACATAGAAATAAAAGACATAAATCAACAAATTAGAAAGCTGCAACGTACCTGGCCCAAAACAAACGCCAAACAAGACAAACTTCACCTACAAAAAATTAACAGATTATACAAGTCGGCTATCAAGCTAAGAAAAGGTACTATTCAGACAGAATTCAAAACGCTAAATGTGCAAATAAAGAATTCTATAAAATACTCAATGAATTTCGCAAACCAAATTGCCTAGAAGGAACTGATCCTGTTACTCAAGATTTCGCAGACAAACTGGCAAATCATTACACGGACAAAGCAGACACGTTGGACTCGTACTTAAAACAGAAACAAAGCACCAGCACTAACCCTTGTACAAAACAACAATCCAAGAATACTCTAACCAAGCCTCTCCGTTCCTTCCAACACATCTCACACGTTATGGACCTGGTCAAAGCAAGCAAGCAGGCCTGCCGGCAGCCCTTCTGACCCCTGTCCACCACAAACTTTCAAGACAATTCTTTTAACAACCTCTGCTGCCACTCCAGTAAGAAGAATCATCAACGATTCCTTAACTACCGGAATATTTCCAGAAGAACTCAAAAAATCACACATACGCCCTTTACTGAAGAAAACAAACTCGGACCCGCTGAACCCTGACAACTACAGACCCATTACAAATGGACCTTTCCTAGGCAAACTGATAGAAAGAGCAGCGTTCGCCCAGATGTCACAATTCATTGAAGAGAATGACGTACTCTCAGACTTCCAAACAGGATTCCGTCCGGGAAGAGGCACTGAATCTGCCCTCCTTGCCATCTGGGATGACCTGAAAAATACAGTTGACCGCAACGGAGTTGCTGCGCTACTCCTCTTGGACCTCTCGGCTGCCTTTGATACGGTTGACCATGACACTCTGAAACAAAGACTCTATGAAGCCGGCATAGAGGGAATTGCTCTAGACTGGATCGCGTCCTACCTTCGAAACAAAACTAATGTCATCCATACCCCACCTTTCTCGTCCAAACCGTACTCCACAAAAGCAGGGGTCCCTCAAGGTTCTATCATCTCGCCCATGCTTTTCAACATTTACATGAAGTCATTACCAGTACTGATCAATCAATTTCACCTCACGTGCTATAACTATGCAGATGACACGCAAATACTCCTTCAACTGGAATGCCCCAAAGACATTGGAAAATCACCAATTTTCAGCTGTCTCAGAGCCGTGGATCAGTGGATGACTTGGAGCCATCTCAAATTGAATACTTCAAAACGGAAATACTCACGTGTGGCGATTGGAAACATTACAACCCGCTTGCCGCAAGGCCTAATGAACTGGGATCACCACCTAAAGTATCGAAGGAAGTAAGAAACCTCGGAATGACCATGGACTCCAAGCTGTCGATGAATGCCCAAGTGGACAAACTAGCAAGATCAAGCTTTGTCACTATAAAAACGCTGCGACGTAATTTTCCCTCATTTGGGATTTCCGCACAAGGTCCAAGCTACCATCTCCCTTGTTCTGTCCAAACTCGATTACGCCAATAGCCTCTACCATGGATCACCTTTAACAACCATGAAAAGACTATAACGGATTCAGAACTCGGCTGCCAGACTACTCTTGCATATCAAACCGCGAGACCACATCTCCCCTGCCTTGAAAGCCCTGCATTGGTTACCGGTTGCCAGAAGATCCACGTTTAAGCTGCTTTGTATCACCCACAAAGCAATACATGGAATGGGACCGCTCTTCATCAGGAATAAAATCACCAAACACATTCAACAGAGGAACCTCCGCTCTAAAGGAGCATCTCGCCTCAAAATCCCAAGATACAAGAAAAAAACCATGGGTGGCACATCCTTCTCTGTTCAAGCAGCCAAACTATGGAACTCTTTACCCCCAACATAAGATCCACCGACAAGCACCTTATCTTCAGAAAACTACTCAAGAATTGGCTCTTCCCCATATAAGCACCATACGCAAACAGAAATTTACAGCATATCCCTCTGTATATAAGCATTTGTTCTCACTATAGACATGTACCTATCTTTGTGTATTGCTTTGTATAAACATGTAGAATAATTATGTTGTTGAGAGGGAAAAAATAATAATAATAAATAAATAAATAAAAATCATCCTTGGTCTACATGTACTTACTTCCATTGTGCATCTATGTACCTTCCATGTACTTGGATCTGTGTCTCTGTTACTTTTCTCCTGAAAAAGCATATCCAATGCACTACCCTATTTCTCATCCTGTGCCTCTATCAATATCTTTAATCTACATATACTTACCTCCTTTATGTATCTATATACTTTCAATGTACTTATGGATCTATATATTTATCACTTTCTTCTAATTTAGCATTTCCAAGGCACTACCCTATTTCTCAGCCTATATTTCTCTCAATATATCTTCTAGCCCAACCTTCTGACTCATCTCAAACTTCTCTCTACTACTCTACTCTCTCTACTACACTAATACTTATGGGTTCCAGAGTAGCGTGCTACTTGCGCTTCAAAACCCCATCAGGGGTAGCAAGCGCTATATAAATGCAAACCTCTTTCCCTCTTCTATCCCGCCACCTACCCTTCTCTACCCAAATAACTGAATAACATATCCACTACTCAAATTACTTCATATTTTACTATACTAATTTTCAACACTAATCCTAATGGGTTCCGGAGTGGCGTGCTACTCGCCAGAAAAGCGCTTCAACACCCATCAGGGGTAACAAGGGCTATATGAATGCAAACCTTTCTTCCCTTTTTATCCCTCCGCTATCCTTCTCACTCCAAATAACTGACTAATATCCACCACTGAAATTACTTTCATATTTCACCACATTAATTCACCACTAATCCTTTTATGGGCTTCCGGAGTGGCGTGCTTCAACACCCCATCAGGGGTAACAAGCGCTATATCAATACAAACCTTTTTTCCTCCTCTATCCTTCTGCTATCATTCCAAATCCAAATAACTGACTAACCTATCCCCCACTTAAAATGTACTTGCATGTTTCACTATAGTAATTCAACACTAATCCTCTATGGGTCCCGGAGTAGCGCGCTACTTGCCGAAAAAGCGCTTCGACGCCTCGTCAGGGGTAGTAAGCGCTATATAAATGCAATTACAATACAATACTAACGCATACTTAATCTCTTATACAATCACTGATACAAGTACACACTCATCCATACAGCCACAATCACGGACTCTCATGTATAGTCATTTATATACTCCAACTCTCACATACACTGCCTTTTACATATGTAGTTACTTGGACATGTACCACCGAGACATCCATTCACTCATAAACACACACACACACACACACACACACACACACACACACACACACACACACACACACACACACACACACACACACACACACACACACACACACACACACACACACACACACACACACACACACACACACACACACTCACACTCACACTCACACACTCTCACACACTCTCACACACTCTCACACACTCTCACACACTCTCTCACACTCTCTCACACTCTCTCACACACACTCTCTCACACACTCTCTCACACACTCTCTCACACACTCTCTCACACACTCTCTCACACACTCTCTCTCACACTCTCACACTCTCACTCTCACACACACACTCTCACTCTCACTCTCACACTCTCACTCTCACACACACACTCTCACTCACACTCTTGAACCCATACACCCAGTGAAACACGCACGCACTCTTGAACCCATACACCCAGTGAAGCACGCACTCTTGAACCCATACACCCAGTGAAGCACGCACTCTTGAACCCATACACCCAGTGAAACACGCACTCTTGAACCCATACACCCAGTGAAACACACACACCCATACAAATACTCAGGCAACCAATCAATAACCCATATAGACGCTCATGTAGATACTCACCAACCCATGTAGCAGCTTACACAACAACAGACAGACTGATACAGACATTCACACAGTTTAGTCACTAACCCATGCATTCAGTAAGACACATTTAATCACTCACTTATACAGTCAGTCACGCACCTACTACATTCTCCATCCAGACACTTATACACCCACTCATTCTTCAATACACCTTGGCATTCATATATAACATATTTAAACTTTATAGAAACAGTCACTGGATGATGTCATCAGTGATGTCACTGACCATGTCATAAATGATGTAATATGTGACGTCATCAGCAGTGCATTGCGGGGCGCGAGTTATAGTTAGCTGAACTAACTATAACAGCGGAATTTCTCTGGTTTTGTACAAGTGAAATGTCCTAACTATAACGTGCCTGAAACCTATGGTTTTTTCAGTGAATATATATATATATTTTAAACTTGTCTTTATTATGATATTTCATTTTGTAAGCTGAGACATAAATCAATGAACGAAAAGCTGCAGCAAAACTAACATCCAGACTAGGGGAGCATTGAAAGATACATGAGAAGTAGTTCAAACCCATTCACAAACCGAGGAGAGGGGAGTGCAGCGGCCGTTAATCCAATCAGCGCAACAGTACAGTTCACAATGGTACAAGTTCCGGACGTAGAGGGCAGGCGGGGGAGAGTGGGGGGGGAGAGGGAGGCAAGCGGCCCACACACCTATCCGGGGGTTGGGTATGTGTGTGTGTGTATATATATATATGTGTGTGTGTGTGTATATATAGATGTGTGTGTGTGTATATATATATATATATGTGTGTGTATATGTATATATAGATAGTTCGATCAGCGTTTCAATAGGAAATGCCTTAGTTTTGCTAATAATTTCCCAATACTTTTTTTGTCTGTTTGAGGAATCTATTTTTTGTTTTGTTTTTAAAAAGCTCTTTTTTGGCTAGTTTGTGCATCAAAAGTTTTGGGTACTGTCAAGTAGGGGCCAAGAAAAGGGTGTGGGGGGTCTCAAAACACAAAATCCACATGTATTTTCCATAGACTTTTTTAAGAAGCACTACCGCAAAAACTGCTGAACGGATTTGCACTAACTTTGGCAGGAAGCTAGATCTTGATCCAGAAAGTGTGCTTTTTGTGATTTGTTGTAAATCCATTCAGTCGCTTTTGAGAAACTAAGGTTCAAAATTCATAGTACATTTGGTGTCCATATATGCTCTGATTGGCCAGTTTAAAGAAGACTAGTGAATCCAGATTGCCACCAAACAATGTTTTAACAGCCATTACAAGACTCATGGACTTGGTTGCTGTGTGCTCAAAATACATTTTAAAAATATATGGAAGGGGGCAGGGTGAGCACCTAGAACCCAAAGGTCATTGGGTGGGGGTGGGCGGGGGGAGAATCCCAAAGACTAACTCGTGTTGTGGCCAGCCAATAATTTGTCTGGCCACAACATGGACAGCATGCTGTAACAGCCATTAATGGACTCTGGGACATGAACCCCATTGAAATACATTGTAGTGAATGGCAGGTTTTGAGGTTCTGAAAAAGGAGCACGTATAAAGGGTGGTAACAGATTTTTGTTATAATACAAATCATTTATTGGTGGTACCGTACTAATTTTAAGAATTGTGATGTGTTCTAAGGTGATTTTATCGTGTGAAAAAATGCAGACCACCTGCTAGGATTTCATGATGCATGTTTGAGAGGGAACTGTTTTCTTTCATGATTTTCTCAGAGTTTATGAAAGGTGCTCCAGAAGCTAAAATGAGAGCATATTTTCTGTAAATTCACACTATCTTTCTCAGCCATGCGAGAACACAGTCTGACTTTTGGAGTACATGTACTTCCAACCGGAGCATCCTGTCAGTTATTCCCCTATGTTCTGCCACAGTCTCCCAGAGCGTGATAAAGAACAACTAGAACGCTAACAGTCTTACTTATGACACAAGTGTGGAAGTCGTAAAGCCATCTTGATTTAATCAACCGGGTAACATTTAATTTCGAAAGGAACAAAATGAGGGCGTTCATTTTGTCATTGAAATTATAGTTAGTGGTGAAGAAAGCAAAATTAGGACACATTCTAAATGAGCTCCAAATATCTTCCTCTTTTATTTCATTTAAGCATTCTAACCGCAAACTAAAACATTCACTTTGAACACCAGCAGTAGACTGCCAGTTAACTCCCTGGTGATCAGCAGCTTTACCACAGCGTTCTAATGAGCAACTACAGAGCTAATATTCTGAAAGAAAGTGTGGTACATCTGAATGCCATCTTGATGGAATCGAAGTGGAAAATTAAAAGCATTTATTTTCTACTGAGGATACTCTAGCAAATAAGGAAATTAAGGTGTTTAATAACAAAAATCTCCAAGATGGCCACCAGAGAAAAAGAGCCCAAATGTAGCCCAAGTATAGCCCAGTAAGAGAAGGGTGTAAAACGCTTATTTTTGCAGTTTTATATAGCATGGACTTGACCCGATGGGATTGGTGTGCTTTACATGAGCATCGTTTACATTGCAGAAGGACACATTCATTATGGTTTTAGACATGGGGGAGATGAAGTGATTTGCCCAGAATCACAGGATTTTGAGCAAATGCCAAAACTTGAACGTGGTCCCCTAATTGCAGAGTCGTCCTCTCTGGCCGTAACGCCATATCCTCTCCCCTAAGTGCAACAAATAATCAAGTGATCAACTGGATAAAAAAAATAAAGAAAAGAAAATAATTTAAAAGGACTTTATCCACATTTGAGAACTGCAGATAGTTTCTGAAAGTATCTTTTATGGCTCAGGAGTTACAGGACCAAATCCTAATGCAGCTGCCTAGAGTGAAGAGTAGAGCTTGACCCCTGTAGATGTCCTTCTTAGGAGATCCAACACTGGTGGTGAAGAGTATCCAAGAGCTTGACTGTCATTTTCTTTGCCTCTCAATAATCCTGGATGGGCATGACCGGACACTGGAATCCTGTGCAGTCTTAGGCTCATTGTAAGGGTGCCTGTGAAGGCCAGTCTTTTTAAACATTGCTACTTGTGAATTTCACCCCGGCTGCTACTTCCAGAGAAGGAGATTCCATACCATTCAGGTGAGACTCCTTTAGTAAAGTCTATCTGGAGCAGTTTATTCTAGAATTGCCTCAGCCACCCTATCTCCTCTCATATCAGAGTGTTGGCTTTGCTTCCATTTTGCCCTTCATTCTTAGTACATACTCCTTCTTGAATGCTTAGTGTGAACCTGAAATTTAGGGAGATGATTCTAGCCTTTCTTTTAAATATTTTTATTTGCATTTCAAACCAATACAAATCAACAAACATGTCACAGCTAATTCCAGGCATGCATAGACAGCGCAATATACTCAACATCGTATTACTTCGCACCCCCCCTCCCCCAGGCTTCTAGAGTGTGCGGCACTCCGGCCGTGCATGAGTTCCAACCCGGTCTGACCCTCCCTCCTTGTCGTTTCCGGAAACTGGGAAACAAGCACCAGGGTTCCCGCAATAGGTCTACAGCATTGCTTCCAGGCGCACAGCCAGCTAGTCTCCTCCCAGCCCCGCCTCCATTCCATAGTATTTCCTCCAGTTTCCCCAGACCTTACGGAATTTCCGGGGGCACCCTCTCGCTTTGTAAGTGACTCTTTCTGCCGCCATATACATGTCCATCCCCCTCTTCCAATCTCCAAACTGGGGAGGCAGCGTCGCCCCCCAGGTGCGAGCCACATCTCTCTTCGCCACCACTAATGCCAGCAAGGTAAAAATAAGCTGTGGACGCCCCAGGTCAACATCCCCGGGTATGCCCAAGAGAATGAATTTGGGATCGAGGGGTAAAGTTTCATTCAGGATCTTGCTTAATTCTCCCAAGACTTGCACCCAGTAGGCTTGAATGACGGGGCACTCCCAGATAGTGTGATAAAAGTCCCCCTGAGGCTGCCCACAACGTAGGCAGTGCGGTTCGCTGGCGCGACCCATACGGTGTAAGCGGGCCCTGGCATAGTATATCCTATGCAGTATCTTATATTGTATCAGTCTAAGGCGAGATTTAATAGCCACTTCTCTGTGATGCATCAAGGCTGCCTCCCAGTCGACCGTCTCTAGCTCTCCCAGATTCCGTTCCCATGTCTCCCTCAGTTTCCCCAGCCCGTCCGGCATATTATTCAGGGTTCGGTACATAAGAGAAACCGCCTTTTGGGGTATCTGTTCCTGTAATAGGCGCCCTTCCAGTGGTGCATATTCCGGCAGCTGGGAAGCGAGCGAACGTTCCGCCACCCAAGCATGCCTCAGCTGCGCGTATTTAAAAATTTGGGTGGTATGTAGACCAAACTCTGACGATAAGGTCCTAAAAGTTTTGAGTTCTCCTTTGGCTACCACGTCTCCTAAGGTGGAGATGCCGATGGCGTCCCAACCTCCAAAACCCCTGAGTTTGTGGAGCTCCCTCAGCCATGTACAATGCCAGAGCGGTGTCTGCCGTGTCGGTTTGTGTGTCCAGCCCATTACCTTGGTCGCCCTGTCCCAAACCTCCAATGTGACCTGTGTAGCGGGTAGTAGGCGGCCCCTGCCTCTCCCCCCCCATAAAGGAAGTGCAGGGGAGTACGTTGTCCCATGGTGTCTCTCTCTAACCTATAAGTGGGGTGGTCTGCCGATGTATGTATCCACTCGTTCACCGGTGTCAGATGTTCCGCCCAATAGTAGGCCTCAATATCCGGAAGAGAAATCCCCCCATTATATTGATTCCGCTGTAACGTTCTCAGCGCAATCCTCGGATGTTTCCCGAGCCACAGCAGGGAGCGCAGTTCTGCATCTATCTTCCGGAAGGTTTGCGTAGAAATGGGGAAATACTCATTTTGGAGGGCGTAAAGAAACCGAGGCAGGGTGATCTTTTTGAACATCGCTGCTCGGCCAAGTATTGTGAGGGGGAGTGCTTTCCACCTCAACGCATCCGCTGCAAAGTTCGTGATGACCCGCTGTATATTATGCTGATAGGAGAGTGTTCTATCTATAGTGAGATAGATTCCCAAGTAGGTAAATCCCGTCGGTGTCACCTGGAGGGCCCCTGGGAGAGGGGGCCAGTCCTCCAAGGTTCTGGGGCTGTATATGTTCGATTTGTGCCAAATTATGGCATATCCCGAAAAGGACCCATACTTGCCCATGAGCTCAAACAGGGCTGGGATTGTGTCAACCGGTCTGGTAACATATATTAATATATCAGCGTATAATGAAAGCTTCTCTTCCCCCGTATCATTCGGTGTGATTTGGAACCCTCGAATCTCCGGAGTCTGTCGGATCTTACATGCCACTATTTCGATCGTGAGGGCAAATAGTAAGGGGGAAAGCGGGCATCCCTGTCGTGTCCCCCTCCGAATGGTGAAGTCGTCGGACAATAGTCCGTTCACTTTAACTCGGGCGTGGGGGTCCGTGTATAGGAGTCCGATCCATGTCCGAAACTTGGGGCCAACCCCAAACTTAAGTAGGGTCGCCTCTAAAAAGGGCCAGTGAACAGCGTGAAACGCTTTTTCTGCATCTAGGGAGAGAAACATATGGGGGTCTTCACGGTCCTGCACCTCCATAAGCCAATTGTGGGTCCTTCGTAGATTGTATCTAGTTGCCCGACCCGGCAGAAAGCCCGTCTGGTCTCGATGTACCAGAGCCGAGATGACCTGGCGTAGACGAAGGGCCAATATAGTCGCCAGGAGTTTGACCTCGATATTAAGGAGGGAGATGGGGCGATAAGAAGCACAGTCTTCCGGGGGGCTTCCCCGCCTTGTAAATGGGGATAATGGTAGCCATTCGGAGGTCTAGGGGCAGGACGCCATTCCGGGCCGCGTCACGAAACAGGGCCAGAAGATGCACGGCCAGGAGATCTGCTCCTTTCTTATAAAATTCGGCGGGCAACCCGTTTGGACCTGGGGATTTCCCGGGACGTAATTTCGTAATTGCTTCTTTAAGTTCCTCAATTGTTATGTCTGCTTCCAACCCGTCCCGTTCCACATCACCCAGGCTCGGGGTCTGGATAGCTTCCAGATATGTTGAAATGTCCGACGAGGTCTCAGCTCCCGGCCTTATAAAGGCCTGGAAATAGGAGGCAAACGTCCGTACTATTTGCGCATCACCCGTCTGCACCCTCCCCAGGTGATCCACTACCTTCTCCACCCACCGGGCTTCCATCTCCTTACGGCTGAGCCAGGCCAATAGCTTGCCAGACTTATCCCCGACATCATATAATCTATGGAGAACCGCTTGCGCCTGCGTTTTAGCCTCTTCGGTAACCAAAGCCCTGTAATGTTGTTGTGCATCCGTCAATTGTCGGTGTACCTGTGGGTCTTTACCCACTAGGTAGCTCTGTTCTAGCGCCAGGATTTGGGATTCCAGGATGGTTATCTCCTCCTGCACCTTCCGCTTTTCCCAGGCTACTCGATTTTGGGCCCTATCGCGGAGGACCGTCTTGTAGGCCTCCCATAATATAACTCCTGACTGCACCGTACCTGTATTTTTTGAAAAATAAACTTTTGTGTCAGCCCGGAGTCCCTGCCACACTTCTTTATTCTGTAAATCCCAAGCCGATAATCTCCAGTTTTTTTGTCCTCCCTGGGGCCTTCCCCCTCCTTTAACCAGCAGGGGTGAGTGATCCGAGATTCCACGGGCTAAGTAATCTGCCTCGTAGATATCCCCAGAGGCATTTCTGGGGAAAAAAATATAGTCCAGGCGTGAGTGGACCCTGTGTGCCCCAGAGTAATAAGAGTACTGTTGTGTATCTGGGTGTATGGTTCGCCATACATCAACCAAACCAAGGGTGTCTGCCAGTCGGGCTAGATGCGTAATCGGAGAGCGGTCAGCACAGTCTCCAGAGCGGTCCTTAGGGGTAAACATGACTTCGTTGAAGTCTCCCCCAATGATGTGCAGCGTGTCTGGTGTCTCCAACAAAATATCTGTTAACCTGTGGAGGGTCCTTGCTTGTAGCCTTGGCGGGGCATATACGGATATAATGGTGACCTTGCGTCTCCCCCATGTGCCCGTCACCCCCACGAATGTACCCTGAGAGTCCGTCCATGTGCGTGTCACCTTGTAGGGGGGGGGACTTTTTAATCAGAATGGCTACCCCCCTCGAGCCCGAGGTGTATCCCGCATGTGCCAAAACTGTGTATGCTCCCCTCGCCAGAAACCCGCACTTTGTGCCTCTAAGATGGGTCTCCTGTAGGAGTACCACATCTGGGTGAATCCGTTTTACATAGGTACTCACCAGTCCTCGTTTAATTTTATCCCCCAGGCCATTTACGTTCCAGGTAAGTACAGTGAAGGGGCCGGTCTCTGACTCAATCCCGGGTTGTCTATTCTCAGTCCCCGGTCCCATAAGCCCGAGTAGCTATGTCGTGCCCCAGGTGAAGGAAGTGGGCAAGTAAGCATGCTGGCATGATCCTGTGACTACTGTGAAACAAAAGGGAACATGAAAATAAAACCCATACAAAATGAACTGCTGATAATCCCTCAGTCCCAGCCTCCCACCCCACCTCCCTCTTCCCCGTTGTCTCATCCTCCGTCGATCGCTCTAGGATGCGCCTCAGGGTAGTGGAGGTCTATCGCCCTCCCTGGATCCCAACTTAAGCCACAAGTTCCAACTCCTGCAGCAGTCCCAACAACTTTGCAGTGACTTTGGCTTCCCCAGAGATGGAGGGCCACTAAAGAGAAGTCCCTGCTTCAAGAAAAAAGAGAAACTAGGCAGAGAAGGAGAGAGCTCAGAAGAGTAAGAAAGAAAGGGAAAGAAGGGCTACACACAGCCCCAGTACGCAATTACTCCTAACTGTTCCACTGCTGGTTTTGTGTTGGTCTTCTAACACTTCAGCAAGTGGAGCTGCAGAGTAGGAAGGGGGGGCGTGGATGGGTGAGTGTCTATCAGGCGAGCTCCGGCGTCTCAATCTGGTTCCGCGGTCAACCACACAGGCCCTTATTCATGAGTGTGAGTCCGGCGGTTCTCCTGGGGAGGCCAGGGCATCCGCCGCTCCGTCATGCTCCATTGCCACAATTTCCGCCACCAAAGGATGCAGCGAGGGTCCCACAGTTTCTTGTTCCTCGGAGGTAGTGTCTCTATTATCAGCTTCTGTGTCTGGGCCTGGGTGGTCGGAGAGGCGGAGGGTGCGTGAACCCCCCGAGAGGCGAGAGTCCAGTGAGCGGCCGCTGCGCCTCCGGGATCGGCCTGTCTCGTCGCATATGGGGTCACCTCCTGAGGTCGGTCCCTGCGTGCTTGTCGGGGCCTCAAAGATCGTCGGGGGCCCGTATGTCTCTTGGCTGCCTCCCCCGGTGGTTGGGTACGGCGTGCCGTCCCCCCAGGTCGTCCCATCTCTGGTCGTTCTTCCAACCACCTCCATGCCTCCTCTGGTGTCTGGAAGAAATGCGATCTCTCCTGAAACAGCACCTTCAGCTTTGCAGGGAAGAGTAGCATATATTGGATCTTGTGTTCTCGCAGTTTTGCCTTCACCGAATCAAAAGTGCGGCGTTGTTTCTGCACCTCTCTGCTATAGTCAGGGAAAATCATTATGCGTGAGTTTTCGTGTCTGATCTCCCCGAGCTTCCTGGCTTCCCTAAGGATCATGTCCCTGTCAAGAAAGTTTAAGAAACTTGCTATGACAGGCCTGGGCTGTGCTCCAACGGGCGGTCGGGGCCATCAGTCCCCTGTGAGCCTTTTCGATGACGAAGCAAGTGGAGAATTTGTCTGTCGGGAAGGTGCGCAGGAGCCAAGCGTGGAGAAACTCTGACATGTTTGTTCCTTCAATCCCTTCCCTAAAGCCCACAAAATGGAGGTTATTGCGGCGTGCCCTATTTTCCGCATCATCCACTCGCCCCTGTAAATCAGCATGCGATGACTAGGTTTGTCACCCCCTTGCGTAAGTCCTGGAGGGCATCTTCCGCCTCACCGAGTCTAGACTCTGACTCTGTGACTCTGGCGGTCAAGTTCCGTAGATCCTGTCGCAGGAGCGTCACCTCCGTGCCCACTGCGCCTATTTTCCCCTCAAGTGCTGTCCTGGATTCTTGAATCGCCTGAAGAAGGGTGTCTATCAGAGCGGGCGGCCCTTCGTTCCTCTGGTGGGGGGGGTGACGACTTTCGTGTAGCGGTCCATTTTCCCCTGGCCGGAAGGCTTCGGATCCTTGTCTTTGCCCATGATGGATATCCCTGATTGGGGCTGCGCAAGTAGGTGGGAGGGAGCCTCCGCGTCGAGGCTCCCAGCCCCCTGTTCAGGTTCCGTCCGGCTGTGTGGGGTCTGCTTCTGCCTGGGCACCCTGTGGAGTTAAGCTCTTATGGCAGGCTCATCTGACCCGGATGTCCTGACGGCCGGCCCCCGTACTCGGACTCAACAGGGGGACATAGGTCTATGAGGTCGTTCCTCCGTCCGGGTGTTCCCGTCAGGCCAGTCAGCGCCTCCGTCGGGTTTCTATGTAGTGCCTAGGGGGCCACCTGCGTCTGGCCTTCTCTCAAGCCCCGCAGTCCCCTCGGGCCTCGCCCTCACCGCATCAACAGTCTCTGGGTGTTGCGGTCCGCTACTGGGGATGAGGGGGGCAGTTATTGTACTGATCTCGCGGGGGCGATGTTCCTCTTAATGTCCCTGCCCAGGGCGGTGCTAGATCTGGGTCCTGGAGCACCCCCTTCGCAGCCCCGGGCCCCCAGGCGTCGCACTCCACCACCCGGTTTCTCCGTTCGGCTGGGCCGTGTCTCCTCACCTCGTGGGTCCTGCGGGGCCGGTGGTCACTCAGCTTCCGGGTCGGGTGCCCAGCGCCCCGGGGCTCCGGTGGGCATCTGTCGCTCTCCCGGTGGAAGGGCCGAATAGATCCTGGTCCCCGGTGGTGGCACCCTGTGGCGGCAAGGCGGGTCAGGATCTTCTGCTTATGCCACGGGGAGGGGGGTACGGAGGCCGATGGTCCTCCAGAGGCCCGTCCCCAGGCCGCTGCTTTATGTAGGCCTTACTGCGTCTTCCGGGCGTCCCCGTGCCCCAGGCGTCACGCTCCCTCTCCCGGCTCCCCCCGGCTGGCCGAGCCGCGTCTCCTCTCTTCGCTCGCGGCACCGGCAATCACCATATGTCCGGGTCCGGCGCCCGATGTCTCGGGAGAGGGGGCGGAGGAGATCTCGGCCTCCGACGGTGCGCCAGGCCTCGCAGAACCCCTTACCGGCGTCCAAGCGGCGCCACGATGATGAGCCCAGCGGGGGGGACGGAGGACGATATTTCTCCCGGCACCAGTCCCCAGGCGGCCTCTAATCCCACGGCCCGGCGTCTATCTTATCGGCGCTCCGGCTCCGTTCAAGACTGCCTCGGCGCCATCTTAGTCAGGGTCGCGCTCACCGGCTCAACTCGGGAATCGGCTGTCGATCGCCCCTGGAAGTCTTCAGACCATGTCCAGATGGCAGCGGAGCACTTCTCTGCATTCCGCCAACAAAAATGAGTTGTCTGCGGGTCGCCGGATTAGGTGTCGGATAAAGCTTGCAGCCGGAGCTCGGCCGAAGCACGTCTTACTCGGCCATGCTGCTGGCCACGCCCCGATTCTAGCCTTTCTTCCTCAGCTTTTGGTGTCCATGGGAAAACGTAGCACCTCTGGGCCAGCCACGTCCGGTACTGCTGGATCTGAAAGACAGTTATAGATTCCTTACCTTAGAATCGTCCGACTGGATCCAGAGAATTTTTCTCTTAGCAGTGCCCCTGCGCGTCAATAGGTGGCATCAGTCGACTCCGCGTCCGTCGTCGGCCTCCTGGTCGCCGGAATGACGTTGCGGTGGCTACTTAGACGCCGCCCCTGCGCGCTGACGTCTATTCTTTTTTTCCGTGCCAGCCTAGCGCAGATCCGGAGAGAGCTTACCCCTTTAGTCACTTTTTGACGAAACTTTTTTCGACTTTTGTCAACTTCTTTTTTTCAAGTCATTGACTCCTGGTGCGCAAGGGGTGTCCCATCGTCGGACCGGCTTCAAGCCCTACGAGGTCTGTCACAAACTGATGTCTGTGACAGACCCGCACCTCGTGTGCCTCTGGTGTCTGGAGTGCGACAACGACCTGAAGTCGTGCTCTGACTGCCAGGCCATGAATGTGAAATCTTTGCGGGAGCGGTCCCGATAGGTCTAAGAGGCCCGGCAGTCGGTTCCACGTCGTTCCCGGTCTCGCTCGAGGGACAGGTCTCGAGATGGGTCGCGGAGCCACCATACCTCGTCCAAGTCTTAGCACTCCTTGGGTAAGTCCAAGCACAAGAAGAAGGTGAAGAAGCACCGTCGCTCTTTGCCTTCTCCCCGTCGGTCAGCGGATGCGACACGGGTTCTGGAGTGTTGTCGCTCTAAGGCTCAGTCTCTGGCGCCTGACTCGGGGGACGACTCCAAGTCTCCCCCCTGTTTCCGGGAGCCGGGGCGTCCCCTGCCCAGCTTCGTACGTTCTGCAAAGCCCCCCACCGTGTATTTGGGCAGCCAGACTCCGCTGGCACGCCTTAGGGCCCCGTGTACCCGGTTGGGATTTCTGGGCCTTCGATGCCAGTGGCTCCGGCCCTGGCGCCAGAGGGCACCTGTTGATCCAGGCCTGGCAACGGATCGAAACCGGTCGACCTTACTCGACCTTCCTCGACCTTCCCCGACCTTCCCCGGTGCCGACGCCCCCAGCATCAGCCGTGCCCCCGGCCGGCACTGCCCCCATCCTTAACCCCGAGATGGAGCCGGACCGACAGCAGACGTCTGATCCGATGCCAGAGGGTACTTTTGTTCCCTTGTTCATCCCAGGTGTTCCCTATCGCCCTGAGGGTGTTGATAAGGACTGGGAGTAGTCGCTGGACCCTTTAACAGGCCAGCTGTAAGAACCGGACTGGAGAGAGGAATTGGGTGACACCAGTGGTCTAGACGCCTCCCCAGACCATGGCATGCTTTCTGCCCCTACCGTGGCTACGGAGGAGGGAGCGTCCTATGCGGCCTGGAGCTCCCTACAGTGGCAGTCAGGACTAACCTCCTGACAGAGGTGCTTGAACCTGCGGCAACTTTCTCAGAACCCCTCTTGCCCTTAATGAAGACCTCACGGACGTCCTTCTGGGCACTTAGTCCAAGCCCAGCACAGGGGCTCCTGTGGAATGGACGATTGCCCACCGCCCGGCTCCGGGTGATCCCATATTCCTCACTGAACACCCTTCCCTCGAGAGCTTGGTGGTCCCACTTCTTCCAAGGGCGCATTTCCTTCTGCTCCCCCAGACAGGGAATCCAGGAAGCTGGATCATCTTGGGAAGCGCATGTTCTCTTTCTCCCGCTTGTCACTGCGGTCCGTGAATACGGCGTGCCTCCTGGGCCGATACTCCCATACCATCAGGAATACGGTTGTGCAGGTGCTGCCTCAGTGCCCAGATGAGGCCCGGGCCGTCCTCTCCCAAGCCCTGGCAGATGGGAGAGACGCAGCTAAATTCTCAATTGGCTGTGGACCGTATACCACCGACTCTCTGGGCAGAATGATTGCCACGTTGGTAGCCCTTCGGCGCTACGCCTGGTTGAGGACGCCTGGTTGAGGACGCCTGGTTGAGGACGCCTGGTTGAGGACGCCTGGTTGAGGACGCCTGGTTTTTCGGGGGATGTTCAGTCAACTCTGCTGGACATGCCCTTGGATGGCTGTCGCCTTTTTGGAGACAAGGCAGACTCGGCGCAGGAGCACTTTAAGGATTCTCGAGCTACGGCCAGATCCTTGGGCCTCGCTGCATCCTCCCGTCCACCACAGTCTGCTTTTCATGGCTACGGAAGGGGCACTCCACCACGTCCGACCCAGTCCAGCCACCGGTCCACGCAAGCTGCCCAGTCTCTGCCTGGCCGCAGACGTGGGGCCCAGCGACGCGAGTCTGGGAACCAGCGCTGCGGGCCAGTCCACCTTTCCCCCAGCAGCCTCCAAACCCTCCTAGTCTGACCTTTTAGGCCCATTCGTGGCCAGTGGGTGGCAGGATTTGCCATCACCTCCCCCACTGGCAATCCATCACGTTAGACAGGTGAGTTTTGCAGATAGTCAGAAGGGGCTACTCCCTCCCCTTCGACACTACCCCTCTCTCCATGCCACCGTCTTTCGATCGCATGTTGGAGGATCATTTGGCGCTTTCCCGCCAGGAGGTTTCAGCTCTTTTGGTCAAGGGAGCTATCGAAAGGGTTCCTGCACCAGAAGCAGGTTGTGATTGCTATTCCCGCTACTTTCTGATACCCAAGAAAGACAAGGGCCTGCGTCCTATCCTAGACCCCGGGGCCGTCAACCGCTTCCTCCGGAAGGAGAAGTTCAAAATGCTAACCTTGGCTCAGGTCTTATCTGCCCTCGACCCTGGAGACTGGATGGTGGTGCTGGATGTGAGAAAGTGCCCTCTTTCTTGCATGGTATGCCCCCACTTTTTGCTGAATTGCTGATGTTCTTTGACTGAGTGTGCCCTGGGCTCCTGCTAATCAGGTACCCAGGGCCTATGTTCCTTCCCTAAACCTGCATTGAAGCCTAAACCCAATTTGCATCTCTGACCACATGTCAGCCCCTGGTAAATGGTACCATAGGTACCCAGGGCACTGTGACCAGAGAAGGCCTCTAAGGGCTGCAGCACTTATTGTGCCACCCTTGGAGGCCCTGTACCCTGACACTCGCACACTGCCTTTGCAGGCTGCGTGTCTTGGTGCAGAACAAAGTGAAGAGTCGACATGGCACACATCCCTGTGTGCCATGCCCACAAACCACTGCCCTGGCATACATCAGTCACCCCTCTAGCTGGGTGCCCTATACCAGTGGTGAGGGTACAGGTGCATGAGCCCTGTACCCCTACAGTACCCAGGTCCATTCCTGGGCACTAAGTGCAGTGCTGCCACTAAGAGTATATGGTGCTGGGAGTTTGTCATTACGAACTCCACAGCACCATAATGGCTACACTGAAGACTGTGAAGTTTGGTATCAAACTTCTCAGCACATTAAACCCACACTGATGCCAGTGTGGGATTTAATGTAAAATGCACCACAGAGGGCATCTTAGAGATGCCCCCTGAAACTCGACCAACCTCCAGTGACCTGACTGAGTGGCTGCCTAGGCTGCCACCAACAGACATGTTTCTGGACCCCTGGGTCGAGAGCTTGCTGCTCTCGGGGGCCTGAAACAATGCACATCCTGGGACGAGGTGCCAAGCCTCCTCCCCAGGATGGGCAGGGTTCACGAAGGAGAAGCTTCAAGGCATGCCGCCTTTGTGAGCCTCTCCAGACCATTTGCTGCTTTCAGTAACTGGTCCCCACTGGTTCTACCCCCCCACTTTGGGCGGGAGAACCGGCGGGAAAAACAAAGTGAGGAAGAGAGGTCTGCCCACCTCTGCCAACTCGCACCCCTAAGGTGGGGGAGGCGAGGTGAAGCACAACCTCGAGTCCCCGCCATCTTGAGGATGGGGGGACCCAGCCAACCAGGGACAGGCTCCTGCCCCCTCCCACTGGAGAGTGGCAGAATAGGGGGTGTACCCACCCCAGGGAAGGGACCCATTGGTCCCTGCCCTTTACCTACCTGTAACGCCCCTAAATTTAGTATTTAGGGGCACACTGAACCTTCCTTCCTCAGATCCAGCAACCACAAGAAAAAGAAGAGAAGGACCAGAAGCCATGCGGAGCTAACAAGAGGACGACGCCCACTGACTTGGGCCCCAGCCCTACAGGCCTGTCTCCCCTCGAACCTGCTCCTGCAAAACCCCAGCGTGTCCAGCGGCCAGCAACCTCAAAAACCCCGGAGGACCTGCCTGCATTCACTTTCCAAGCTGTTTCTCCTGTGAACACTGGACGTGTTTGAACTGCAGCTCCTGGTGCCAGCCAGGAACCGCGAATCCAGCCCACTCTGCACCCGCCCGAGCTAGAGTGGAAAAACACCACGAGGAGGTCCCCCCGGCGATCCTGACCCGAGATCCGGCGACCCCTGACCTGCCTCAAGCCTCCAGACGACACCTGCAGCCTCAATCCAGAGGACTCCCCCTACCGCGACCAGAGCGGGTAAGAAAATCCGACGTCCAAAGGCACCCCTGCACCCGACGCCCCACGGCCTTGTGTGCCCAACCCAGCGGTGCCTAACCATCCCTCTACATCCCAACTTACCCCTCGAAGTGGTGGAAGCTCCTGGAAGATCCTCGTCCCCGAGCCTGCAGTGTTTCTTTGTCCCGGAGAATCTCCATTGAAATAAACAGGGCACCCGACCTCGAAACAGCACCCGGCCGCCCTAGTGCCGCTGAGGGGTGCCCCTTTTGTGCTAACTTGGTCCCCAACTTGCCCTGAGCTTAACCCTAGGAGCTTTGCTCCCACAACCCCGTGGCCTGCTTGCCAGCAGCCACCAACCGGAGTCCCCCTATCCTCCATAGGATAACATTGGGCCTCAACACTCTGCACCCGGCCGCCCTAGTGCCACTGAGGGTGCAGCAACTGTGCATCACTGACCCTGGGAGACCCCCGAGTCTAACCCCAGAACCCTAACTCAAAAGACCGATTACTTACCTCGAAACCGATAACTAATTTTTCCTCATAGGATAACATTGACACTTTTTCTCCCAAAAAGTTTGTCGACTTTTGAAACCTACAAATATTCCTTAAAAATCAGCCGAATAACAAAAACGCATTTTCTCAACTGTTTTCAGGAAATGTCCCAGTGCTGAATCTAGGATCCAGCACTGAGTAAGAAAAAGTATCGATAACCTAACTTACCTGCTAAGTGAATTTCCTCCCATAGGATAACATTGGTGATTCTATGTGAAAAAGTTTCTAAGTGTCAACTTTTGAAATACAATAATATTCTTTAAAAATCGTACCTTTAACCAAAACGCATTTACTCACCTGTTTTCAGGAAATGTCCCAGGGCTGAATCTAGGATCCAGTCTTGTGTTAGCAAAAGTAATCTGAAAAGTAATTAACTGCATTTTACTTAAAAGCCCATTCAATTGAATGTACTATACCTGCAATGTGTTGCAAACTGCTTACTTAAAACTGTAACCAAAACCAGTACAAGTTACACTGCAATTTTGAACTGTGTTCACACAAGTAATTTACTACTGAAAAGTATTTTTATGCTTACCTGTACCAGGCTTGCTTGGTTCTAGAAATAAAACAGTATATTTTTTTTTATACAAAACAATTGGCCTAGAGTTCAGTTCTTGAGTGTGTGGATTCATTTGCTGACTGAGTGTGTACATCAAATGCTTTACACTGTCCTCTGATACTGCCTTACTGCTCGACCAAGCTACCACTTTAGAGAGTAAGGTTCTATCTAACTTTAACCTCTGCCAAACCTCTGGAGACCCTTGGACTCTATACACACTGTACCTCACTTTGGTGCAGTATATATAGAGCAAGTTTCTTACACTGGACGACTATTTTCATGCCAGGCCACAGACGCTACCTAAGGTTCACAGTAGGCCACAAGCATTTTCATTTCACCGTGCTCCCCTTCGGCCTTACCAGTGCCCCTCGGGTGTTCACGAACGTGATGGCGGTGGTCGTAGGTCTTGTGTGCAGATAAGGGGTTCCAGTCTTCCCCTATCTCGACGACTGGCTGTTGAAGGCGGGCTGGCCCCAGGCTGTCGTCTCCCACGTCCAGACTGCGGCGGACCTCCTACATTCGCTGGGTTTCACTATCAACGTGCAGAAGTCACACCTGACTCCCTCTCATTCGCTCCTTTTCATCGGAGCTGCTCTGGGCGCAGTGCAGTTTCGGGCCTATCCTCCCGAGCAGCGAGTACTTTATATTCGGGCTTTGATACAGATGTTTCAGCCTCTATCCTGGATTTCGGTGAGAATGACCTTGAGGCTGCTGGGCCTAATGGCCTCCTGCATCCTGCTGGTGGATCATGCTCGATAGCATATGTGGGCTATGCAGTGGGGACCTGAAGTTCCAGTGGGCGCAGCATCAGGGGAATCTTTCTGACTACATCCAGATCTCGGAGGGAACTGCGCAACAACTGCAGTGGTGGTTAACGAACCAGGATTGGGTCAGAGGCAGCGCCCTCTCCCTTCCCCAACCAGACCTCACGGTAGTGACCGAATGATCACTCCTGGGATGGGGGGGCCACCTGGGAGAGGCGGAGATCAGAGAAGTCTGGTCTCCGGCGGGGTTTGGGCTCCATATCAACCTGTTGGAGCTTCGGTGATTCACTTGGCACTGGAGGCATTCCTTCCCTCCCTCAAGGGGAAGGCAGTGCAGGTGTTCACCGACCACAGACCACACCACCGCCATGTGGTACTGCAACAAACCGGGCTGGGTGGGGTAGTGGACCCTTTGTCAAGAGGTTCTTTGCCTTTGGACATGGCTGGAACATCAGGGCATGACCCTGGTGGTTCAACACCTGGCAGGTTCTCTGAACGCCAGAGCAGACAAACTCAGCCGTCGGTTCCTGGTGGATCACGAATGGCGTCTTCATTCAGAGGTGGTGCAAGGTCTCTTTCAGCAGTGGGGAGAGCCTTGGTTAGATCTCTTTGCCACCGAAAAGAACGCGCATTGTCAGCAGTTTTGCGCGTTGGAGTTTCCAAGGCGGCACTCGCTCGGCGACGCTTTTTGTCGCAAGTGGGACTGCGGCCTCCTGTACGCCTTTCCGGCTGTACCACTTGTTCCTCGAGTGCTGAAGAAGATCAAGCACAACCGGGCACAAGTCATTCTTGTGGCTCCGGACTGGGTACGAAGAGTCTGGCTGGTACCTCGAGCTCCTGAGCATGGCTATCGATCCTCCGATCAGACTGCCCCTTCGGGAGTATCTTTTGTCGCAGCAGCAGGGGACGGACCTCCACCCGAAGCTGTCCAGCCTCCACCTCCTTGCATGGAGATTGAGCGGCAGCAGTTGACAGCTTTTGACCTTCCTCCCGTAGTCTGTAATGTCATCTTGGCAGCCAGGCCACTAAGACAGTATATGTCTGTCGATGGAACACGTTTGTGGCATGGTGTACAACAAACGCTGTGAATCCCCTCTCTGCCCCTCTTTCTGAGGTTCTTTTGTTCCTTCTTTCTTTGGCCCAGCAGGGCTCTGCTCTGGGCACTCTTAAAGGCTATCTGGCAGCCATTTCTGCCTTTCTTCGGCTACCAGATCAGCCCTCTTTGTTAAAGTCCCCTATTGGTAACAGGTTCTTTAAGGGCATTATTCACCTCTTTCCTCCATCTCCTTTCATAATGCCTCAGTGGGACTTGAACCTTGTCTTGACTTACCTTATGTATTCTCCCTTCGAGCCTCTTCACAACTGTCCTATCAGGCTTCTTACTCTGAAGACTGCCTTTCTTGTTGCCAGCACCTCTGCTCGTATAGTGAGTGAGCTTAAAGCTCTTTCTTCAAAACCACCTTTCATCTCTGTGCATCCGGACAAAGTGGTGCTTCAAACGAGACTCTCGTTCCTTTTATAAGTGGTTTTTTATTTTTTTATTTGAAGAGTTTTATATAGCGCTGGCTAGACCCGGAGGTATCAGAGCGCTTTACATAAGGAAGTGGTTACAACAGAATATTGTTACATAGTTACATAATTTCCTAGAATAAAAACATAGCATGGAGAAAGACATTATTACAAAAATACATCCGTTACTAGAGCATAAGAATAAAATATAAACAGGTCCAAGGAGCAAGGATGGTAGAGGGGTAAAAGTAAAGGGTTAAGAGTACATAGCAAGTCAGGACGACTGGTAATGGAGAAGAGAACTTTTGTGGATAAACAAAAGTCAGAAGACAAGTTGAACAAAACCGGAGAGGGTCCAGGGATCCATAAACAAACCGGTGCCGGACTTCATCACTGGGTGGGGCAGAAAGTTGGAAGTGGACGGGGTGTCCCATCAAGCCGAAACACGAAGTGCACGGTGAAGCCGAGCAAGAGGGGCAATGACCAAACCAGAGGCAGAGGGAGCTGGCTAGTGGCAAGGAACAGTCAGGGGCACAGCCAAAATCACAAGATGGAGGCACCAAGGACTCTGACCCCAAGAGTTACAAAGACAAGATGGCGGGGCTGCGTGAGTGCAAAAACCTACCCCAAAGGCAGAGCTGAATGGGGAAGGCAGCAGCTTGGCACTGGAGGGAGGCAAGGTCAAAAATCGCTGCTCTCTCCCGGGTAATCCACTGCAGGGGAAGGGAGCGCGGGCGTCCAGGCAGCAGCCCCAGGAAGTGGAAAGGCAACAGCCGGTCAGGAGGAAGAGCAACTCTGCACTCGCGTTGGTTCTCGTTCCAGCGCAGCAGGATGCCCAGCAACCCCGTCTTCGATCCGGAAAGATAGGCGATGGCCAGAGGAGAGCGTCCCTGCCAATTCCCCAACAGCCACCACGGAAGAAAGAAACCCCTCATCAGGGCATCATCAGGAAGACTGGGTAAGAGGGAGGCACGCAGGAGAGGCGAGGAGAGACTATGCCCGATGCCCGGCTGGGTAGCTGACGGCCGCGGCGGCGAAACCGGAGCCAATCTCCCCTACAGCTGTCTGGCAGCTCCACTGGGCATCGGCCATGTTTGCTCGAGCTCCGCAGCCTGAAAACAACGATCCCGCAATCCTCTGAAGATCTCGAGCCGATATGCGGGAGATTGGAGAAGATGAAGACCGCTGTCGAGCAGGACCCCAGGTGAGCAAGAGGGTCCAGGGGGAGGAAGAAATCTGGGGATTTAAGCCAAAAAGGCAATCCCTGGCCGGGAGCTCCCGGCCGGAGCTCCTCATTCGTCGGCCATCTTGGCGAAAAGGTTACACCTTTTCACATTGGACAGACCATTACTTTGCCCACCTCCGCACCCTTCCAAAGAGGAGGAGAGATTCCACCGTTTGGACTCTAAACGTACGTTGTCCTTCTACCTTAATCGCACTAAAGATTTCCAGGTGGACAATCAACTTTCCGTTGGCTATGTAGGTGCCAAGAAAGGGCGGACTGTCCAAAAGCGTACCATCTCAAAATGGGTTGTCCTTTGTATAAAGATTTGTTACGCTTTAGCTAAAAATGAACCTCCAGTGGGGATGCGGGCTCATTCCACTAGAGCTACGGCAGCAACTACTGCTTTGTCAGGTGGAGTTCCACTTATTGACATCTGCCAGGCGGCCACGTGGGCATCTATGCACACGTTCACCAGACATTACTGCCTGGATAGTTAGGTCTGGAGGGATGGCTACTTTGCCTGTACTGTCCTCCAGGACTTTCTGGTGTGAACTTGTCTCGCAGACCCTCCTCTGGGAATGGTATTGCTGGGGTATTCTAAGGTAAGGAATCTTTAACTGTTTCTTTCAGATGAACAAGTTTTGCAGCGTGAATCTTTCTGGATTCACTCTGCTGTGAATTATTCCGCAGTCTAGTGGTTGGGTCCGGAATCGTAGTCTCTTTTTTTTTTTTGTGTGGCCCAGGTGGGCTTCGACGCCCCACCATTTGGTGTCCTCCCGTGACGTTGGCGCGCTTCCTCCGGAAGCTCCCACCCTTGGGCGCCATCTTCAGATTCTTTTTTCCGCCGTTGGGTCTGGATCGTCACGAGGAGCTCCTGAGTTTTTTGAAGAGGAGAAAAGAGGAAAAAAGCAGAAAAACACCGAGGAATTGGAGCTTCTTCATCTCAAGACAAAGAACATAGAACCGGGACGACGAAGTAGGTGAGAAGGAGATAAAACTTCGACGTCCGATGGAGAATGCGCACACAGGGGGCTCCCTGAGCGCGGGAATGGACAAGACACCATTCAAATTTTGCCGTAACTGCCACCACAAGTTCGCGCAGAAGGACCAGCATCCAGTCTGCAACCTCTGCCTGCCGATCGACCACCAAAGTAACGACTGCAACGCCTGCTCGGCATTCGCCCCCAAGACCCTCAGAGTGAGGGACAGACAGAGGAGAGCAAACTACAGCATGCAGGGCCAAGGACAACCTCCGTCGCTTCGGGACCTGGGCCTCTCCAGCGGAGAAGAGGACAACATCGCCGAGGGACCAGGGGACTGCACGGTCGTAGAGACCGATAAGTCGACGAAGGAGGTAAGAGAGACGTCGACCCCTAAAACCCCGACAGACTCTCGAAGAACAGAGCCAAAGTCCTCGAAAGGAGCACTGGCGTCGAAGCAATAGACGACCACAGCTGCGTCCACGGACAAACAGCCCAGCGGATCCTTCGATAAGGACTCCCGGCCGGCGAAAGCTCTAGAAAATCCCAGGTCGTCGACGCACGGTCCCGAAAAGCCGCACTCTACGCCGAAGGGAAAAGAGCAGAAGGCAACTTCGACGTCAACATCCACGACCTCGAAGAGAAACGCCGAAACCCTCGACGCCGAACAAGCGGCCGAGATGGAAAGGAAGAAAAGAAGGCTCGAGGCCGAAATGAACGGTATCCTCCAGAGGAAGAAGGACTTCGACGAACAGATGAGTAGATACACCATCCCTTCGAGGCCCTTGACGATTGTCGAAGCAGAAGTCCGAGAGGAGTTCAACGCCACCGACCCGTCAAAAACTCCAGAACCGGCGGAGCAGCAGGACGAAGAGGGCCTGTATTATTACACAGAGGGCGATGACGACCAGCAGACTAACCTTGGTTCGACACCCTCGGAGGCTCAGGACCTGGAATGGCAGGACCTCGACGCCGAAAACCCGGAAGAGGCCGTGGAGACGTATCCGTCGAGGCCTTCGCCGCCAGACGACATTGGCATATACAATCTGGTCGTCGGGAACGCTGCAGCAACTTATAGGGTGGAAATGGAGGAAGAAAAACCGAAGGCTTGTTTTCTCTTGGAGACACTGCTGCCAACCCAAACTAGGAGCCAATTCCTTCCTATGCTCCCAAGTGTGCTGGACCAAGGCAGGGAGGCTTTCAAGGAGCCATCGACATGCAGATCTGTCGCCCCGAGGACAGAGAAACAGTACAAGCACTCTTCCAAGGATCCAGCATATATCCAAGGATCCGTACCAGCTGACTCTATTATAACAGCAACAGCCAGGAAGAGGGCCAACGTTTCCACAAACTCAGGGCCACCTCCAGACAAGGAGAGTAAGAGGATAGACCTCACAGGGAGAAAAATGGAGAGGAATGCGGCAATTCACTGGTGCATCGCCAACTCCAATGCCCTAATAAATAGACATGCTTACCAACATTGGGAGGAAGTAGGGCAGCTGCTCAAACATCTCCCAGACTAACACCAGCAGAGAGCAGCGCACCTGGTGGAGGAAGGCAAGAACATGGCCAACTCCTGCCTGAAGTCGGCCTTGGACGCGGCAGACACATCAAGCAGGCTTATGATGATCGGAGTAACAGAAAGAAGGCATGCCTGGCTGAGGATCTCAGGGTTCAAGCCCGAAGTCCAGAACAATATCCTGAACATACCCTTCAACGGGGAAAAGCTGTTCGGCACACCAGTGGACGAGACGCTGACACAGCTGAAGAAGGATAATGAGACTGCAAGGTCCATGGGAGCACTGCAGTTCAGGGGGATGAGAAGGGGCACCCCACACGGAGACCAAATGGCAGAGGAGGGAGCCAGCCGGGAACATCGCACCAGGCCCCCAGCAAACCTATCAGGGAACCAACCAGGCGCGACAAGGTCAGCAACAGCAAGGCTGGCAGTACCAACAGAGGGGCCAGTCCTTTCGAGGGCGACCGAACGGACGAGGCAACACTAGGAGAGGGGGACAGCAACCCGCCCCCAAGTGACTCCACAGTACCAAACGTGCCCACACACACACAACATCCCTAGTGGCGCGGCACAACAAAAGACCCAAAGAACAATTAAAAATCAACGATCATGTTACACCAGTAGGAGGCAGACTAAAACACTTCTTCCAGGAGTGGAAGAAAATAACAATGGACAAATGGATACTCAACATCATACAGTTTGGCTACTGTATAGAATTGGTAAAAAAAGCCACCAAACAGGAGGCCAACCAACAAGACACGCTCAGCAGAAGAGCTATCACTCCTTTGGCAGGAAGCACAAGAACTCCTCCACAAAGAGGCTATAGAAAGGGTACAATACAAGGAAAGAAACAGGGGAGTGTACTCCAACTACTTCCTCGTACCAAAAGTAGACGAAACGTTAAGGCCCATACTGGACCTACAATTCCTAAACAAATACATAAAGACTCAAAAGTTCAAAATGACGTCCTTACAGGAGGTTATACCTCAGATAAGGGACGGGGATTTTATGTCCACAATAGACCTCAAGGATGCCTACCTACACATTCCCATGAACCAAAACCACAAACATCTACTGAGATTCACCATCAGCAGGACGCACTACCAGTTCACGGCCCTAGCCTTCGGCCTAAAATCCTCACCAAGGGTCTTCACAAAATGCCTAGCTGCGGTAGCAGCACACTTGCGGAGGCGGGGAATACATGTATACCCCTACCTCGACGACTGGTTGGTAAAGGCAAACTCCTACAACCAATGCAAACTACATGCTCAGCGGGTCACACATACGCTGACAGAACTAGGCTTCTCGATACACAACGGGAAGTCCTCGCTAGAACCAGAACAGGTGAAGATCTTCCTGGGTGCACAAATCGACACCGTTCAGGGCAGGGTGTTCCCCAGCGAAAAGAGAACCTTCGCAATACTGAAGGAGACTCGTCAATACCAGAAGGGGCAACGTCTGACAGTGAGGACTGTGAGCAAGCTCATGGGGATGATGGCGTCCTGCATACACCTGGTCCCCAATATCCGACTACACATGAGACCATTCCAGGAATGGCTCCAACAACAATGGTCACAGGCAACAGGGAGTTGGGAAGATCTAGTGGTTGTAACGCACGCAGTGCAGGAAGAGATAGCATGGTGGAACAATGACAACATAACAAGGGGAAAACCATTTACACCACCAACTCCGACAGTGACCATCACAACGGACGCATCCCAAATGGGGTGGGGAGTGCACATGAACCTGCTCAAAGTAAGGGGTTTATGGACACAGATGCCGTCAAACACATCAACTACCTAGAACTAAAGACCGTGTTCCTTGCACTAAAGGCATTCCAGAAACAGCTGTACAGGCAAAGGGTGTTAGTACAAACAGACAACACCACAACGATGTTCTACATCAACAAGCAGGGAGGAACACAATCAGTGGCGCTGTCACATCTAGCGCAAGAGATATGGAAATGGGCAATCCCATTACAAATAGACCTCCTGGCGATACATCTACCAGGGAAGGACAATGTGGAAGCGGACAGACTCAGCAGACAGACATCAATCTCACACGAGTGGGAGCTCAACCCGCAGGAGACGCAAAGGCTATTCAAAAAGTGGGGGACCCCACAAATAGACCTGTTTGCAACACACCAGAATGCAAAATGCCAATACTTCGCATCCAGACAGCCAAGCCAACAATCCCAGGGAAATGCCCTATGGATCAGCTGGTCAAAGACATTTGCCTACGCTTTTCCCCCGATACCGCTGATACACAAGGTGCTCAGCAAGTGCAGAACAAGCAACATGACGCTAATTCTGGTGGCACCACAGTGGGCCAGGCAGTCCTGGTTCTCACAGATAGTGGAAATGGCGCAGAGGCCACCACACAAGTTCCCAAAAAGAAGAGACCTGCTCTCGATGCAAAACGGAAGGGTGGTCCACCCAGAACCAGAGAGCCTCAGCCTAGCGGCTTGGCTCCTGAAGAGTTCGCTCACCTCAAGCTCCCCCAAAGCACGCTGGCGGTGCTGCGAGAAGCAAGGAGGCCCACTACACGGAAATGTTATGCAGCAAAATGGAAAAGATTCACTCAATGGTACATCAGGGAAAAGCTCCACAGGAGAATCACCAGGGAATCAACAGTGCTAAGATACTTAACACACTTGCTAAGGAGTAACCTAAGCTGCACCTCGCTAAGAGTACACCTGGCAGCAATAGTAGCCTATACAAGAGGAGAAACGGAAAAGTTTCTTTACATCTCAGGTGGTAAAAAGATTCCTAGAGGGGGCCAAGAGAATAGCCCCACCGAAAAGGATGCCACCGCCTGCTTGGAACCTCAATGTAGTTCTAACACAGCTTATGAAAGCACCTTTCGAACCCATTCACAAGGCCTCTCTACATATGCTCACAATAAAGACGGCCTTTCTGGTAGCAATTACCTCGCTACGCAGGGTGAGCGAATTGCAGGCGCTCACACTACAAGAACCCTACATTCAGATTCACAATGACAGGGTGGTAATGAGGACGGACCCACACTTCATGCCAAAGGTAGTGTCCAAGTTCCATATAAGTCAAACAATACAAATTCCAAGTTTCTTCCAAAAACCATCCACCAGCGCAGAGAGAGCACTGCACACTCTGGACGCTAGAAGAGCAGTAATGCATTACATCGAAAGGACTAAGGATTGTAGGAAGACAAAGCAATTCTTTGTGTCCTTCGCAAGCAGTTTCCTGGGCAGACCAGTGACTAAAAACACCATCGCACGATGGATCGCACAGGCAATTCAATACTGCCACAAACAGGCAGGCCAAGAACTACAAGGAGCAGCACAAGCTCACTCTACCAGGAAAAAGGGAGCAACAATAGCCTTCCTGGCAAACACACCCATCCAAGACATTTGCCTGGCGGCGACATGGGCTTCAGTGCACACGTTCACTAAGCACTACTGCGTGGATATACAGATGAACAAGGAGGCACAAGTAGGTCAAAAAGTGCTTCAACATATATTCAACAACCAACGCTCATCTTCCACCCAGCCGCCACACACATAGCAAACCGCTACAAAGTCTATGCACAGCATAGTGAATCCAGAAAGATTCACGCTGCAAAACGAATAGTTTCTTACCTGTCGGTGTAGTTTTGCAGCTCGAAGACTTTCTGGATTCACTAGCGAACCCACCCGCCTCCGCCAGAAAGATGAGACAGGAGGAAAGGGGGACTAAGAAATAGAAAACACCTTCAAAAGGTAAAAGGATAAACCAGAAAAAGCACAAGACAAGAAAAAAAGAATCCGAAGATGGCGACCAAGGGTGGTAGCTTCCGGAGGAAGCGCGCCGACGTCACGGGAGGACACCAAATGGTGGGGCGTTGACGCCCACCTGGGCCACACAAAAAAAAAAAAAAAAAAAAAGGAGAAAAGAGACTGCGATTCCGGACCCAACCACTAGACCGCGGAATAATGCACAGCATAGTGAATCCAGAAAGTCTTCAAGCTGCAAAACTACACCGACAGGTAAACTATTCGTTACTTACCTTCGGTAATGATGTATCTGTAAGAAACATAGGCTAGTTATAGATTCCTTACCGCCTCACCCATCCTCCCCGCTCTGCGAACTGACTTCTAGGGATGGGGACTCCCTTACAGGGCCCTAGTTGTGGCGCACCAGTGATCAATGTCTTGCATGGCTCTTCGCTTATGGCATGGAAAGTCGTGTTAGAACGGACGTCAGCGCGCAGGGGTGGCGTCTAAGTAGACACCGCAATGTCATCACCGCGACTACGACAACAGACGCGGAGTCGACCAACGCCACCTACCGACGCGCAGGGGTACTGCTAAGAGAAAAATTCTCCGGATCCAGTTTGACGTCTGGGGGTGATTCTAAGGTAAGGAATCTATAACTAACCTATGTCTCTTACAGATGCATTGTTACCGAAGATAAGTAACTTGTTCTTCAGAACCTGCTACAGACTGCCCATTTCGAGACACCCTAGCAAGGGCTGTTGCGGATTGCTGTTTCCTACTTAATGAATGTACAGTTATGCATCCTAAGGAATTCTGTGTATCTTCAACATGTTAAATGGAGTGCTGCTCATCATGCTTTATTTCCTGTAGAGCTTTGCAGTTCCATTTGAACAAGACTGAAGTGCATAGACAATGTGGGAAGTCTGTGTTCTCCTTTAATTGTTTTAATAGAGCTGCCCTTTGTGCTTTTAAAAATTGATCACTGATTAGATGTTGTTGCTTGGTTCGGCATAAGTAATGCTGTTCTTTTACTAATGAAACCTGCAGCTGCTCATCTCTCACCTTGGGTAGTACCAACAGTGTTTTGCAGCGTGAATCCTTTTTCTGGATTCACATGCTGTGCATCATTCCGCCATCTAGTGGTTGGGTCCGGAATTGTCTGTTTTTTTCTCTTTTTTTTTTTCTTGTTTTGGTCGCTTTCTACCACCATTTGGTGCCAGGTACGTCCCCTGTGTGACGTCAGACGGTATCCTGGAGGTCGACATGCGTGGTGGCCATCTTCAGATTCTTTTTTTCGCCGTTGGGTCTGGAAGCAAGACGGGAAGCTCCGAAAAAAGTTTCGATTTTCCTCAAAAAACTTCGGAAAAGAAGATTAACGAAGAAAATCATCGACGTCAACGAAGACATATCATCGATTAGCAAAGTCGTGAGTAAGGCAGAACCAGAGGACCACTCTGGTCCACAAATGGCGAGGTAGGGGCCATGGAGAATACCCCCTTCAAGTTCTGCCCCAAGTGCCACCACAAATACGCTCAACGCGACCCACACAACTTCTGCAACCTCTGCCTGCCCGAAGATGACAAGGACTGTGAGGCCTGCGCAGCGTTCCTACCGAAAATGCTAAGGACACCCCGAATTCAAAGACAGGCCCACTACGCCACAATGTCCCAGGCAACGAAGAAAACCTCCCTGAGAGACCTGGGTTTCTCGGGCGACAAGGAGGAACATGGAGCACCAGCGGAGTCGACACACGAGGGATGGGACGTCGAGGTCCTAGAAGGGGACTCCGAAAAAATCCACGCTGAGAAAAAGGCTAAGGATCCGAAAAAGAAGACTGAGAAGGTAAGACACCGTAAAGATCCATCGGAACCAAAGGGCCACGAACATAAGGCGCACAAGACAGCCCCGACGCCGAGCAAAAAGGCAATCGAAGGTCAGCCGCGATTGAAAGAACCCCACGGAACCCAACCGAAGGTTACCGAGGAGGGTAAATCGCCGAATACGCCAAAACAAAGGGTCGACACCGAACCCACAAAAAAGGGCACTACACCGCCGAAGACTAACGTCGACGCCTGGAAGAAAAGAAAATCTCCGGCCACCGACGCCGAGAGGGCCCTCGAGGTTGAAAAGAAGACTCGAGGAAGAAATGGCAGCGCTCCTACAAAAGAAGGACTTCGATGCCTCACTAAAGGAATTTCGAATCCCAAAAACACCGGCGGCCGAACCAGAGAACGTCGATGCCGAAGAGCCAGAAGACGCCGAAGGAGAGGAAGAAGGGATCTTCGACTCTCCGCCAACACCAGAACCTCGAGGCGAAGAACCTGAGGAATACGGAGACATACCTGAAGAGGAGGAAAACTCCGAAAATTTCTAGGAAGAGTGGAACGACCTCGACACCGAGAGCCCGGAAGAAGAAATTTGCAGCTACCCTTCGAAAGCTTCACCTCCAGATGACATAGCTTTCTACAATGACATTGTCAAAAGGGCAGCAAATCAATTTGGAGTACCCTTAGAGGAGGAAAAAGGGGGCACCTGTTTCTTGCCAGAAACCCTGGCACCAGCTTCAAGAGGAACACAATACCTGCCTATGCTGCCAAGTATCCTGGACCAAGGCAAAAAAGCATTCAAAGACCCAGCTTCAAACAAGGGGGTAACCCCCAGAGTAGAGAAGAAGTACAAACCCTCCCCAAAAGACCCAAAATATATTCAGGGAAGTACAGTACCTGACTCTATTATTGTCACCACAGCCAGGAGGAGAGCCAATGCAGTCTCCAACACAGGGCCACCACCTGAAAAGGAAAGTAAGAGGATGGACATGGTGGGGAGGAGAATGGAGAAAGAGGCAGCAACACAGTGGCGCATTGCCAACTCTAATGCCCTGTTAAACAGATATGGCCACCAACAGTGGGATGAAATAGAAGAGTTGCTGAACAAACTCCCCGAGGAGGACAAAAAGAGAGAAAGATCTATTGTCTAAGAAGGGAAAAATGTGGCCAACACCTGCCTAAAGTCAGCCCTAGATGCAGCAGATACTGCAAGCAGGCAAATGTGCACAGGAACCATCCTCCGAAGGCATGCCTGGCTCAGAATTTCTGGCTTTAAACAAGAAGTTCAGACATCAATTATCAACAGACCATTCAACGGAGAAGCTCTGTTTGGCAAGGAAGTGGATGAATCCCTTCAGCAAATTGAAAAAGACAATGAAACACCAAGGGCAATGGGGGCCCTACAGCAAAGAGGTTCTTTTAAAAGAGGAGGCTTCTCTAACAGAAAGACCACAGGTAGAGGCAGCTTTGGTCAAGGACAGCAGATGCCACAACAATCTCTGGGACAGAACCCAAAGCAGCAGATGGATCAACACTCTAGCTACCAAGGTTGGCAACAACAGCAGAAGCAGCCCTTTCGAGGAAGAGGGAATGGCAGAGGAAGAGGCCAATCCTCTAGAGGAAGAGGAAATGGGTCTAACTGACTTTATCACGGAAAAGGACCCACACAAAACACCAGTGGGGGGGAAGAATATCCTTTTTCCACACACAATGGAAAAGGATCACAACAGACAATTGGATATTAAATTTGGTACAATACGGATATTGCATAGAGCTCACAAAGACACCACCTGTAAATCCACCCAAAACAAGAAAATTAACCAGATCAGAGCAAACACTACTCAACTCAGAAATCAAAGAACTATACCAAAAACAGGCAATAGAAAAGGTACCAACACAAGAGTGGTACAAAGGAAACTACTCTCCATACTTCCTAGTACCCAAACAGGACCAGACTCTAAGGCCAATCATGGACTTAAGATTCCTAAACAAGTTCATACTAACACAGCACTTCAAGATGTGTACCTTTCAAGAAATAATCCCACAGATTCAAAAAGGGGATTACTTGGCAACAATAGACTTCAAGGACGCCTACTTACATAACCCTATGAACAAAAGGCACAGAAAGTACCTAAGATTCCTACACAACGGAACACACTACTAATTCAAGGTACTCCCGTTCGGCATAAAATCTGCTCCACGGGTGTTCACAAAGTGTCTAGCCGCAGTGGCGGCACACCTGAGAAGAGAGAAAATCCACGTCTACCCCTACTTAGACGACTGGCTAATAAGGGGACACACGAAACAAACATGTCACAATCATGTTCAAAAGACAATTCAAACGCTACAAATCCTGGGTTTCTCAATAAACCACAAGGAATCTTCTACAACACCATAAAGAGAAAAAACCTTCCTGGGAGCAAGACTGAACACAGCAAACGCCAAGCCTTATCCCACACAAGCCAGAATACAAGTTATCCATCACGAAACAGCCCTCTACCAGAGGGGGTCAGTCTCTGACAGTGAGGAAAGTAATAAAACTAATGGGCATAATGGCATCATGTATCCCACTCACCCCTCACGCTCGCCTACACATGCGCCCATTTCAAGAATGGCTCACCAACAGCTGGTCACAAGCCACAGGAAGTTGGGAGGATCTAGTGGTTGTTACACAAAGGGTGCAAGCAGAGATACAAGGGTTGGGCATCCAACAACATAGGACAGGGGAGACCTTTCAGGGACCCAACTCCATCTGTGACAGTCACCACGGATGCATCCCTCAACGGGTGGGGTGTACATTTCAACCAGCTGTAAGCTCATGGTCAGTGGAGCGAACAGGACTCCACAAAACATATCAATTTTTTGGAGATAAACAGTTTTTCTGGCACTCAAAGCATTCCAGAAACATATTCAGGGGAAAACCATCTCAATACAAACAGACAATACAACTACAATGTTCTACTTGAACAAACAGGGTGGAACCAAGGTCCTTTCTCCTGAGCAAACTTGCACAGGAAATCTGGCATTGGGCGATACCCCAAAAAATCAATTTACAGACAGTACACCTACCAGGGCTAAACAACATTACAGCAGACCAACTGAGCAGGCAAAACAACTGCTCCCACGAATGGGAGTTGAAACAGACAACAGTACAGTATCTATTCAACATCTGGGGAACACCAGTGTTGGACCTGTTTGCAACAATGCAGAACAAGAAATGCCAAAGCTTTGCCTCGAAGTTTCCACACCACCTGTCAAAGGGAAATGCACTTTCACTCAATTGGTCACAGACATTTGTTTACGCCTTTCCACCAATACCCCTGATGCAAAGAGTGCTACAAAAAGCAAAGGAACCAGGAACAAATATGATTCTCATTGCTCCTCATTGGCCAAGGCAAACATGGTACTCAACTCTCCTAGAACTATCCAAAGGAGAAATGGTCCGGATCAAAGCAGAAAAAGACCTGCTGACAATGCAACAGGGCCAGATTTTTCACCCGGAACCAGCAACGCTACAACTAGCAGTCTGGCGCCTGAATACATAGAATTTGGGCATCTCATTCTACCGCTCAGAACCATGGACATTCTAAAAGAAGCAAGAAAACAGTCAACAAGAAAATGCTATACAGCAAAATGGAAGCAATATACCACATGGTGCACCGCTAACAACAACACTAATTCTATCAATACACAAGAAACAGTTATTACATATCTTACTTACCTCTTGGACAGCAACATCAACTTTTCCAGCCTTAAAGTGCACCTTGATACCATAGTGGCATACACAAGAGGAAAAACATGCAAAAGCTTTTTTACAAGACCAGTCATCAAAAGGTTCTTAGAAGGAGCAAAAAGAATAGCTCCACCAAGAGCTGCTCCTGTACCAACATGGAGCTTAAATACAGTACTTTCTCAACTGATGACAAAACCCTGTGAGCCCATGCATGCAGCGGACCTCAAACATATTACTCTCAAAACAGCCTTTCTCATTGCTGTAACATCACTACGAAGAGTAAGTGAACTGCAAGCATTAACTATACAAGAACCCTACTTACAAATCCACATGGATAAAGTAATCTTAAAGACTAACCCACAGTTTTTGCCAAAAGTGGTATCTAAGTATCATTTAAATCAAAACATTCTCCTGCCAGTTTTCTTCAAGAACCCAAAAACTAAAGCAGAGAGAAGCCTCCATACCCTGGATGTAAGGAGGGCTTTACTGTATTATTTGCAGAGAACAGAACAGATCAGGAAAACAAAACAATTGTTTGTTGCTTACGCACATACCAACACAGGATCAGCTGTCACAAAAGCAACTATTGCAAGATGGATAGTACAAGCTATCCTATTATGTTATGCCAATGCCAAAAAGGAACTAACAATGCAACCAACAGCTCACTCCACTAGAAAGAAAGGAGCAATGCTGGCATTTATGGCCAATGTGCCCATTGATTCCATTTGTGCAGCAGCAACATGGGCATCACCACACACCTTTACAAAGCATTATTGTGTGGATATACAAATGAATAAGGAAGCTCAAATTGGACAAAGGGTGCTTCAACACCTGTGTGCAAGGTCTTCCTTTCAGCACAGCCTCCCAGACACGGGAGAAACCGCTACATAATCTGATGCACAGCATGTGAATCCAGAAAAGGATTCACGCTGCAAAACGAAATGGTTACTTACCAGTAGGAGTAGTTTTGCAGCTTGAAGAATTTTCTGGATTCACCCACCCGGCTTCCCCTATAAGGAAAACAAGCAGGTGGGGAAGCAAAGGACTACATCAGTATTTTAAAAAAACCATCTCAAGGATTGCAAAACATAAGAAAAACAGAAAAAAGAATCCGAAGATGGCCACTACGCACGTTGACCTCCAGGATACCGTCTGACGTCACACAGGGGAAGTACGTGGCACCAAATGGTGGTCAACAGCGACCAAAACAAGAAAAGAAAAAAAAACAGACAATTCCGGACCCAACCACTAGACGGCGGAATGATGCACAGATTACACCCTATTGTAAGGCATTTGAAAAGCCTGTATAAACTAAATAGATCCCCAAACTGTAGGAAGCTGGCTCTTTATGCAATACATCAATAAGTTGATATACTGTGTAAAGAGTCCATACTGTGTAAAGAGTCCAGTGTTTCCCTTATGAGTGGACAGGGGCTTTCTAATAAATAATTCAATAAATGACACTCACGACTCAAGAAGGAGATCCACACCAATTTATAAAATTAGCAAGTATCTTTATATATGTTTAGGCATCAGAGAAAAATCTTTCAGGTTAGTAAGTTTTTAAATATAAAATCTTTTCACTTTAAAAAAGAAGACAGTGTAGTTTCTGAGTTCTGCAATGTTAACTTTGGAAGGAAGACAAGTTCTGCAAATAGTGCAATTTTTGAGTTCTGCAATTTTATTTATTTATTTTGAGAGTGTTTTTATAGTGCGAACATGACCGTTACTTGTATCAGAGCCCTTTAAAAATGTACAGCGAGCAGAGAAAGCAAAACAATAATAACAATATCATATTTGAGAGAAATACAGGAAAATGTAGAACCCAGAAAAGGGAGGGTACACTTTACAATTGTTCAGAGAGCAAAGGGAGATAACCAATCAAAACAACAAAATCACAGTCAAGAAAACTATAGGATCAGGTGGTATTGAGAAAAGGGAAGGTAATGTCAGGACTGATCCGTCAATCAGTCAAATAGAAGGTGAGCAGTAGTCATGAGTGTGATTGAGGAATCGGAATGGGTACGAAGAGAGGTGATCTTAGGATCTAGGGCAGAAATGTGTACTCTGACTTCTTTCTTGAAGGATACTATTGAGGTATTTGTTCTAAATTCAGGGAGCAAGGTGTTCCAAATTCTCAGGGCAATCCCAGAGAAATATTGGTTGTAAGTTTTTGTGGAATCTCTGAGGTTTCAGAAGCAAGGTGTTGGAGCTTCTGGAAGATCTTTATCCACCAGAATGTTCGAGGTTCTGAGCGAGATATCGAAGGGTTTTGATGTGGAGGGCTTTGTGTCATGCAGGCAATTTTATCTGGATTCTTGCTGTGTAAGGGAGCCAGTTGAGGGATTTCAGATCAGGGATGATTTTTTTTTGAGCTGTTGATGAGCCTTGCAGCAGAGTTGAGCAAGGCACTTAGAGGAGCTATTATGGATATGGTTGCACTTCCATCGTCCAACCTGGGAATCACTAGGGCTTGCACTGCATTCTTGAAGTCATTAGGGGTGATTCGCTCCTTTGGTGGCGGCACTGATGTGATTCTGTATGTTTAGGTTCTTGTTGAGAGTTAATCCCAGTCATCTCGCTGAATCAATGACTTGTGGAATGCAGTTCAGGGCTGTTTAGATGTTTCAACCATTCTTAATGACAGGTGACTGGGTGGGGCGAATTTGTTTTTTTGAGCATTTTGGTTTGAGTTGGTTGGATTCCAGCCAATTTTGAGTTTTCTGTAGAGTTGTGTTGAGGGAACTGATATCTTCTGGGGTGGAGACTTTTAAATATAATTGGGTGTCGTCGGAGTACATGTGGTAGTGGATATTAAATGAACTCAGAATTTCCGTTAGAGGCACCATAAACAGGCTAAAGAGAGTGGGCGAGATGGAGGAGCCATGTGGGACCCCTAATGTGACTGTATTAGGCTGCGATGGTGAATGATTAACCTTGACTCTTTGAGTCCTGTTTTGGAGATAAAAGGTGAACCAGTTTAGGACTGATCCTGTTAGTCCCATACGGAGTCACAAAAAGTCTAGTAGGTTATCATGCTTAACAGCATCGAATGCCAAAGATAAGTCGAGAGGGATTGAAAGGCAAGATTGGTTCTGATCGCGCATTTTTAGTGCATCGTGCACTCTCATAGCAGATTCGATGCTGTACCCTGGACGGAAGCCGGATTGAAATTGGTCTAATAGGTGGAATGGATTGATGTGGTTATAGAGTTGATGTAAACACATTTTTCAAGGAGCTTCGCCATGATAGGAATATTGGAGATAGGTCAGAATTTGTTTGTCATCATCATAAAACTTTATTTCGGTCATACAACCATAAAAGTGCAAGTGCGATACAGCTCATATGAATAGGATAAAATCAAAAAGTAGACATAAATAACATACTAAGAACATCAGTCGAGCAATAGTCTACAGTACAGTAAATATATGGATTAACCGCTTGGTGCACAAGGAAAAAAACAGAAACCAGGACAGCAAAAACCTCTGCCTATTCCGAAGGTGGCGTCAATAGAATATGAGCTAACACGAAAATTAAAATGTATAAAACTGATGGGAGGATAAGGAGCTAGCTCACGTTTTTAGCGATTTCCTCATAATTGCCCACATATAACCTTGGACTTTTGCCCCTGAGCAAGCAATCACGATCTAAGGATACAGATAGCCTCACCATGGATACATGTTCCCAGCTGCTTGCAAATTGGTTTGAGCCATTTGGCTCTCGGGAGAGAATACACCAGATAGGCAAAAAATACATGGGCAGTTGTCTCTGCTGTAAAAGTACAGCTGGGGCAAAACTGAGAACAAGTGTGAGGATGGTGCCAAAGGCCTTTGAGGGAGTTCAGGGGAAGAGAGCCAAACCTAAACTGCATGTAGAGTTTCCGATCTAGAGGTGACTCGATAATGTCTAGATATTGTTATAGCGAATTAGTCAATTTAAAATCCATGAACTCCATAGTTAGATGTCCTCATGATGGATTAATAAGTGAAGCGTGTGCTACCCAGTCCCCATACTGCTTTTTGACAGAATCTTTACTGGGAAGCACTGCGGGTCCTTAACATCCCAAAGGCCTTCTAGTCCATTTGCGGCTAGTAAGGATTTCATAGTCCGTATCCAGCCTATCTTTTTAAAATAATCGAGCGCACTAACTTCCATAAGGGCATTGGCATACGGGAGCAATTCAGGGCTAGACCTTATGCGCAGCCAAAACAGAAGAGGGTGTAGCTTAGCCTTATCTGTGATTGGGACTCTACCCAAGTCCAACCTTAATGGGTGGAGAGGCGTGCTCTGGGGTAGTGAGACCAGGTACCTCAGGAACTTGTTCTCTGATTTAATAGGGCCATCTATTCCTTCAACCTGACTGGCACCATCACCGATTGCCTAGAGTCCAATGTTGGTCCAATGTGGGAGTATTGAAGGTATGATCTCTTCCTTAAAGAAGGTGGGAGGTAGAGGTTCATTGAGATGGTTTGAGGGTTTCAGCGTTGCTAGAATCTTGTGAATGGCGCTTTCCTCAAAGATTTTGAAAGAGCTTCATGAGGTATTATTTTTGGAGATGTACTCAGAGGGACAAGAGGGAACAGTAGTCCGGGGGCGGAGAGGATGGTTTGAGGTTTTTCCAAAGTCGTCTGCATATTGTTTCTCATGCTTTCTGTCTTGGGAAGAAGGAAGGAGGCAAATTCCTTGCAGTTTGATAGCAGACTGGATCCAGCAAGGGACGGATTGGGAGCGCAGTTCCATTGTACTTTTAGGAGTTAAAATATTTTTTGGGGACGGTTATTGGCTTGATCCAGCTTGTTTCTGGAGAAATTTCCTTTTGAAATTCGGATGCTGTTGTAGTATTTGCTCCTCAATGATTTCAGGTGCTTGAGGTGTTCAAGGACGGAGCTGATCTCCACTGACGTTCAGCTAGCCTCATGTTGCGTCTTTCTGTATTGAGTCTACCGTTGTACCAAGGTTTGGAGTCTTTGGTGGACGCTCTTTTTAGTTGTAATGAGGCAATTAAGTCAAGAACAGTCTTCATGGAGTGAGTGTAGGGATTTGTAAGATCATGGACTTCTGACATTTCTCCAGGAGGAGGGAGGATGTTGTGGATGAGAGAGGTCACTTCCTTACGGTTGATGTTATGCTTGCTCCTTTTCCCGAGTCTGGGTTTCGTTAGCTGAGCTAGTTATCACAGCTTCTGTGATGAGGAATGCGATGCAGTGGTGGTTGGTCCAGTCACAGGGGAGGATAGATTTCAATTGAATTGAGCTTCGCAATAAGAAGATTTAAGACCGACCCTTTGTTTGTGGAGCTGTCGCAAAATTGGGTCACGTTTAGGTCAGCGAGTAAGGTTTTAAAGCTGGTAAATACAGGATTATTCAGATCATTCCAGTGGAGGTTGAAGTCTCCAAGGAAGATTTGACACACACACACACACACACACACACACACGCACACACGCACACACGCACGCACCCCCCCCCCCCATTAAGAATATATGGTGCTGGGAGTTTGTCATTACGAACTACACAGCACCATAATGGCTACTCTGAAAACTGAGAAGTTTGGTATCAAACGTCTCAGCACATTAAACCCACACTGATGCCGGTGTGTGATTTAATGAAAAATGCACACAGAGGGCATCTTAGAGATGCCCCCTGAAAACTAACCTACCACTAGTGTCCAGGCTGAGTGGCTGCTTTCAGCTGCCACCACCAGACATGTTTCTGGACCCCTGGGTCGAGAGCCTGCTGCTCTCTGGTGCCTGAAACAATGCACATCCCGGGACGAGGTGCCAAGCCTCCTCCCCCAGGATGGGCAGGGTTCACTTAGATTAGATTAAAATACTTATAAAGCGCATGGCTGCCTCGGCGAAGAGGCGTCCCAGCGCTAAGGCCAGTCTAAGCAGGAATCAAGACAAGGGGAAATATGTCTGGGAGAGAACAAGTGACAGGACAGAAGGGAGTTAGACCTGGGAGAAGAGCCAAGTCTTCACAAGGCGTCTGAAAGCCTGATGGTCAGGGTTACTGCGGATGTATAGAGGGAGAGCGTTCCAGAGAGTGGGGGCCAGGCGTCTAAAGGAGCGGCCACCCGATCTAGCTCTACGTATTTGAGGGATGCATGCAAGATTCTGGTTCGCCGAACGTAGGGCACGCAAGGGGGTATACAGAGTGCAAAGGTCGCATAGGATATCTGGGGCACTTCCTGTCAGTATCTTATGCGTGATACAAAGCGTCTTGAAACAAATACGCTGTTCAAGGGGCAGCCAGTGCAGGCGGCGAAGAAGATTGGAAGCATGACTGAATTTAGGAAGGGCAAAAATAGCACGGGCTGCCGCGTTCTGGACCCGCTGCAATCTATTAAGCACGGATTTGTTAGAGCCGAGAAGAAGCACATTGCAGTAGTCCAGACGAGCCAAAATAGAGGCTTGTATAATCATTTGGCGTGTTTGGGCTTCAAAGAGACCCAAGATCGGTCGAAGGCCGCGCAGTAGTCCAAAACATTTCCCGGCCACTGATTTGGCATGTGTTTCAAAGTTGAGGTTATTATCAACTATGAAGCCTAGATTTTTCACTGCAGGTTTGGGATCAGGGGGATCACCAAGTGCCCGGGGCCACCATTCCTTCGTCCAGAGATGAGACTCCTTGCCAACCAGGAGAATCTCTGATTTGGTAGAGTTCAGTTGCAGAAAGTTTGCCGTCATCCATTCTGCTATTGCAAAGATGTCTTCTTTAAATTTTATTTTGTCTTGCTTGGGATCATTGGACAGGGCAATCACTAGTTGGGTGTCGTCGGCGTATGACACCAAGGAGATTCCTCGTACTTTGGCCAGTCGTGCCAAAGGGCTCATATATATATTGAAGAGCGTGGGGCTCAATGCAGAGCCCTGAGGAACCCCACAGAGAAGAGAGTGTACATGGGAAGAGAAAGGGGGAGAGGTCACTTGAAAGGTTCGATCGGCCAAAAAGGAGGAGAACCACGCTAAAGCTTTATTCCCAATTCCTATCTCCTTCAAACGTAGGAGCAGGATTTCATGGGACACCGTGTCAAATGCTGGATTGGATTGCACTAGCAATCCAAAAGCTTCAAAGGCTTGCAGCTTTTGTGAACTTCCCCAGGCCACTTGCTTTCAGCAACTTATCCCCACTGGTTCTGACCCCCACTTTGGGCGGGAGAACCGGCGGGAAAAACAAGTGAGGAAGAGAGGTGTGCCCATCTCTGCCAACTCCACCCCTCAGATGGGGGAGCCGAGGTGAAGCACAACTCTCAGTCCCCACCATCTTGCAGATGGGGGGACTAAGCCAACCAGGGAAAGGCTTATGCCCCCCCTCCCACTGGAGGGTGGCAGAATAGGGGGTGTACCCACCCCAGGGAAGGGACCCATTGGTCCCAACCTTGTTACCTACTTGTAGCGCCCCTAAATCTAGTATTTAGGGGCATCCCTGAACCTTGCTTCCTCAGACAAGAAAAAACTACAAGAAGAAGGACCGAACTGCCATGCAGCAGCTAACAAGAGGAAGACGCCCACTGACTTGGCCCCAGCCCTACCGGCCTGTCTCCCCCCTCGAACCTGCTCCTGAGAAATCCCGGTGTGTCCTGCAGCCAGCAACCTCGAAAACCCCGGAGGACCTGCCTGCCTTCAAGCCCAAAAACGTTGTCTCCCGTGAACACCGGATTTGTTCATCTGCAACCTCTGGCAACGGCCGGACTCCGCGAATCCGCCCCCCTCTGCACCCGCCGTCCACGGCCTGAGCTCGAGTAGGCAAACACCACGAGGTGGTCGCCCCGGCGATCCTGACCCGAGATCCGGCGACCCCTGATCTGCCTCAAGCCTCCAGCCGACGCCTGCAGCCTAAATCCAGAAGGTCCCCCCAACCGCGACCAGGAGCTGGTAAGAAGATCTGACCCCAAAAGGCACCCCTGCACCCGACGCCCCACGGCCTTGGGTGCCCAAACCAACGGTGCCTAACCAACCCCTAACTTCCCACCTTACCTCTCGAAGTGGTGGTCGCACCCAGAAGACCTTCGTCCCCAAGCCTGCAGTGCCTTTGCAAACTGGAGGTTCCCCATTGAAACCAACAGGGCGCCCGACGTCAAAACAGCACCCTGCACCCGGCCGCCCTAGTGTCTCTGAGGGTGTAACTAGAGTGCATCCTTGACCCTGGGGGACCCCTGAGTCTACCCCCAGAACCTCAACTCCCACTACCAAATACTTACCTCAAAACCGATAACACTATTTTCCTCCATAGGATAACATTGACTGTTTTTCTTGGAAAAGTTTCTAAGTGTGGAGTTTGAAAACCTTAAGAAATTCTTTAAAATTGCACTAGCTAACAAAAACGATTTTACTTACCTATTTGCAGGAAATGTCCCAGAGTAGTACCAAGGTATACTACTCGGAGTAAGAAAAGTAATCTCAAAAGTAACTTACCTGTAATTTTACTGAAAAGCCCATTCAAGTCTATGTACAGTTTTTACAAAGTATTGCATTTCTCTGAAACCATACTGTAAGTCAAAACAAAGTGCATATACTATCACAAATCAAACTGTTTGCAAACTGCATTACTACTGTAAAGTATTTATTGCTTACCTGTGCCAGGCTTGCTTGGTTCTAGGAAATAAAATACCTAAAAGAATATTTTTGATACAAAAACAATTCGTCTGAAGTTCAGTCTTTGAGTGTGTGAATTCATTTGCTGACTGAGTGTGTACAACAAATGCTTAACACTGTCCTCTGTCCTCGACCACACTACCACAAATAGAGAGTGAGGTGCTATCTAACTTTACCTCCGCCTACCTTTGGGGTTCCACTGGACTCTCTGCACACTATACCTCACTTTGGTATAGTATATACAGAGCCAGCTTCCTACAGCAGGTGGCTAGAACGGGGAGTTGTGCGTGTTTAACTGACAGGTTGATGCTGTGTATGCAAGTGATGCCTCCACCTGGTCTTTTGGATCTACCCAATCTAGTAATGCTATAGTTGGGAGGGACTAGTGTGTCAAGGATAGGAGGAGAGAAGTCATTTAACCAGGTTTCCGTCAGTATTAGGTCAAGATCCTGTGCGAGGATAAGGTCAGCAATATCTCTTGTGTGCTTTGAAGCTGATCTGCAATTGATTAGCATGCCTTTCAATTGGGGCTTGTGGTGTGCTGGAGTAGTCTGCGTGAGGATAACTCTCCTGCGGTTGTGCTTTTTTACCGGTCTATGGATGAGCCTAGGGGGCTCTAAGAGAGTTTGCCGGGATGGAATTGATTGGTTCCTGAGTATCAATGTTATCAGACTGTGACGAGTTATATGATAAGAGGAGGGTTTGGATATTATTGTCCGATAGAGGGACTTTCCGTCTAATCGGTCACGTGGGCGCACTGGGATAGGGTCTAGTTCTCCAACTCCGTGGCATGGGCGATGGGGAAGGAAAGGTCATGTTGGAAGGTATGTCTGTTGGAGCAATGGCGGGGTGGCTGGAGGATTGGTCATGAATGAGAGTATTTATCCACTGGTTCCTAGTACTGGTCATCTCTGTTGTGATGCAAATGAGTCTATGTAGGTGTTCTTTGAGATCCTGCAAGTTTTTTGTATTCTCTTCCAGTCTGGATTCAAGTAAGGTATGGGGACGGGTTGTCAAGTCTTGAAACTTGGACAGGGGGCAAGGGGGTGATGTCAGTGGAGTTACGGTGTAGATGGAAAGGGGGAGAAAGCATTGAGATGGTTGGATTGGGGGTAGAGGTAGGATCGACTTTAGGAGGGGTTGAGCTCAAGAGATAGGTGAGTGGGAGTGCTAGGGGTATGTCATTCGGGGATCATTATTCGGGGGAGAAAGTGGTTGAGGCAAGTGGAGGGTCAAATGTATAGTCGGGGTGAAGGTGTGGATAACTTGGCTATGTAACTCTGTAGTAATTGCTCTGTGTGTCGGATGAGATTGTAGTCTAGTGTGGTGAATGGAGGGTGCGGGCTCAGGCCCTACAGGAGATGGAAGTGACTTAGTGATGCCTACAAAGTTAGGAAGGTCTGCAACGGAGGAGGAATGGGAAACCAATACAGTTTTCTTGTTTAGAGGGAAAAAGTCCTCAACTAATTTAAGGTGGTGATCTGAAGACTGGATAAGGATAATACCGTTGTTGTAGATGATGGTGACTTCTGCTCTGCACTCCGATGAGGGGGCTACCGACAGTCTGAGACCATGAGGTGTTTTTCTGGATGTAGAGATCAAGAGCAGTGAGAGCAGGCCTTTCCTCCATTGTGCTTGTCTATTTGTAGTACAAATGTGGTCACTTATTGTAGCTCCTTTATTCGCGCACAAAAGTTGGGGTCGGAAACCAGGGTTTCTGTATGAGATTTGAGGAGTCTGTGTTTTAAGGGCTAGGATGCTTTTTTTTTTTTAAAGATTCAGAGGTTGCTTAATTTTATAAGCATAGAGTCCCGATGATTCCAGGTTGATGTTGGTAGTTCTTTGTGGATCCATCCAGAAGCAGGCTGTAAATAGGGTGACAGGGGGAGAGTGGGGTGGAGGAAGTGGGCAGGGGGGATGCAGGATTAGCGCCAGAATGTCTGACATGCCGTTGTTAGTCCGTTACAGGAATAGGTAGTACATAATGAGGGCTTTAACCATCTCAGAGGTCTGTTGCAGGAATAAGTGGTGTAGAAGGCAGGCAGCGAGTACTGGAGGGTGAGGTGAGAAGTGTTTCGCCTAAGATTGTGGTGGGGCGAAGAGCTGAATAGGTCCTTCCTTAAAGTCCACGCATCAAGGTGGGTAGAGTAATTTGATATTTAGAGGGGCAGGCTAAAAAACTTGTTAATAGTGCCCTTTAGATGCAATGGGGGACAGCCTATTGACCATTTAAAGATGGCCGATCCAGAGGAGGCTGAGTTATGCTGTATCTGTAGTCCTCCTTTCATTTCTTGGAGAGACTTAGGATTTAGGACTATTTCACTATGGTGGCGAGGCCACCATCCTAGGAAGGTACCTCAAAATGGAGGGCAAACCGAGCACTCCTTGATGTGGGCAAAGTGCCAATACGCACAAGCGCCTGCAGTCTTGCTGAACACCAGCCTGGCACAGTCAGCAAAGCGAGGGCCTTCACGGCGGCAGACGGTAGTGCTCAGATCGGACTGAACCAAAGACAGTCAGGGGCCCCCCCAGCCTGAGGACAAGGACCCGGTACTCAAGCACACTCGCGTGAGCGAAATTATTTCAGAGGTTGCCAAGATGGTGAAGTTCCAATGGGGGAGGGGGGAGAGTCAGCGGGAAGTTCTGCAAATAGGTATAGCACAGTGACTTACAAGACCAATGTCCAGGAGTTAGTGATTGATGGGCAATGTCCATGGCAGCACCAGCAGTACACCACCAGTGACACGAGGAGGGCAGCTGGGTGCAGGGTGCAAAACGGTGTCGGGAGCCCAATAGATTTCTATGGAGATCGGTCAGTTCGAAAAGAGGCTGCAGGCTCTGGCTGGAAGACCAATCGGGGTTCAAGGCTTGCGAAGCTCAGGACGTAGTGTAGGTAGCTGACTCTGTATATGGTATGCCACTAGGTGGTTATACCGTGAACAGAGTCCAGGGGTTCCCCAAAAGTGTACAGGGCTCAATGTAAAACCAGAGTGCTCTATTAGTGGTAGTGTGGGTGAGCAGCCTTAGGCCTAACACAGAGTAGTGTAAGACATTTATTGCACAACATTGACCAATAGTCAACATATGACTCAAAAAGGAGATCCTCACCAATTTTAGAAAATTTTGCTTTGTTTGTATTTTATTTTAAGTCCAAAATCTTTGCAATAAGTTAAGTACGTTTTTAAATATAAATACTTTTCTTTTTCAAAAGTCAACACTTTGAACTGCTCAGAAATTGTTATGTTATCCCATGGAGGAAAACAATAATGCAGTTAAACAGGTAAGTACGCAACTTAAAGTTCCATTCTTGGGGACCGAAGGTCCGCAAGGGTCAGGTGAGTACCAAAACTGCACCTCCAGCGGCTCAAGGGCGGCCGGCTGCAGAGGTCAAAATCAGAGTTTGGCCCAATGAGTTTCAATAGAGCCTGGGGTTTCTCGAAGCCACCATGCTTGCAGGTAAAAGATTGGTTGTAGGGGCCAAGCCTTGGGGTCTAGGACCAGCACAGGGGGGGCACAAAGCAGCACTAAACATACACCACCAGCGGCACAGGGGCGGCAGGTTGCAATTTCTGCATCAGGCGCCCAATGCTTTCCAATGAGGATTCTGTTTTCCGACAAAGATGCTGCAGGCGTCGCACCGGAGGTTGCAGGAGGAAGACCAATGGCAGCAGAGGTGAGTAGTAATGTAGGGGGTCATAGGGGCACCGTTGGTTCAGCTCACCAAGGCCCAGGGGCTTCAGGAGCAGGGGTGCCTTTCGACGTCAGAGTCTTCTTACCGGAGCCGGCTGTGGTCAGGGGAAGCCTCTGGATTCACACGGCAGGTTCCGTCATGGATGTCAGCCAACGCTGGATTCGAGGTCCGAGTCGCTGGGAAGACTTCACTGGATAGGTGAGCCACTCAGACTCGGGCAGTGGGCGTCTGGTGCAGAGTGGGCAGGAGTCGCGGTTCCAGCTAGATCTGGAGTCCTTGTAGTTGGATTCTTTTGGACAGAGCTGCCGTCCTCGAGATCTCGTCTTTGTTGAAGAGCAGCCAGTAGTCCTCAGGATTCTGGAAGTCGCTGACCACAGGACAGGCGTCTTCTTTGCAGGATCTTTAAAGTTTGTGACCAGCCGGGAGGGCTGGGGGCCAAGTCAATAGTCTTCAGGCTTTGCTGCATGGTGTCTCCTTCGTCCTTCGTAGGTTGCAGGAATCTACTTTCTAGGTCTGGGGGAGCCCCTTAAATACTAAATTTATCAGGTGTTTTAGGGGAGTAGTCTGTAGGGCCAATGGGCACCTTACCTGCGGTGACTACACACATTATTATGCCACCCTCCTGTGGGAGAGGGCACAGACCTAGTCCTAATTGGAGATGTCCTTTCATCTTCAGGATGGAGAGGACTGGAAAGTGTGCTTAACCTCGCCTCCTCCACCTTAGGGGTGGAGTTGGCAAAGGTGGGCACACCTCCTAGCCTTTCTAATATTCCCACCCAAAGTGGGGGTGTAAACCGGGGGCTGCCATCTGCTCCTAGCAGCAGAGGCTGGGGGTCGCATTACGAAGGCGGCAGCTTCTCCTTCGAGCATTGGTCCATCCTGGGGGAAGGAGGTCTGACACCTCTGCCCAGGATGTGCATTGTTTCTGGTTCCAAAGAGCAGAGGCTCTCCACCCTGGGGTCCAGAAACATGTCCGTGTGTGGCAGGCTGTCTAAAGCCAGTCAAGAACCACACCAGGCTTGGTAGGTTTTTCTGGGGGCACCTCTGAGGTGCCCTCTGGGTACATCGTTCAATAAGTCCCACACTGGCATCTGTGTGGGTTTATTGAAAGGAGTAGTTTGGTACCAAACAGACCTGGGTTCATTGAGGCCATAATGGTGCTGTAGAACTTGAGTTGTCAAGTTCCCAGCCCATGTACTCTCTATGGCTTCCCTGGCACATTTATATTAAGGAATAGACCCTAATACTGTAGGGGCATATCTGCTCATGCAGATATGCCCACACCAGTGATATAGTGCACCCTGCCTTATGGTTCGTAAGGCCAGCTAAAGGGGTGACTTACTCATATCTTGTGCAGTAGTAGTTGGCATGGCACACAGGCAGTGTCATGTCGACTTTTTGTCTGCACCAGGCTATGCTTGCTGCAGTGGAAGTCTGCGTGGCCTAGGTGAGGGGTCCCTAGGGGACCCTCTTCAGTCCCAATGCCCTAGGTACCCAAGTACATTTTACTAGGGACTTACAGGGGGCCTCAAGGCCCAATTGTGGATCAGTTTTAGGGAAAGAACACTGGTAATGGGAACCTGGACATCAGGGAACCAGTACTCTACAGTTAAAGTTGCATCAAAAGCGAGGCAAAAAGTGTGCGTGTGTGTGTGTGTGTGTGTGTGTGTGTGTGTGTGTGTGTGTGTGTGTGTGTAGGGGTCTACTGCAACAGAACCCCATACACTCACATGTAGGGACACCTGGGGTCCTCTTCTCCACAGCCCGGGGGCGACAGATGCAGAGGTGCCTTTAGGTATGGGGTTTCCTTACCAGGGGCAGTCGCAGTCTAGGGGGCCTGCGTGTAGAGGCTGCAGGCGTCGTCAGAGAGTCCACGAGGGGTGAAACCACGATGGACTCTAGCTCTGGAGGGCTGGGGGACCTTGTTGACACCGGTGGCCCCCTTCAACTTGAGCCGGAGGCGACTGGTGCAGTTGTGGCTTAAGATGTCATGTTTTGGCGTTTCCGGAGGCCTCGGTCTTTTCTTTTGGAGTTTTTCGCAGGATGCAGAGAACAGTTCTGCTGTTTTTCAAGAGGTAGTGGTCTTTTTTGAAAGACAGGCAGTCCTCCCAGGTTTTGGAGGCACACAGCTGCAGGACGAGTCCTCTTTGTGCAGGTTTGACAGAGAACAGGAGACAGGACAGCAGGGTTGGGGCCAAATCAGGTGCTCTCTTCAGTTTTCTGATTTTACTGCTCTTCATGTCCTCCTCTTCGTAGGTCATCAAGATCTGCTTCTCTGGTGCCAGGGGCTCCCCTAAATACTGAATTTAGGGGAGTGTAGGGTAGTAGCCAATAGGCTACTGACCCTTGGGGTCACTGCGCTCCCTCTATGACCACTTCCTGCATGAAGTTGGTATAACCCTGTCCCAGAATCCCTCAGTATGCCATCACAAAGATGGATACTTCTGAAAAATCGTGTCCACCGCATAGTAGCCTACCTTAGGGGTGGCACTAGCCTGTAGTTGGCACGCCTACCTGGGTAGCAAATTTTCCCGCCTGTCCAGCTGCCAAGGGGGACCTGGAAAAAGGGGTTGGCTTTCTCGCCTGTGAGAGAGCCAGATTCGCATTTCAAAGGCAGCAGCCCTTTGAGGCTTGCCATCCAAGGAAGGCTAATCAGCAGGTCATCCTGTGGGAGGGGGTGTTTCACCTTCTTCCCGGACAGGCTTTTGTTCTGGGTCTCCTGAGCGAGAGGCACTCACCCTAGCAGGTCAGAACAGTGTCTCGGGTGGCAGGCTGGCTGTAGGGGGAACTCGTTTTCACCGGTGTCCAGCACATGTTTTAAAATGGCTTCCCTGGTCACTTGTACTGGCAGTAATAGGACTGACCAGCGCAGGGGCATATCTGCTTATGCAGGTATGCCCTCACATGTAATATTCTGCACCCTGCCTTAGGGCTGTCAGGCCTGCTGTAGGGGTGACTTACAAATATTACATGCAGTGTTAGGGACATGGCATACAGTGGTGTGTGCCATGTTGTGTTGTCACTTTTGTTTGCACCAAGACGCGCAGCCTGCAATAGCAGTAGTTCGTGTGCTTGGTGAGTGGTCCCTTAGGGTGGCACAGTTCGTGCTGCATTCCTTTGGGACCATCTTTAGTACCTCAGGCCCTACAAACCAGGGTACCATTTACTAGGGACTTACAGAGGGTGCTAAAGGTTTTGCTAAGTTGTACAGTTTTGGGAAAGAGCTCTGGCACTGGGGACCTGGTTAGCAGGAACTCATTGCACTTTTAGTCGTCACATAATTTGCCAGGCAAAAAGTGTGGGTGACCATGTCAAAAAGGGGCACTTTCTTACACAAACCTGTTGTTTTTTTACAATTCTTTCGATCTTTTTTACTTACACTTGCAGCTCCTAGATAACTTTTTTAACACCACATTTTATTAAGTTCCACCCTAACCCAGACAAGGAGGTAGGATTGCAGTAATGATACAGCATTGGCACATATATGTTAAAACAGAGTACATACAGACCACTCATTGAGACTGGCACAGCCCCTTTCACCTCTCTCCTTACCTCCCCTCCACCACAGGCCCCTATCTGATCACCAGGAGTCTCTGCAATCACCACTTCGAGGACTGGAGTCCAAAGCCACCTACTACAGGATTCGACGAAAATATCTCTTAATAGACACCAGTCTTTCTGAATCTTAGTGTTTCTGTGGCCACCCCTATACTGCATACACAGACCCTTCAAGGTTCATACAGCGGTCTATCCCCTTATCCAGTATTGGGGTATCTTTCATAGATTCACATGCCTGAATCATTCCCCGTCGCCGAGATGGGAGCCCCACATTAAAATACAAAAGTAGTGCCATAAGTAATAAATGGGCTAACAGAGGCCAAAGGCTATACCTTAGTAGCCTATCTACGTCCTTATAGGAAAAGGACCAAAAGTCAGCTCCAACCAATCAGCCGCCAGCACCCTCTAGAACACTCCCAGCAGAGGCAGCTCTCCTCAGATTTTCACCGCACGTCGTGTGGAAGGGCAAAAAAGGCCTCTTCCGTTCCTGCAGGACCTGTGGGAAGAAGAGGGTCCATGTAGATGATCTACATAAAGATTGTCTTTACTGCCTCTACCCTAAACATGAGGCTAAAGACTGTAAAATCTGCCGTACCTTTCCCAGTAAGACTCTCAGGGATAGAGAGGCAAGATTACTTTTATGGTTCAAATCTTCTAAAGAACAACCTCCTTCTTCGGCTGAGGAAGAAGACCGAGCTTCCACATCTAGTAAGAGAGCTAGATCTCAAGAAAGCTCTTCAGGTGAGGGAAGGAAGCATCTTAAAACTTCCCAGGATAAGCCTGGCCATAAAGAGAGGATTTCTAAACATTCCTCTGAGCCAACGCTGTCTCCACCATCTACACCGCTTACAGAATGTCCAAGATCGTCTTCTACTGACTCTGTAAGTAAAAAACACTTAAAAAAATCTGTCTCGTCATCGACTGTTCCTTCATCGTCGACGATGTGTGTTACATCGTCGACGCCATTGTCGACGGCGACTGTTACGACGGCTATTTCCTCTCCTATCTTGTCTACAAGAATCACTATTACGGCGAGGTCATCGTCTAAGTCCGTCGACGACCCACCGTCGACGAAGAAGCCATCAGTGAAACCACCGTCGACGACGAGCCCGCAGACATCGTCGTCGATGAGTGCGCCTGTTATCTTGCCACCATCGACGACAGGACCGTCGACGAGAGACCTTCCTGCAATACTTGTTTCGGCACCGTCGACGCCCCCGTCGAGAGTTTCCCAACTCAAGACGTTTTCAAAGGCCTTTTCAACAGCAGCCTTTTCAGGACTATAGTAAAGTGTCTCCTCTATTGCCATCCCACCTTTTAGAGGGTTTCGTGGAGGAGGAGGATTATGATGATGAGGATGATGAGGGTCCTTACGGTGTAGCTCACAGTCCATCTGAGCTCAATGTAAAATGCCAAGACATGGATGATGACGATTACCAGGAGGGACATTATTATCACAAACAATTTATAGCTCCACGTCATGCCTATCGGTTCCATCACAGACAGGAACCACGCCATAGAGAGATGGGTCATCTTCCTCCAGCACTTATTCAGGATCTGCAGGCTATGTTGGCGGATTACTGTCAAAGATTTCCTCCTCAACAAATTCTGACAGAGAACCCACTTCCTCAAGTAGCGGTTCCCGCTCAGGTACCAGAGCCTACTATACCTAGTACACCGGTTCATGCACCGGGTCCACCTGACACTGGACACCAGGACACTTACTCCTCGGATGAAGAAGTTGAGGAAGGTGAATTGCCTGATCAGGCAAATGCTCCGGATCCCTGGGATGATTATATAATCCCGACACCATCTCCGCCTCCGCACTTAGCCTCTGATTCTCCTCCTGAAGACATCGGAGGATTTCATAGCTTGATGCAGAGGGCAGCCACTAGGTTCCAACTGCCTATCACTGTCAAGCAAACAGACTGTTTTTTACATGATTTTAAAGAGGACACTAGAAACGTCATACGCTCTATTCCTATTATCGATTACATTTGGCAGAAGGGCGTAAAAATCATGAAGACGCCAGCATCCATACAGGCGGTGCTACCTCGTGTGGAGAAAAAATATCGAGCTCCAGAGGACAGTCCATCTTGCCTTGTAGGACACCCGAGACCAGATTCGGTCATATCTCAGGCCGCACAGAGGCGTTCGAAGAGCCCAGCAACACATATTACCCCTCCTCCAGATAGAGAGGGACGTCGTATGGACCTTATGGGGAAGAAATTCTCTTCTATGGCAGCAGCAACAATTAGAGCTGCTAATGCTTTAGCAATCATTGGCCGCTATGACCGTCAAATGTGGTCAGATATGGCGGGATTGTTAGATCTCATCCCAGAGGAACAAAGACAGGAGGCCCGGAAGATCTTATTAGAGGGTGAACGAGCTGCCTCCGAAACAATTGATTGTGTGTTAGACATCGCCAACACGAGCTTTCGGCAATTGGCTGGAGCAGCTGTTCTTCGACGCCAGGGGTGGCTTAAAGCTACTACCTTCAGACCTGAGGTTCAGACTAAGATCCTGGAGATGGCGTACTATGGGGACTCACTGTTCGAAAACATATCGATGAGGCTCTATTAGCGATAGAGAATGACACGGACACTGCAAAGTCTCTAGGCGCTCTGCAATATAGACATGCACCTTTTAAGGGAGCCAGAGGGCGAGGATTCACAACATACCGAGGCAGCTATCAGTCAAATCAACAGTATCGACAATACCAGCCTCAATATCGCCAGTCCTTCAACCAAACGTCATACCGTCAGTCATCGACGGCTGGTTTCTCTCGCCAGGGCGGCCGTAAGCGAACACAGCAACAAGGCCGTGACTCTGCCAGAAAGCAATGAGCTTATCAGGGTGCCAGTCAAAATTCCCTCTCTACCTGCGGGATCACTTCAGACCGCTGGGTGCTGGACCTAGTCACCAAGGGTCACACACTGGAATTTGTCCAGAAACCACCTACTACTCCGCCCAGGGGCCCCCCTCCCCCTCGTCTTCACTTATTGCGCAAAGAAGTCTTGATCATGCTCCTCAAGGAAGCGATAGAAGAAGTACCATTCACACAGAAGGGAACCGGTTTCTATTCTCGTTTCTTCCTAATCAAAAAGAAGTCAGGAGTATGGCGACCGATTCTGGACCTCCGCAAACTCAACAAGTTTCTAAAAAAAAAAAACATTCCGGATGGTAACGCTTTCCGATATTCTAGGATGCTTAAACGAAGGGGATTTCATGACTTCTTTGGACATGGAAGAGGCATACATTTCATATCCCTATCCATCCAAAACACCGAAAATATCTACGGTTCACAGTGGCTGGCACCCACTATCAATTCAAGGTGCTCCCGTTTGGCCTAAAATCAGCGCCACGGATTTTCACCAAGTGCTTGGCACCAGTAGCAGCGACCTTGCGATCTCGAGGGATCCAAGTTTTCCCATACCTTGACGATTGGCTGCTCAAAGCTCCGTCGGAGCAGGAAGCCAATATTGCCACAACAGCTTGTCTCCATCTGTTCAATACGCTGGGACTCACTTTGAACAAGGACAAATCGAACTTGCTTCCAACTCAGGTCATTTTGTTCCTAGGAGCGTCCCTGGACACCATCCAGTGGAAAGCATTCTTGTCTCAAGACCGTCAAGTGCGCCTTCAAAAATTAGCGACGACCATTTCAAGAAGAAAGTCAGTTTCTGTACGAATATTCAAATCGCTCCTAGGGATGTGCTCTTCAGCAATCAACTTGGTTCCTTTGGCACGGCTCAAGATGAGACCTCTTCAAGAAGAACTACAGAAACAATGGCAACAAGCATTGGGGTTTTTCTAGGATGTTATCCGAATAACTGCACGAATGGTGGACGCACTCCATTGGTGGTCCCAAACAGCAAATCTTGCCCAAGGTCTCACCTTTCTGCACAACATCCTGAACTTCGTCTTAACAACAGACGCCTCCATGGAAGGATGGGGAGGTCATCTGCAGGATTTGCAAATCCAGGGAAAGTGGTCTCAGACACAGAAACAACACCACATCAACAGTTTGGAACTTCGAGCCATATTTTTGTCTCTTCAGGCTTTCCTTCCAAGGATAGCAGGTTCCTCAGTGCTGGTCCGTACCGACAAAACGACCAGCATGTACTACATAAACAAACAAGGAGGAACAAAGTCCATGACACTTTCCCAAGAAGCACAGGAATTGTGGGAATGGACAGCGTTCCACGGAATATCCTTGAAGGCCGAGCATGTCAAGGGTCTGCACAATACCCTGGCAGATACACTAAGCAGGTCTCAATCTGGCTGCCATGAGTAGGATTTGGAACAAACTCAGGTGAACAAGATCTTTCTGACATGGGGCAAACCAGCTCTGGCTCTGTTTGCATCGCAGGAGAACAAGAAATGCCGATATTATGCCAGCAGGTTCCCTCAACCGGGGTCAAGGGGGAATGCCCTTTCAATGAGATGGTCCGGGATTTATGCCTACACTTTTCCCCCTATTCCATTAATCCCCAGGGTGCTCAGCAAGATGAAACTGGAGGGCTGCCGCCTAATTCTGATTGCACCCCGTTGGCCCAGACAGTGTTGGTTCTAGGAGCTTCTTCTGTTGTCACAAGACAGACCCATTCGCCTTCATCCAACAACAACGATGTTATCACGGAACAAGGGCCAGGTGATCCATCTGGATCCACAGTCCCTGCACTTGCACGCATGGCTCCTGAATTCCTAGAGTTCAAAGACCTCAATATTTCACAGGATTGTCGAGACATACTGTCTAAATCCCGTGCTGAAAGCACTGTCAAAACATATCGTCTAAAATGGAAAAGATTCTGGTGTTGGTGTGAAACTAATGAAGTTCATCCAGTTCAAGCCCCTGCTGAACAGATTTTACCTTACTTGCTCTCACTGGCCAAGTCTGGCCTCACTTTTTCGTCAGTCAAGGTTCACCTGGTTGCTCTTTCCAGGTACAGGAAATCTCCTCATCTTCCTTCTTTATGTTCATCTTCTCTTATAAAACAATTCATGAGAGGGCTTTTTCGCGCTTTTCCTCCTGTGCGTGCACCTCCTCCAGAGTGGGAACTCAATGTGGTTCTAGCACAACTGATGAGACGACCATTTGAACCGATCCATAAAGCAGAGCTTAAATTCCTCACATGGAAGGTAGCCCTCTTGCTGGCTCTTACTTCCGCAAGAAGAGTTAGTGAGATTCAGGCTTTTACGATCAAAGGACCCTTCTTACGCTTTACACAGGATTACGTGATCCTTCGGACAAATCCTAAGTTCATTCCGAAGGTACCGACGCAATTTCACTTGAATGAACCAGTAATGCTGCAAACTTTCTTTCCGAATCCATCCAGCCCAGCTGAACGGGCTTTACATTCATTGGACGTAAAAAGGTGTTTGAAATTTTATCTTCAAAAGATATCAGAAAGACGGATCAACTGTTAGTGGCCTACGGTCAAGGAAAACATGGAACCGCAGTAGCAAAAGCCACAATAGCCAGATGGGTCGCATCTGCCATTCAATTCTGCCACGAAAAAGCCAATAAACCTCTCACAGTGAAGGCTAAAGCACACTCCACCAGAACTGTTGCTGCATCTACAGCTTTGTTTGCTGGGGTTACACTGGACAAAATATGCCGTGCTGCGACATGGAAGAATGTCCACACGTTCACAAGACACTACTGCCTCCGATCTGCACAAAGGGAGGATGCAGCGGTTAGACAAGCTGTGTTACGCCATCTCTTTCACTAAGGTCAGATTCTTTAGATCTCTTAAAGGCTTGTCTACTATTAACTTTCTTTCTTTACTGTTATATTGGTTACAGTATTCATGCTCCTATGTTTCACAATTTGCACTTTACTATGCTTTAAGTTGTATTTATATATTCTCATACTTATATCCACTGTCTCTTTCAATATGATTATGGTTTTTAATTCTTTGTCATTACCGTATTTCAAAGTTATGGATGTCCATTGGGAGTTTACGAATACATGTCTCCCACCATCCGCTGACGACAGTACAATTAGGATACTGCTTGCTATTCTGATTCAGGCATGTGAATCTATGAAAGATACCCCAATACTGGATAAGAAAACAAGTTACTTACCTGTAACTACAGTTATCCAGTATTGGTATCTTTCATAGATTCACATGCACCCACCCTCCTCCCCGTGGAGTCAGTTCTCAGTGACTTTGGGGATACTTACTTCCCACTTGTGCTCGGAAAATCTGAGGAGAGCTGCCTCTGCTGGGTGTGTTCTAGAGGGTGCTGGTGGCTGATTGGTTGGAGCTGACTTTTGGTCCTTTTCCTATAAGGACGTAGATAGGCTACTAAGGTATAGCCTTTGGCCTCTGTTAGCCTATTTATTACTTATGGCACTACTTTTATATTTTACCGTGGGGCTCCCATCTCGGCGACGGGGAATGATTCAGGCATGTGAATCTATGAAAGATACCAATACTGGATAACTGTAGTTACAGGTAAGTAACTTGTTTTCTTCTAACACATCTCCACCGATGAGAGATACCTTTTTAGGTATTATTAAAAACTGAAGAAAGGAATGGGACTGGCCCTGTATACCCCTTCGCCTAATAGGTAGTGGTAAAATATAGACTGTTTGTGCAGTCAAGTGTGCCTGGGCAGTGACTGAGAATCTGTACTTACTGTGTACGGATACATTTTACAAAATCTGTATTACATTTTTTTTGTAAGCCTCACTTTGAAAGGTGGGTTGTGTTCATAGCAGTAGGTTACATACGCCCCAGTTTGTGGGGTTGAGAGGAATGTTTGGAAGGCCAGTCCCTATTTAAAAGGCATCCAGTTTTCTTTACTATGTTTCAGGATGCAGAGTCTGGTCTAACTAGACTGTTAAGTCATGATTACTTATGCATTTATTTTGTAGGAAAATGAACTATTCATGTTCTCTTCATACGCTGCATCTTAAGTTGGTTTAATTTTGTGCTCTCTATATGATTTTATATGTACATTGCAAGCACTTTCTGGAGTAAAAAGACAGTTGGTTTTGAAGATGCAGTAGTAACTAACGTCTTTTGATTATTTAATTAATTCTGCTTTCACAGCCGTAGTTTGGCAGAAGCCTGTTCTGAAGGCGATGTAAATGCTGTGCGAAAGTTACTCATTGAAGGCCGAAGCGTGAATGAGCACACAGAAGAAGGGGAGAGTCTCCTCTGCCTAGCCTGTTCAGCTGGATACTATGAGCTTGCCCAGGTTAGTTTTATCTTTTGTGACAGAAATATTTATTTACTCGTAGTCCAATTTCAGCATTTAGTCCCTGTAATGTAAATTATGGCTCAATCAAAATGTTAAATAAAACAAAAACTTGTGTTTATCACTCTGTCCCAGACTTCTCTGAGAAGCAGTTATTGCTCATGAGTGTTAACATTGTTTTTGTTCCCTCCCCCCTCCTCCACACCCCCTCTCCCACAGGTTCTCCTCGCTATGCATGCCAACGTAGAAGACCGGGGTATTAAGGGGGACATTACGCCTTTAATGGCTGCTGCTAATGGAGGGCATGTGGAAATTGTAAAGCTGCTGCTAGCTCATGGTGCAGATGTCAATGCACAGTCTTCCACAGGTAATTGTTGTAAAATACATATGTTCCAATATTTGTGTTTTAAACTGTGAAAAAGCTTTGCATTGCTGAGAGTAGAAGAAGAAAACATTTGACCTTCAGTTTTATAGAACTGGTGCCCCACTTTGTTTTTTTCTTCGAAACACTATTTTTAATTTTTTCCTTATTAGATTGCTTTTTCCATACTTAGTTTTGGCTAATGTTGCAGAAAGTAATCCTTGTCACAGGGTGTTTATTTAAAAACTTGAATGCATTGTGCCGTTGTTGACCAGAGGGAATTGTGATGATTGTCTTCAGTCAAATGCAAATGGTCCTTGGTATCTTTATGATGTGGGTTACATATTTCTACTTGAGCTGAAGTTGTGTTAAAGCTTACGTTTACCTCTTCAACTATGCAGTTAAGCGGTGTAGGGTGATGATGACGTTTTTGTAGGTATTTTGTAATGGCGCAGGATTTTATGAAATCGTCTGAATTAAATCTTGTTCTTTCCAATAAAAACCACTGCTCTTTACTGTTTCTAAGTTCTTTATTTTTTTTATTTTGCATTGCCGGAAGGTGGCATTAATTTTCCATAATGAACTCTCTTCCCCGAAATTTGTAGCCTCAGACCTAATTGTAGGCATATATGCCTATGTCCACTACACCATCCTCTGCTTTACTTTCTTTATTAACACGTTTTGCCGGGCTCATTAATTAGTAATCTATTGTGCCCTCAATCATTATTTTCCTCCATTTAAACTAAACTGGGAGATAATTGATTAGGAGACGAGTGACTGCAAAAGCTAGGTTTCGAACAGGTAAGTAGTGTGATTGAGTGTGGACATTAGGTCATTAAGTCATTAAAGTATTGAAAAACGTATGCTTTATTTGTATAAAGGTATATATTGGTACGTTAGTTGATATAATTTGAAAATCTTTAGCTTGTCAGAATAATTTTATTGATGCATTGAACATAAGCACTTCTTTAGGTGATTATTTTTTTATTCCCGTTGCACAATCGATTTGTGCGCATGTTCAGATTTCAGGATTCCGGGATTTAAGTAAACCTTAATTTAGGAGCGTGGCTTCAACCTCAATTCAATTCTGTAGGTAAATAGAAGGCTGCTAATTTTACCTTTTAAGTGCTATCAAAAATGTGGATTTTTTTCCAGCAGTTTATACATTTTAATTAAATGCGTCTCCGCTGCAGTGTTTTGGAGCCCACTCCATACCTCTTCACGTAATGAGTCACTTCTCTAACATATAGGATTGTGCATGTGTGTTTCTGCTTTTTGTTCATCACCCGAGACACTCGAGGAAATTCTTTATGCATGCCAAAATAAATATTACTTTCTTTACCATTATAGTATTCTCAGGTAATCTGTTTTTATGGATTCTGGCACCATGTTAGGATGACTACTAAATAGTGCGTTGATCCTCAGTATCTTCAATACCAGGGATATGGAATCTCTGCTTCTTTCTAAATGAAGCACATCTTTGACAGGAATCAGTCATGTTAAGTTGCAGAGCGAATATTATCTCCACATAATTTTTGGTTTGGCATGCTGCCACTGTCCAGAAGTCTTGTAGCCCAGTCTATCCAGCAATTTCTGTCTTGGCATGAAGATAGCTGACGGGGCCAGCCTTCCACAGGATGTCTAAAATGACTTGCAAGACGAGACTCCTGTTTCCTTCAAACAAAAAATGTGTCCAAGAACTCTTCATTTAAGCTAATACTATATTTAATGGCAAGTTTTACATTGAAAGATTAGCTGTGACTTTGATTCTACTTTAATATTGGCTTGGTCTTAAATTAGTCATAATTTCTCAGATGAATACCTGCACCTTCCATGCCCCTTACTGGAAAGCGAACAAGCAGCTAGGCAGCCAGTAGTTTAACTTTCAGATGAGCTTCTAATGTGTCAGGGATTTGTCATGCTTTGGTTTTATCAGTTTACAGTTCTGACCCTTTAGTGGGGGTACACAATGAATGCATTTAATGAAAGTCTTGTGCTCGTGCTCATGCTCTTCCATCTTTGTATCTTTAATAGATTCACATGCTTGATTATTCCCTTTTGTGCTGAGATTCCTCAGTAGTCTGTTTAAATACTGTAGTGTTCTCATACACTTAAACTTTAAAAACATCCATAGACACTCTGCCATCTCATTATGTGACCTGAACTCTGGCCAGTCAGGTAGAGAGCCAATTAACTCCAACTTCCCCACAGAGGCTTAGCTGCTCATATTTCTTACTGCAAGTAAAGCTCATAACACAGGAATTCTGAGAGCTCTGCTGTTGATTTTTGAACTACACGTTCCTCTTGCCATCATTTACAGAAGTTAGAAAGTTTCCTCTGCTGCTTTTGTACTGATTGCTGAACCCTTTGAACCTTCCAAATCCCAGATACCCTATCACAAACTAGGCAATTTTCAAACATTGCAAATCATCTGGTACCAGTAAGATGTTACAGTGACCCACACAAGAAATGCCTACTGTCTTCATTAATCAGGACATCTGACGAAGAAATTCGACAACATTTCATCAATAAAAACGTTAATGATGAGGACACTGAGAACCTATTTATTTCTTAAATAGTCACCTTAGATGGATTCATCTAAAAGCTGTTTTCCCCACAAGCCCAAGAGGCCCAGATTAGATTTGGTTAGAGTCCCCTCATGGGAGACTCTTGTGATCCTCTACCCTAACAACCTCTGTGTCTGCCCCTTAGGTGCAGTCAGCATTCACAAAATGCCAGATCCAAGACCTCTGGTGCTTTGGCAGCATCTCCTCAGCCTTCAACTGGCAACAACTTCAACTTGACGAAACCTTTGTCATCAATGTCTGAGAAGTTCTCTTCGACTAAGGAAGCCTTTAAGTCTGTTGATGTTTCCTTGATAGCTAGGCAATCTACACCGGCCACCAAGCATACCTCATTGAGACGAAGGTACCTTTATCTTCTGGACTATCATAGACAGTATTGACTAACTTTGTTGACTGTCATACCCATAACTACTTCATTGTCCCTAGAGGCAACTGTGATATCTATGACTTTTTGACAACCATGTTTGCAGTAGCACCCCTATCATCAACTGTTTGCAGCGTACTTTGGCTCTCACCATGTCTCATACACACCATTCGCCGATATGGATCACACCAGTATTGCTTCTGCAGGTCCTCTGATCCTCTCCCGCATGCAAAGACATCAGTGAGGTGGATAGTTATCAGGCATTCATCCAAGAATCATCATCAACCTTGAAAGGCTAAATGTGTTGAGGAAAGCAGTGAGAGGCAACCCCCGTCAACCCCCGTCAAACTGGTCTCAAAATCCCCAAAAGAGCCCCACGGATTCAAGACTGAGGACACCACAGGAGACAACCCATCTAACCCCTCGTCGACCCAGAACAGTGATTGAGAAAAGTCAAGGGAAAGAGAATTGAAAGACCAGTAAACTTTGACGTCGACGAGGAAGTCTATGACCACCCACAACACAGAACAGGCTAGCGAGGTAGAGCGTCAAAGACGCCTAAAAAGGAGGACTTTGCAGAGTCCTTAAAGACCTTTAGAAACTTGTCAAACAACAAGAGCCAAGAGGGGTCATCTAGGAAGAGCTTGAGACACTTTCAACCCCGGAGCCATGCGGCAAGGACCAAGAGGATTTCTGCTACATGGACGACGGAGGTGATGAGGAAATGGCTGCCTCAGGGACATTACTTAGAAATAGGAGTGACAGAAGCTCGGCGCTGACTTACCAGAAGAAGCGGACTCATCCTTTACCGCCGATGACCTACCAACTTATGACTGGTTGGTAAAGGGAGCTATGGACAGATACGGAGTCCAGCTCGAGGAAGAAAAGTGGGAGTCACGCTTCCTCCTGCTGGCGCTCATGTCCAGCCAGAAAAGGGTCCTCTACCTCCTGATGCTGCCAAGCATCTTGGACCAGAATAAGTAGGCTTTTCAAGAGCCTGTTTCCTTGAAGGTGGGCAACACCGGAATTGAGAAGTATTATAGACACCCAACACAAGTCCCTCTGTTTTTTAGGGCTATGTGTTAACAGACTCTGTCTACAGCTAGGAAACCATGGACCAACCCAAAGTCTACAAACTCAACCCCAGACAGAGAGAGTGAGATGGTAGAGATGGTCAGTAAGAAGTTGGAAAGAGGGGCACCATTGCGAACATGAGCACTCTCCTCAATGGCTTTGACTATCAACAGGGGTAATAATCAAACACCTGATACAGCACCTCACATAACAATTTCAGAAAAGGGTGATTACGATCATCTTGCCTTCCTGTATGACTGTTAACACTTGCCTCAAATCGGCGCTGTGGACACCACATTCAGGCAGATGTGCGTGGATACAACACTAAGGAGACATGCCTCGCAAAGAGTGACTGGTTTAAAGCCAAGGTGTAGGCTGCTGTGATAAAAATTGCATTCTCGGGAGGGGAGAATCTGTTCATCACTCCTTCTCTCAGGCTCCCTTGCATGAAACACGAATTCTAGAGGCTAGAGGGGGACTGAATGGAGAATTCTCAGAGAATGGGAGGCAATCACCTTGGGCATATGAGTAGTAACTATAGCGCGACACAGCTATTGAATAAAACGGACTAAAAGCTCACCAGCGGTTCCAGGTAAAAGTGTCAACCCAAAAGAATGCTCTCCGCTCCAACAGGAAGTGCGCAAGCTATTGCAAAAACAAGCCCGAGATCAGATGAACAAGGGCATATATTCTGGATACGTCCTGGTGCCTTAACCGATTAGTCACAAAGACCAGTAACGGACGTACGGATACTAAACAGGTATGTAAAGGCACAACGCTTCAAAATCACCACACTTCAGGATTTCATACCAAAAAGGGAAACTACATGGCCATGGAGGATCTTAAGGACGCCTACCTGCACATACAGATGAATCGGCAAATCAAGCAGGTCCTCTGGTTTCGTAGCGGACAGGGTACATTACCAATTCAAACTCTTACCTTTTAAGCTAAAACCAGCACTTGGACGACTGACTAGTGAAGGTGGATTCATAAAAGCAAGACCAGAGGTACATATAAACAGTCATGCTTACTCTTCACAGTTTGGGTTTCTCCATAAGTATGTAAAAATCATCTCTGACACTGGAACAAGAGTAGGTGTCCCTGGGGGCACCATTGAACTAAAGAGAGGTAAAAGCAACCCCTTTTTACAAATGAGACGTTTCATTGGAAGACCAAACTCGCCTCTACCAGAATCAGTCTCTGACAGTGAGGGCTGTGATGAAACTCATGATGGCATCCTGCAGGCTACACATGCGACTCATACAGTAGTGACTCTCAAACAAATGCTAACAGGCCACAGCGTGTTGGGAAGATCTTGTGGTTTTCACACATGCAGCGCTGAAATAGATAAATTGGTGGAACATAGAGCACATAAGAGTAGGGAGACCATTCAGGATACAAACTCAATCAGTAAGCATCACAACAGATGCATCCCACTCTGGGTGCGGCAGACACACATGGGACACCTTAACGTCGGGGGTGGGGGGGGGCGTGGAATCCAGCAGAAGCAGTGAAATGTGTTGTAGCTAAAGACCATGTTCTTGGCTCTAAAAGCCTTCCATGTGCACACAGCGGGGAGAACTGTGCTAGTGCAGACAGACGACACAACAACTATGTTTAACTTCAAGCATGGGGGGGGGGGGCGGGGGCTAGGCCACATATACTCTAAAAACCAGCACAGGAAATCTGGAGATGGCCATTCAGAGACACATAGATCTGGTGGCGATACACTTACCAGGATTACAATACATAGAGACTGACGCGCTAAGCAAGCAAAGAAACAGCTCACACAAATGGGAGCTAAAAGACCAGGTTCTATAAGGAGTGTCTCAAAGGTGGGGTGTACCTTCAATAAATATATTTCTGGCACTCAAACACAAAATACAAAGACTACGATTCCTGGTATCTGCACCATCTGTCAATGGGAGATAGCCCTACTCCTAGACTGGTCATGGATATTTGCTTTTGGTTCACCCCCATTCTCTCTGATCCCACTGGTGATAAACCAGTGCAAGCAGTACTCATTGCGCCATAATGGGCAAGGCAAATATGGTTTTGCAGCGTGAATCTTTTCTGGATTCACTATGCTGTGCATTATTCCGCCATCTAGTGGTTGGGTCCGGAATTGTAGTATTTCTTCTTTTTTTTTCGTGACCTGGTGGGCGTCGACATACCACCATTTGTTGTCCTTCTGTGACGTCGACGTGCTTCCTCCCGAAGCTCCCACCTTTGGTCGCCATCTTCTGATTATTTTTTTCCGCCTTTGGGTCTGGATTGAGACGGAAGGAGCTCCAGAACTTTGGAGAGAAGAATCCACGAAAATCATCTAGAAAAGCAAGAAAACAACTTATCGACACAACGGCCTTCGAGGCGGTGTACCGGGACGCAGACAGGGGGATAAAAAAACGAAACCTCGACGTCCTACGGAGAATGCGCACACAGGGGGCTCCCTGGGCGCTGTAATGGACAAGACACCATTCAAGTTCTGCGACAATTGCCACCACAAGTACGCACAGAAGGACCAGCACCCGGTCTGTAACCTTTGCCTGCCGCTCGACCACCGCTCCGAAGATTGCAACGCCTGCTCGGCGTTCACCCCAAAGACTCTGAGGGTGAGAGAGAGAGACAAAGAAGAGCTAATTACAACATGCAGGGTCAGGGACCACCTCCGTCGCTTCGAGACCTGGGCCTCTCCAACGAGGAGGACGACAACGTCGCCGAAGGGCCGAGGGCGAGGAGGACGCGCACGTCCAAGTCGTCGACACCGAAAAGAAAACCCCGAAGGAGGTAAGGGAGACAGCGACCCTAAACAGTCGACCGAGCCCTGAAAGAGTGACTCTAAGTCCTCAAAAACAGCCCCGGCGTCTAAGCATTCGGCGACCGTGAGCGCGTCCAAGGACAAACAGTCCGTCGGTTCCTTTGACAAGGACTCCCAGACGGCGAAAACCCTTGATAAGACGAAGTCGTCGAAGAGCAGTCACGATAAGGACTCCTCAATGTCGAAAAAGGAGAGAGCGAAGCAAGCTTCGACTTTAACGTCGGCAAGCGCCAAGAGAAAGCCAGAAAATCTCGACGCCGAAGCACAAGCGTCGGAGCTCGAAAAGAAAAGGCTCGAAGCCGAAATGGCAAATATCTTGCAGCGCAAGAAAGATTTCGACGAGACAATGAGGCAATTCAAGATCCCGCCGAAAACGTCGACACTACCCGAAAAAGACCTCGAGCAACTACAGGTTCCTACAACCTCAGAACCGGCTGATGAAGAGGAGGAAGAAGAATACTACTTCGAAGCCGAGGGAGAAGAAGAGGACCAAACCTATCACGGTTCGGCAGCTCGGAGACACAAGACATGCAGTGGCAAGATCTCGACGCCGACTCGCCAGAAGAAGGGGTAGACTCATACCCTTCGAGGCCCTCATCCCCCGATATCGGGATGTACAACCAGGTGATAAAAAGGGCTGCTGACACCTATGGAGTGCAGCTAGAGGAGGAAAAGTCACAGTCCAGCTTCCTCCTAGAGACCTTGCTGCTCACACAAACAAGAAGCCAGTTCCTGCCCATGCTCCCAAGTGTGCTGGACCAGGGAAAGGAAGCCTTTAAGGAGCCTGCCACATGCAAGGCAGTAACACCAAGGGGTGAGAAGAAATACAAGCACTCCTCCAAGGACCCAATGTACATCAGAGGTTCAGTACCTGCTGACTCTATAATAGCTTCCACAGCCAGAAACAGAGCTAATGTACCCACTAACGTGGGCCAACCGCCAGACAAGGAAAGCAAAAGGATGGATCTCACAGGAAGGAAGATAGAACGGAGTGCCGCTATTCAGTGGCGCATAGCAAATTCTAATGCATTAATCAATAGGCACGCATATCAGCACTGGGAGGAAGTAGGCGAACTGCTGAAAAATGTGCCAGATCAGTTCCACAGAAGGGCAAGCCACTAGGTGAAAGAGGGGAAAAACATGTCCAATACATGTTTAAAATCTGAAAGAGACACGTTAGTGACAGATTCCTTACCTTAAAATATCCCCAGGCGTCCGGCTGGATCCGGAAAGTTTTTGCGTAGCAGTACCCTTGCGCGTCGGTAGGCGGCGTCGTGCGGCTCCGCGTCCGTCTTCGGCGTCGGGACCGCCGGGATGACGTCGCGGGCAGTACTTAGACGCCGCCCCTGCGCGCTGACGTCAGTTCTTCTTTTTCCGCGCCAGTAAGCGCAGATCCGGGAAGAGCAGTGCCCTAGTCATTTTTTGACTACATTTTTTGGTGATTTTTCACTGTTTTCTAAACGAGTCTCTTGACTCCGAAGGTGTCGGTAGGGATGCACGGCTTCAAGCCCTGCGACGCCTGTGGTCGCATGATGTCGATCACAGACCCGCACTTAGAGGGTCTCTACTTCCTCGGCCGCGACCACGACAGAAAGTCGTGCCCCGACTGCCGGGCCTTGCACCCGAAGGCTTTGCGAGAGCGGTCTCGAAAGCTCCTCGAGGTCCGGCAGTCGGCTCCGCGCCACACCAAGCCCCGGTCACGTGAGAGGTCGAGGGGCCGGTCGCGGAGTCCTCATCGGTCGTCGGGGTCCAAGTCTTCGCACTCCTCCGGTAAGTCGAAGCATAAAAAGTCTAAGAAGCGTCATCGCTTGAAGGCTTCGCCTCGCCGGTCTTGCGACTCTGCTGAGGCTCCTATCGGCACCGTCCCCGCGGCTCCGGGAGAGCCTGTGGAGCCACCCCCGCATTACCCGTCCTTCCCGGGTTAGGGGGCGACTCCGGCCGAGATACAGGAATTCCTGTCGGCCATGGCCCGCCTCTTTGGGCCTCAAGGTCCCCCCGGTGCGCCTTCGGGCCCCGCGGGCCCTGATGGGGTTTCCCCGGCACCGCCGGCGACTCTGGGCCCGGCGCCGCCTGTAACACCAGCCTCGGTCCCGGCCTCGATCCCGGCTCCGGTGCTGCCGCAACCCCCATCGACGCCGGTTGACCTAACTACACCTCCGCCAGCGCCGATGTCTCCGGTGCCGTTCCCGACGCCGCCCGGGGCTCCGGGCGGCGTCGTTCCCCGGTTCTCTCCGGATCCGGACACGGCGCCGGACCGGCATTGCTCGACGCCGGCTCAGACGCCGCTGGGACCTTGGGTCCCACATGTCCCTCCTCCTTATTTTGAACCTGAATTGGAGGACATAGATAACTGGGAGGGGTCTGATGACCCTCTCACACAGCAGTGTGAGTTTGATCAGGACTGGGCTGAGGAACTTGGGGATGCCAGTGGTCTGGACACCTCCCCTGACTCTGGCATGCTGTCTCCTCCATCCGTGGCAACGGAGGAGGGAGCAAACTTTGCAACGGTGTTGCGTAGAGCAGCTGGGGCCTTAAACCTCCAGTTGCCTACAGTGGCTGTCGGGACTAACATCCTGACGGAAGTGCTTCAGCCGGCTGCTACCTCCTCGGAGCCACTGCTGCCGTTCAACGAGGCGCTTTCAGACGTTCTTTTGGGCACCTGGTCCAAGCCCACCACAGGGGCTCCTGTGGAGAGGAACGTGGCCCGACGCCATCGCCCTGCTCCGGGCGACCCCCCCCCGTTTCTCTCGCTACACCCCACCCCTGAGAGCTTGGTGGTCCAAGCCTCTGCTTCCCAAAGCGCCTTCCCTACCGCTCCCCCGGATAGGGAATCCAAACGCCTGGATCAATTTGGGAAGAAGGTCTTTTCTTCCGCCAGTGCTGGCTTGCGGTCAGTCAACACCACTTGCCTCTTGGGCCGATATTCCCACTCCTTGTGGGACTCGGTGGCGCAAGTTTTGCCCCAGTGTCCTGAGGAGGTCCAGACACTGCTTTCCCGCACCATTGCGGAGGGAAGAGATGCGGCAAAATACACCATCAGATGTGGCCTTGATACCGCCGACTCGCTAGGCAGATCGCTTGCGACGACAGTGGCGCTGCACCGTGCCGTCACACCTGGCTGAGGACCACTGGTTTCTCTGGTGATGTCCAAAACTCTGTTATGGACATGCCCTTTGATGGAGTTGGTCTTTTTGGGACAAAGGCAGACCATGCGCTGGAGCGCTTTAAGGACTCGCGGGCTACAGCCAAGTCCCTAGGCCTTTCTGCTGTGCGCCCTCAGCAACAGTCTGCTTTTCGCCCCTTTCGTGGCCACGGAAGGGGCGCCCAGTCACGTCCGCTGCCCAGCCACCGGCCCGCGCAGCAAGCGTCTTCGCGTGGCCGAGGACGTGGCTCCCGCCGTGGCGGGTCAGGCAACCAGAGTGCGGGTCAGGCCACCAACGCCGCCCCGTCCGCGGCCTCCAAGCCCTCCTAGTCCTTCCTTTCAGGTGCACAGCACGCCAGTAGGGGGCAGGGTCCGCCATCACCTTCACCACTGGCGTGCCATCACCTCGGACAGGTGGGTCTTGGACATTGTCCGAAGGGGCTACTCCCTCCCCTTCGTGACTATCTCCCCAGCCATGCCACCTCAATTCCACCGCATGTCAGGGGATCACTTGGTGCTTCTTCAAAAGGAAGTTGCGGCCCTCTTGGCCAAGAGGGCCATCGAGCGCGTTCCGACCCCAGAAGTAGGACGTGGTTGCTACTCCCACTACTTTCTGGTGCCCAAAAAGGACAAGGAGGACATGCGTCCTATCTTGGACCTCCGGAACGTCAATCGCTTCCTCCGGAAGGAGAAGTTCAAAATGCTCACCCTAGCTCAGGTCTTGACTGCTCTCGACCCTGGAGACTGGATGGTAGCGTTGGACTTGCAGGACGCATATTTCCACATCCCCGTCCTGCCGGCCCACCGGCGTTACCTGCGGTTCACGGTAGGCCTCGAGCATTTTCAGTTCACCGTGCTCCCTTTTGGCCTTACCAGCGCCCCTCGGGTGTTCACGAAAGTGATGGCGGTGGTCGCAGCCCATCTGCGCCGGGCAGGGGTTCCAGTCTTCCCCTACCTCGACGACTGGCTGCTGAAGGCGGGTTCGTCCCAGGCAGTCGTCTCCCACCTCCAGACAACGGCCGAACTCCTGCATTCGCTGGGGTTCTCCATCAACGTGCCGAAGTCGCACCTGATTCCTTCTCCACAGCTCCTTTTCATCGGAGCAGTTCTGGACACGACGCAGTTTCGGGTTCATCCTCCCGAACGGCGAGTCCGGGATATTCAGGCTATGATTCCGATCTTTCGGCCTTTATCCTGGGTTTCGGTACGGATGACCCTGAAGCTGCAGGGCCTCATGCATCCTGCTGGTCAATCATGCCAGATGGCATATGCGGGCTCTGCAGTGGGACCTGAAGTTCCAGTGGGCGCAGCACCAGGGCAACCTGTCCGATCACGTCCAGATCTCGGAGGGGACTGCAAAACAGTTGCAGTGGTGGCTCTCGAACCTGCAATGGGCCATGGGCAGATCCCTCTCCCTTCCCCAGCCAGAGCACACAGTTGTGACGGACGCGTCCCTTCTGGGATGGGGCGTTCACATGGGAGAGGCGGAGATCAGAGGCCTCTGGTCTCCGGCGGAGTCCTGGCTCCATATCAACATTCTGGAGATCCGGGCGATCCGACTTGCACTCAAGGCATTCCTTCCCTCTGTCAAAGGGACGGTAGTGCAGGTGTTCACAGACAACACCACCGCCATGTGGTATTGCAACAAACAGGGCGGGGTGGGGTCGTGGACCCTATGTCAGGAGGCTCTGCGCCTCTGGACACGGCTGGAACATCAGGGCATATTCCTGATGGTTCAACACCTGGCAGGTTCCCTGAACGCCAGGGCGGACGAACTCAGCTGCAGGTGCATGATGGATCACGAATGGCGTCTTCACTCGGAGGTGGCGCAAGGTCTCTTTCAGCAGTGGGGAGAGCCTTGGTTAGATCTGTTCGCCACCGAAGAGAACGCGCAATGTCAGCAGTTCTGCGCGTTGGAATTTCCAAGGCGGCACTCGCTCGGCGACGCTTTTCGTCGCGAGTGGAGTTGCGGTCTGTTGTATGCCTTCCCGCCTATACCACTTCTACCCAGAGTGTTGAAGAAGATTCGGCGCGACCGGGCCCAAGTCATTCTTGTGGCTCCGGACTGGGCTCGAAGAGTTTGGTATCCCGAGCTACTCAGTATGAGCGTCGATCCCCCGATCTGTCTGCCTCTTCGGGAGGATCTTCTGTCGCAGCAGCAGGGGACGGTCCTCCACCTGACCTGTCCAGTCTACACCTGCTTGCGTGGAGATTGAGCGGCGGCAGTTGATTCCTTTCGACTTGCCTCCCGAAGTTTGTGATGTGATTCTGGCAGCCAGGCGTCCCTCCACTAAGGTGGTATACGCCTGCAGGTGGAACAAATTTGTGGCATGGTGCACAGCAAAGGCTGTGAATCCCCTTTCTGCCCCTCTTTCTGAGGTTCTTCTGTTCCTTCTTTCTCTGGCCCAACAGGGTTCTGCCCTGGGTACCATCAAGGGCTATCTTTGTGCGATATCAGCCTTCCTCAGGCTTCCTGATCAGCCCTCCCTTTTCAAGTCCCCTGTGGTTAACAGGTTTCTTAAAGGCATTACACACCTCTTTCCTCCTGTTCCGTTTGTAATGCCTCAGTGGGACTTGAACTTGGTTCTTACCTTCTTAATGTGCGCTCCCTTTGAGCTTCGACATAATTGTCCTCTTCGTCTTCTTACTCTGAAGACAGCATTCCTGGTGGCCATCACCTCTGCTCGACGTGTGAGTGAGCTACAGGCTCTTTCATGCAAACCTCCCTTTCTGTCTGTTCATCCAGACAAGGTTGTTCTTCGGACGCGTCCGTCCTTCTTGCCAAAGGTGGTTACTGCCTTCCATATTGGGCAGACCATCACTTTGCCCACCTTCTTTCCGCCTCCGCATCCTTCCAGAGAGGAAGAGAGGCTCCACCGTCTGGACCCAAAACGTGCGCTTTCTTTTTACATCAACCGCACACAACAGTTCCGGGTGGATGACCAGCTCTTTGGTGGCTACGTGGGCGCCAAAAAAGGTCGGGCGGTACACAAAAGGACCATCTCCCGCTGGGTCACTGTGTATCAAAGCCTGCTATTCTTTGGCTAAGAAGGAGCCTCCTGTTGGGCTGCGTGCCCATTCCACCAGGGCAACGGCGGCTACCACGGCTTTAGGCCGCGGGGTTCCGTTACAGGATATATGTCAGGCAGCTACGTGGGCCTCGCTGCACACGTTTACCAAACATTACTGCCTTGACAGCCAAGTCCGGAGAGACGGCTTCTTTGGCCGTTCTGTGCTCCGGGACTTCCTCGTCTGATCTTTGTTCGCAGACCCACCACCGGGGTTGGTATTGCTGGGGTATCTATTCTAAGGTAAGGAATCTGTCACTAACGTGTCTCTTTCAGATGCACAAGTTACTAACTTGTGTAACGATATATCTGTAAGAGACAGTAGTTAGTGACAGATTTCTTACCGCCCCACCCATCCTCCCCGTTCTGCGAACTGATTTCTAGGGTTAAGGACATCCCTTTCAGGGCCCTAGTATTTTTCAGACACCTATGTCAGCTTCTTGCATGGCTCTGCGTTCCTGGCGCGGAAAGTCATGTACAGAACTGACGTCAGCGCGCAGGGGCGGCGTCCAAGTATTGCCCGCGACGTCATCCCGGCGGTGCCGACGACGGACGCGGAGCCGCACGACGCCGCCTACCGACGCGCAAGGGTACTGCTACGCAAAAACTTTCCGGATCCAGCCTGACACCTGGGGATATTCTAAGGTAAGGAATCTGTCACTAACTACTGTCTCTTACAGATATATCGTTACACAAGTTAGTAACTTGTGCATCAGCCCTAGATGCTGCGGAGACATCAAGCAGGCAGATGATGATCGGTGTTACAGAGAGAAGACACGCCTGGCTACGAATCTCAGGGTTCAAACCAGAGGTGCAAAGTAACATCTTGAACACCCCGTTCAACGGGGAATAACTTTTTGGAACAGCTGTGGACGACAAGTTAACTCAGCTGAAGAAGGAGAATGAGACTGCAAAGTCCATGGAGGCACTGCAATTCAGAGGTATGCTTAGGGGGACACCATCGTGGAGACCAGCAGGCAGGGGTAACCACCAACCAGTAGCCTCACACCAGACCTTTCAACAAGGTTACCAAGGAGGGAACCAGGGCCAACAACAAGGTCAACAACAACAAGGTTGGCAATACCAACAGGGGAGGCAATCCTTTCGAGGGTGCACTCGAGGAAGAGGCCAACAGCAAAGAGGGGGACAGCAACCCACCTCCAAGTGACTGCACTACAACCTTGGTGCACACTCTAACAAGACCTCAGAGGGTGCAGAAACAGGTCACAAAGAACAGAGAATCCCTCCAACATGCCACACCAGTAGGAGTCAGAATAGGAAATTTCTTCCAAGAGTGGAAAAGGATTACATCCGACAAGTGGATATTAAACATAATACAATACGGATACTGCATAGAACTGGCAAAACAACCGCCAGGCAGAAAACCAAAGAACAGGGTCCATGCAAAAACAGAACTGTCTCATTTGCTCAAAGAAGCACAAGAACTTCTAAACAAGAGGGCCATAGAGAAGGTGCCTCACAAGGAAAGGAACAAGGGGGTGTATTCAACGTACTTCCTCATACAAAAGGTGGACGGAACATTAAGACCTATACTAAACTTAAGGTTCCTAAACAAGTTCATAAAGACTCAAAAATTCAAGATGACATCCTTACAGGAAGTAATACCTCAGATACAGGTAGGGGACTACATGGCAACTATAGATCTAAAGGACGCTTACTTGCCCATTCCCATGAACAGCAGACACAAAAGCCTACTCAGATTTGTAATCGACAAAACCCACTACCAATTCACGGTGCTAGCGTTCGGATTAAAGTCAGCACCAAGAGTCTTCAGAAAATGCCTAGCAGCAGTAGCAGCCCACCTAAGAAGACAGGGAATCCACGTTTATTCATACCTAGACGACTGGTTAGTAAGAGCAAGCACATACAACCTTTGCAAACACCACATACAAAGGGTCATAGAGACCTTGGTCCAGCTCGGTTTCTCAATACATTGGGAAAAGTCATCAGTAACACCAGAGCAGATAAAGATATTCTTAGGGGCAGATATCGACACAACATTAGGGAAGGCGTTCCCGAGCACAAAGAGAACACTAGCAATACTGAAGGAGACACAGCTATACTGCAAGGGGCAAGCTCTGACAGTGAGTACGGTGGGCAGACTGCTAGGGATGATGGCTTCATGCATTCATCTAGTCCCAAACATTCAGCTACACATGAGACCATTCCAGGAATGGATTCAACAACAATGGTCACAGGCAACGGGGAGTTGGGAGGATCTAGTGGTTGTCACACAAACAGTTCTTCAGGAAATGACATGGTGGAACAGGAAGAAAATAACACAGGGGAGACCTTTCACACAACCAACTCCTACAGTGACCATTACAACAGACGCTTCCCATCTGGGGTGGGGAGCGCACATGAGCAACCTCAAGGTAAGGGGTTTATGAACACAACAGGATGCGATAAAGCACATCAACTTCCTGGAGTTAAAGACAGTGTTCCTAGCCTTAAAAGCCTTTCAGAAGGAGGTTTACGGAAAGAGGGTGTTGATTCAAACAGACAACACAACCCCAATGTTTTACATCAACAAACCAGGGGGAACACAATCATTAACACTATCATCACTAGCCCAGGAACTATGGAGATGGGATATCCCAAGGAGCATAGACTTACTAGCAATTCACCTTCCAGGAAAGGACAATATAGAAGCAGACAGACTAAGCAGACAAACATCAGCATCCCACGAATGGGAGTTGAATCAAGCAGAGATTCTGAAAATCTTCAAAAAATGGGGGACTCCGCAAATCGACCTGTTTGCAACACCCCAAAATGCAAAATGCCAACACTTTGCGTCCAGTCAACCGTGCGCACAGTCCCTAGGGAATATTCTATGGATAGACTGGTCAGGGACATTTGCTTACGCTTTTCCCCCCCGATACCACTGAGTACTCCACAAGTGCAGGATCAGCCGCATGACACTGATCCTCATAGCACCACAGTGGGCCAGGCAAACCTGTTCTCACAGATAATGGAGATGTCACAAGGGGCAATGCACCAGTTCCCCAACAGGAAGGACCTCCTATCTCTGCAAAACGGAAAGGTGCTACACCCAGAACCAGAGCCTAACCCTGGCAGCGTGGCTCCTGAGGACTTAGAATTTTCTCACCTCAAACTACCAGAAAGCACAATGGCAGTACTCGGAGAGGCGAGAAGACCTACAACAAGAAAGTGTTACACAGCAAAATGGAAAAGATTCTCCCTTTGGTGCTGTAAGGAAAAACTTTCAAGGAAAATCACAAGGGAATCAACAGTACTAAAATATTTAACATATTTGCTGCAGGAGAAACTAAGCATCTGAAAGACACGTTAGTGATAGATTCCTTACCTTAGAATATCCCCAGGCGTCAGACTGGATCCGGAAAGTTTTGCTAGCAGTACCCCTGCGCGTCAGTAGGTGGCGTCGTGCGGCTCCGCGTCCGTCGCTGGCGACGTAAGCGCCGAGATGACGTCACGGAGACTACTTAGGCGCCACCCATGCGCGCTGTCAGTTCTTTCTTTTTCCGCGCCAGAAAGCGCAGATCTGGTTAGAGCACGTACCCTAGTCACTTTTTGACTATCTCTTTTGGGACTTTTGTTCCCCTTTTTCCAGTTGTTTTCCTGGTGCACGTAGGGATGCCTGGATTGAAGTCTTGTGGGGCCCGCCGTCGCAACATGTCGGTGGCGGACCCCCACGATGTTTGCCTCTACTGCCTGGAGACCCACCACGACTCTCGGTCTTGTCCGGATTGTCGGGCCATGGCCCCGAAGGCCTTGCGGGAGCGCCGCCGAAAACTGCTGGAGGTCCGGCACTCGTCCCCGCGCCGTTCCCGGTCCAGAGGCCGTTCCAGGGAACGCTCGCGGGGCCACAGCCATCGCTCCTCGTCACCCTCGGATTCGGGTAAGAGACGACACAAAAAGAAGTCGAAGAAGCGTGTTCGCTCTCCGACGTCCCCCTGCCGGTCCTCGGATGCGCATGAGGGGGACAGGGGCCTTACCCCTGCGGCTCCTTTGGAGCTCGAGAGTCCCGTGGCCTACCTGCCTTACCCGGGTCCGTCGGCGACTCCCGCACAGGTGCAAGAATTTCTTGCTACCATGGACCGCCTTTTTAGGCCTCGGGCTCCTGCCGGCGCACCCTCTGGCCCCGCGTCCCGTGTCTGGATCCTGTTGGACCGCCGGCGCCGCCGGCGGATCCAGCTTCGGCGCCACAAGGTCCAACGCTGCCGGCTCCGGCCCCAGCGCCGCCCTCGGCTCCGGCGCCGCAGTGGGTGCCTTTCGTCCCGCCCTTACCCAGGTTCCAGGACCATTTTGTTCCTACCTAGGATCCGCATTGGGACAGGGCGCCAGTTCGGCCCCGACCGGCGCCAGTTCGGCCCCGACCGGCGCCGTTCTCGGCGCCGTTTCCGACGCCGTATGTTCCCTCTCCGGCTCCTGCCCCGCCGCTGCGGTCGGTGCCACCGGCGGTGGTGGAGGACGACTGGGAGGGGTCCGAGGACCCTCTCGCCCGTCAGTGTGACTCCGAGCAGGACTGGGTGGACGACTTGGAGGACGCCGGCAACCTCGATGTCTCTTCTGACCCGGGGTTTGCCTCTCCCCCGCCTACTATGGAGGAGGGCGCCTCCTACACGATGGTGCTCCGTCGGGCAGCTGAGGTCCTCAACCTTGATCTCCCTATGGTGGCCCTCAAAACTAACCTCCTTACTGAGGTGCTCCAGACGGCGACCACCTCGTCGGAGCCCCTGCTCCCATTTAACGACGCCCTTACCGACGTCTTGCTGGGCACTTGGTCGCAGCCATCCACTGGGGCCCCTGTGGATAAGAATGTCGCCAGGCGTCATCGCCCGGCGCCTGGTGACCCTGCTTTTTTGACCACTCATCCTACGCCCGAGAGTCTGGTCATCCAAGCTTCGACGTCGCAGAGTGCCTTTCCCACGGCTCCGCCGGATAAGGACTCTAAGAAGCTGGAACAGTTCGGTAAACGTTTGTTCTCTTCGGCCAGCTTGGGGCTGCGATCAGTGAATACCGCCTGCCTATTGGGCCGCTATTCCCACGAGGTGTGGGACACAGTTGCGCAGGTGTTACCTCAGTGTCCTGAGGAGACCCAAGCTGTATTGTCCCAAGCCTTTGCAGAAGGTAAAGATGCGACTAAGTTCGCCATTCGGTGTGGTTTAGACACCGCGGACACCTTAGGTAGAGCGATTTCTACGACTGTGGCGCTTCGTCGCCACGCCTGGCTCAGATCTACCGGGTTCTCGCCAGATGTCCAAAGCTCACTCATGGACATGCCCTTTGATGGCACTCGCCTGTTTGGCGATAAGGCCGACAGTGCGCTGGAACGTTTTAAGGACTCGCGGGCCACGGCCAAGTCCTTAGGTCTTTCCACGAAAAGCCCAGCCACTCCTGGGTTTCGTTCCTTTCGTGGCAACGGGAGGGGCGCCCAGGCACGTTCTTTCAACAAGCCTGTGCAGAACCAGCCTCAGCGCGGTCGCGGTTTCCGCAGAGGTGGATCTGGGAATCAGCGTAGGGGTCAGTCCACCTCCACCCCCGCCGCTTCCGCCTCCAAACCTTCCTAATCCGAGCCTTGTGGGGCATTCCACGCCAGTGGGTGGCAGGGTCCGCCTTCATCTCTCCCACTGGCACCCTATCACTTCGGACAAGTGGGTGTTGCAGATCATCCGCAAGGGTTACGCCCTTCCCTTCCAGTCCACCCCTCCAGCCATGCCACCTCAGTTCCACCGCATGTCGGGGGACCATTTGGCACTTCTCCTGCAGGAAGTCACGGCCCTCTTGGCGAAGGGGGCCATCGAGTGTGTTCCTGCCCCAGAAGTAGTTCGTGGTTGTTATTCCCACTACTTTCTGGTCCCCAAGAAGGACAAGGGGGGCTTGCGCCCCATCTTGGACCTCAGGAACGTCAATCGCGTCCTCCGGAAGGAGAAGTTCAAGATGTTGACTCTGGCTCAGGTCTTGGCTGCCCTGGAGACTGGATGGTAGCGTTGGACTTGCAGGACGCCTATTTTCACATCCCCGTCCTGCCGGCCCACCGGCGTTACCTGCGGTTCACGGTAGGCCAGGAGCATTTTCGGTTTGCCGTGCTCCCCTTCGGCCTTACCAGCGCCCCTCGGGTGTTCACGAAGGTGATGACGGTGGTCGCAGCTCATCTGCGCAGGTCAGGGGTGTCCGTCTTCCCCTACCTCGACGACTGGTTGTTGAAGGCGGGCTCGCCCCAGGCAGTCGTCACCCACCTTCAGACTACGGCCGACCTCCTGCATTTGCTGGGGTTCTCCATCAACGTGCCGAAGTCTCACCTGAGTCCCTCTCAGAAGCTCCCCTTCATCGGAGCGGTTCTGGATTCGACGCTGTTTCGGGTTTTTCCTCCCGAGCAGCGAGTCTGGGATATTCAGGCTACGATTCCGATCTTTCAGCCTCTATCCCGGGTTTCAGTCAGGATGACCCTCCGGCTCCTGGGCCTGATGGCCTCCTGCATCCTGCTGGTGCAACATGCCAGATGGCATATGCGGGCTCTGCAGTGGGACCTGAAGTTCCAGTGGGCACAGCATCAGGGCAACCTGTCCGATCATGTCCAGATCTCGGAGGGCACTGCACGACAATTGCAGTGGTGGCTCACGAATCGCGATTTGGTCAATGGCAGATCCCTCTCCCTTCCCCAACCGGAGCACACAGTGGTGACGGATGCGTCCCTCCTGGGATGGGGTGGCCACTTGGGAGAGGCGGAGATCAGAGGCCTCTGGTCTCCGGCGGAGTTCCGGCTCCATATCAACCTTTTGGAGCTTCGGGCGATCCGACTTGCACTGAAGGCATTCCTTCCCTCTGTCCGGGGAAGTGTAGTGCAGGTGTTCACGGACAACACCACCGCCATGTGGTATTGCAACAAACGGGGCGGGGTGGGGTCCTGGACCCTATGTTAGGAGGCTTTGCGCCTCTGGACATGGCTGGAACATCAAGGCGTTACCTTGGTGGTTCAACACCTGGCATGCTCTCTGAACGCCAGGGCGGACGAACTCAGCCGCCGCTGCTTGATGGATCACGAATGGCGTCTGAACTCGGACGTGGCGCAAGGTCTCTTGCAGCAGTGGGGAGAGCCTTTGTTAGATCTATTCGCCATAGAAGAGACCACGCAATGTCATCAGCTCTGCGCGTTGGAATTTCCAAGGCTGCACTCGCTCGGCGACGCTTTTCGTCGCGAGTGGAGTTGGGGTCTATTGTACGTCTTTCCGCCTATACCACTTCTGCCCAGAGTGCTGAAGAAGATTCGGCGCGACCGGGCCCAAGTCATCCTTGTGGCTCCGGATTGGGCACGGAGATACTGGTATCCCGAGCTACTCAGCATGGCGATCGATCCTCCGATCCGACTGCCTCTTCGGGAGGAACTTCTGTCGCAGCAGCAGGGGACGGTCCTCCACCCGAACCTGTACAGCCTCCACCTCCATGCGTGGAGATTGAGCGGCGACAGTTGACAGCTTTTGATCTTCCTCCCGAAGTCTGTGATGTCATTCTGGCAGCCAGGCGTCCCTCCACTAAGACGGTATACGCCTGCAGGTGGAACAAATTTGGGACATGGTGCACAGCAAAGGCTGTGGATCCACATCGGGCAGACCATCACTTTGCCCACCTTCTTTCCGCCTCCTTCAAAAGAGGAAGAGAGGCTCCACAGTCTGGACCCAAAACGTGCGCTCTCGTTCTACCTGAAGCGCACACAACAGTTCCGGGTGGATGACCAGCTCTTTGTTGGCTATGTGGGCGCCAAAAAAGGTCGAGCCGTGCACAAACGTACCATCTCTCGGTGGGTTGTTTTGTGCATCAAAGCGTGTTACTCGTTGGCTAAAAAGGAGCCTCCTGTGGGGCTGCGTGCCCATTCTACCAGGGCGACAGCAGCCACTACTGCCTTGGGAGACGGCGTCCCCTTGCAGGATATTTGTCAGGCAGCTACGTGGGCCTCACTGCACAGGTTTACCAAGCATTACTGCCTTGACAGTCAAGTCTGGAGAGACGGCTTCTTTGGCCGTTCTGTTCTCCGTGACTTTCTGGTGTAATCTTGTTTGCAGACCAACCACCGGGGTTGGTATTGCTGGGGTATCTATTCTAAGGTAAGGAATCTATCACTAACGTGTCTCTTTCAGATGCACAAGTTACTACTTGTGTAACGATATATCTGTAAGAGACATTAGTTAGTGATAGATTCCTTACCGCCCCACCCTTCCTCCCCATTCTGCGAACTGATTTCTAGGGTTAAGGTCATCCCTATTAGGGCCCTAGTTTCATGGCACCAGTGGTCAGTTTCTTGCATGGCTCTGCGTTCCTGGCGCGGAAAGTCGTGTACAGAACTGACGGCGTGCATGGGTGGCGCCTAAGTAGTCTCCGTGACGTCATCTTGGTGCTTACGACGCCAGCGACGGACGCGGAGCCGCACGACGCCACCTACTGGCGCGCAGGGGTACTGCTAGCAAAACTTTCCGGATCCAGTCTGACGCCTGGGGATATTCTAAGGTAAGGAATCTATCACTAACTAATGTCTCTTACAGATATATCGTTACACAAGTAGTAACTTGTGCTACGCTTCCATAAGGGTACACTTGGCAGCAATAGTAGCTTACACAAGGGGAGAAACAGGAAAGAGTTTCTTCACATCACAAGTGGTCAAAAGATTCCTAGAAGGAGCAAAGAGGATAGCACCTCCGAAGAGGGTGCCACCACCTACATGGAACCTCAACGTGGTACTAGCGCACATGATGAAGGCGCCATTCGAGCCAATACACAAAGCAACCTTACAGATACTCACACTAAAGACGGCGTTTTTAGTGGCAATAACATCACTACGTAGAGTAAGTGAATTGCAGGCTCTAACACAACAAGAGCCCTACTTCCAAATACATAATGACAGAATCGTCATGAGAACTGATCCACATTTTATGCCAAAGGTGGTATCTAAGTTCCACATTAACCAAACAATACAAATACCAAGTTTTTTCCAAAACCCAAAGACACAAGCAGAAAAAGCATTGCACACCCTGGACGCCAGAAGGGCAGTCATGTACTACATAGAGAGAACAAAGGAATGCAGGAAAACAAAGCAGTTTTGTCTCATTTGCAAACAGTTTTCTGGGACGACCAGTCACAAAGAATACCATTGCAAGATGGATCGCACAAGTCATACAGTTGTGCCACAAACAGTCTGGTCAAACCTTGCAAGGAGCACCGCATGCTCACTCAACAAGGAAGAAAGGATCAACAGTGGCTTTCCTAGCAAACAGACCTATTCAAGACATTTGCCAAGCAGCAACATGGTCTTCAGGGCACACGTTCACAAAGCACTACTGCGTGGACATTCAGATGAACAAAGAAGCACAAGTAGGACAGAAGGTCTTACAACATATATTCACAAACCAGCGTTCATCTTCCACCCAGCCACCGCAAGACTAGCAAACTGCTACAAAGTCAATGCACAGCATAGTGAAACCAGAAAAGATTCACGCTGCAAAACGTATAGTTTCTTACCTGTCGGTGTAGTTTTGCAGCTTGAAGACTTTTCTGGATTCACTAGCGAACCCACCCACCTCCGCCAGGAAGATAACACAGTAGGAATAAATAAAGGGAAATGTAAACGAACAATGAAAAAAAAAAAAAAAAGAATCCGAAGATGGGAGCTTCCGGAGGAAGCACGTCGACGTCACAGAAGGACACCAAATGGTGGTATGTCGACGCCCACCAGGCCACGGAAAAAAAATACTACAATTCCGGACCCAACCACTAGATGGCGGAATAATGCACAGCATAGTGAATCCAGAAAAGATTCACGCTGCAAAACCTTTTTTGCCTTGCCCATTATGGCGCAATGAGTACTGCTTGCACTGGTTTATCACCAGTGGGATCAGAGAGACTGGGGGTGAACCAAATGCAAATATCCATGACAGGTCTAGGAGTAGGGCTATCTCCCATTGACAGATGGTGCAGATACCAGGAATCGTAGTCTTTGTATTTTTCTGTTTGAGTGCCAGAAATCTATTTATTGAAGGTGCACCCCACCTTTGAGACACTCCTTATAGAACCTGGTCTTTTAGCTCCCATTTGTTTGAGCTGTTTCTTTGCTACTACAATTCTGGACCCAACCACTAGATGGCGGAATAATGCACAGCATAGTGAATCCAGAAAAGTCTTCAAGCTGCAAAGCTACACCGACAGATAAGAAACTATACGTTCTCTGACCTCGAAGAGAAGTCATAAGGCAAAGGAATAAAGTTAATAAACTTTCGGGTCTTCCTCACAGTGCAGAAAGGACAAATATGCCACCTGGAACCGGCAAGACTCGGGCTGGCATTGTGGCCTCTGAGGCCTATAATTTGGACACTTGAGACGCCCTAAGAGAAGCAAGGAGATTTTAAGGGCAGCCGGGAGATGTGCAATAAGGAAATGCTACACATTTAATTGGAAAATATATGCTTGCTTGTGCAACAGTGAAGGGCTGCTTAACTCTAGACCACAAAAAATGAGTCATTAGCTGCCTAACTTAACTCTTAGAGAACAAATTGACCTATCTATCCATTAAGGTATACTTGATGGCCATTGTCTCATACAGTAGGGGGTAAATGGGTAGAAGGATCTTAACTGCACCCATAATCGAGTGATTTCCTAGAGGGAGTAAAGTAAATAGCCCCACTGCGGGCAGTACCTGCACCGATGTAGAACCTGAACTTGGGTTCCTTCGTCATCTAGCTGAGTACTATTGAACCCATTCATAGTGCAGTTAAACTATTTGATGCTAAAGACCATATTTTTACTGGCGTTCACCTCACTACACGGGCAATGGACTACAGGCCCTGACTATCGAGTAACTTTACCTACAGATACTCAAGGATTGTTGGCCATGAGAACTGTGAGAAAGTGCCTCTTTTGACATGGTTAGTCCCCACTTTTTGCCTGGTATTTGATGTGTTTGTAGTGCACCTGGTCCCTGCCAACCAGGTCCCCTGTGCCAGTGCTTCTTCCCTAAAACATATCCACAATTGGTACTTCTGCCCCCTGTAAATCCCTAATAAGTGGTAACCTGGGTACCTAGGGTCTGGAGGCTGAAGAGGGTCCCCTGGGACCCCCTCACTAGGATCATGCCACTTCCCTTGCAGTTGGCATGAGGTGAAAAATGACAGTCGACATGGCACCCTGCCTGGGTGCCATGCCAGCCAGCACTGCCTGTAGGTATAGGTAAAACACCCTCACTAGCAAGTCTCACAGCCCAAAGGCAGGGTGCACTGTACAACAGGTGAGGGCATATCCGCACAAGTAGGTATGCCCCTACAATACTTAGTCAATTCTTATATATTGTAAGTGCCAGGGAAGCCATAAGGAGTACATGGGCTGGAAATTCGACAGCTCGAGTTCCCCAGACACTGCAAGCCGAACTACAGCGGCTTTGGTGCATTACAGACGAAGAACCCAAGACACATCCATTGTTACACGCAGTCCATGTGATGGGTTCTGGCCGGCACCTTATCACAAGGTTCACATGCGTGATGGCATCTAACTCATGGGACTTGATGCCCCCTACGAAACTGCATTGGGAGCGGGACATTGGCCGTGAGATTACTCCTAAACAATGGGATAGGGCGCTCATTTACCCCCTTAAACATTCCCTTAATGCGAAGTTCAAGTACATCCAACACAACATTCTACACAAGGCCTATCTCACCCCCTGAGCGACTGCACCCAATGTATAGAAGCGTGTCTGTGTGCCTTAGACGTGGTTCCGGCAATGCAGAAATGGCTTATATGTTCTGGAATTGTCCAGAGGCACAGTTACTAAGGGGGGCGGTCTTGGCGGCGGTCATGGGTAGAGCACATCTCGGCACCATGGAGTTGGGATTGCTGGGGATTTATCGACGTAGGAGACGGAGAGGCGCAACAGTCTGCTTCATAGACTTAGCCCTAATTATAACTAGACATACAATTGCCATGAATTGGAAGAGTGCCTGCCTCCCGAGCATATCCTACTGGCATACGGCAATGTTAAAATGGAGCAGAGCTGAGTACACAGCGCTGCACAGAGAGGAGGCGAGGGGCTTACAAAGAGTCACCATCGCGCAGGAGTGGGATGCTCTTGTATGTGAGTTACAGGTCCACGCTAAGGGGCCATGGGAGAGGGGGTCAGGCAGAGAGTCCTGATCCTGCCCCACTTTGTCTGCTCCCAGCGCCATGCCTGGAATGCTCCTGGACTCACTCCCTCTTCTGTGTGTGGCTGGAGCGGTGCCGGAATGCATTGCGCCTGCCTGCTGTGGGTGATAACGGAACCAAGGAGCTGGATGCCCACCATGCATGGTTAGTGCCCTGCCTATTCAAACTGTTAACCGTATCATTCGCCACAGTTACGTTACAGAATGAACCAATGTCCCCTACAGATGTTTCAGCAACTGTATGTGATGCACTGACCTATTGGGACATTGTACATTGATTATTTGAATCAGCATACAATACTGTATTTGCAATGTGTATTGTTTGTTTCACCCCCCTTTTGTTACATGCAAAAACTCAATAAAAACGTTCTTAAAAAAAAAAAAACACTCGTTCTCCAGCACCATGATGGCTTCACTGAAACAGAGTGTTTGGTACCAAACAGCTCCTTGTAATAAATCCACACTGATGCCGGTGTGAGTTTTTTTAAAAAACATGCACTCAGGACTCCTCAGAGGTGCCCCCTGAAACCCTACCGACCCTGGTATGGACATCGACAGGCTTTAGGCATCCTGCCACACACAGACTTGTTTCTGGACCCCTGAATGGAGAGCCTCTGCTCTCTGGAAAAAGAAACAAAGCACATCCTGGAGAGAGGTGTCGCACCTCCTCCCCTAGGATGGGCAGTGCTCGAAGGGGGAGCTTTAAAGGCCTACCGCCTTTGTAATGCGACCCCAGCCTCTGCTGTTAGCAGCAGATGGCAAGCCCCGGTTTACACCCCCACTTTGGGCTGTAAAACCGGCAGGAAAACTCAGAAAGACCCCCTCCATCTTGAAGATGAGGGGACCCTCCAATCAGGGCTGAGCCTATGCCTCCTCCCACAGGAGAATGCCATAATAATGGGTGTAGTCACCCCAGGTAAGGTGCCCATTGGCCCTACCTACTACTCCCCAAAAAAGTCTCCTAAATGTAGTCTTTAGGTGGCTCCCCCAGACCTAGGAATCCGATTCCTGCAACATATGAAAAAGAAAGACGAAGACGCCGTGCAGCAAAGTCTGAAGACGACTACTGACTTGGCCCCAGACCTACTGGCCTGTCTCCAGTTTTAAAGATCCTGCAAAGAAGACAACACCTGTCCTGTGGTCAGCAACTTCCAGAATCCTGAGGAAGACTTCCTACTCTTCAGCAAAGACCAGATCTCCCGAGGACAGCGGCCCTGTCCAGAAGAATCCAACTACAAGGACTCTGGATCCAGCTGGAACCGCGACTCCTGCCACTCTGCACCAGATGCCCACATCCAGAGTCTGAGGGGCTCACCTGCCCAGTGAAGTCTCCCCAGCGATCCGGACATCTATTCCAGCATTGGCTGACCTCTCCTGAACTCCACGACGACGCCTGCAGCCTGAATCCAGAGAGTACCCCTGACCGTGACCAGCTCTGGTAAGAAAACTCGGACGTCGAAAGGCACCTCTGCACCTGAAGCCCCTGGGCCTTGGTGAGAGGAACCGACATCTCTACTTACCTCTGCTGTCGTTGGTCTTTCTCCTGCAACCTCTGGTGCGACACCTGCAGCATCTTTGTTGGAAACATAATCCTCATTGAAAAGCTTTGGACCCTGATGCAGAAATTGCAGCCGGCTGCCCCTGTGCCGCTTGTGGTGTGTTTGGTGCTGCTTTGTGCCCCCCCCCCTCCCTTTCGTGCTGGTCCTAACCCCCAAAGCTTGGCCCCTGCAACCGATCTACTTACCTGCAAACAGTGTGGCTTTGAGCACCCCCAGTCTCCTTTGAAACGCATTGGGCCGAACTTTGACCTCTGCACCCAGCCGCCCCTGTGCCGCTGGTGGTGTAGTTTTGGTATTCGCCTGCCCCTTGCCGACCTTTGATCCAGAAGACTGGAACTGTAAGTTGCATCCATACCTGTTTAACCGCATTATTGTTTTCCTCCATAGGATAACATTCAACTGTTCAGAAATTGCACTAAGTGTCGACTTTTGAAAGTGAAAAGTATTTTTAATTAAAAACGTTCTTACCTTATTGCAAAGATCTTGGTCTTAAAATAAAATGCAAACAAAGCTTATTTTTATTAAATTGGTGTGGTTCTCTTTTTTGAGTTGTATCCATTATTGGACAATGTTGTGCAATAAATGTCTAACACTCCCCTGTTAGGCCTAAGGCTGCTCGCCCACACTACCACTAATAGAGCACTTTGGGTTTTACATTGAGCCCTGTAAACTTTTGGGGGACCCCCTGGACTGTGCACGGTATAACCACCTAGTGGCATACTATATACACAGCCAGCTTCCTACAAGAACCACCCCACATTTCCTTCTGAAGGTCATCTCGCATTCATCTACGGTGTGTTTTTTCAGCATCCAAAGACACAAGCTGAGAGGACCTTACACACCCTGACTGTAAGGAGGGCAGTGATGTACAACTTAAAAGAAACAAAACCAATTGAAAAAGGTATGCAGTTATTTGTGTCCCTAGCACCAGCTACCTGGGGTCACCCGTGTTCAAGGGCACCATAGTAAGATGAATAGTGCTAACAATACAGATAGGTTACATAGTAGCATGAGTAGCTTTGGAGGAGAGGCCCTAGTCCCATTCCACAAGGAAAAAGGGGACAACACTTGCTTTCATGGCAAACTTCTCCATGCAGGACATACGCAAGGTAGCAACATGGTCCTCAATACATACATTCACAAAACACAATTGTATAGACATTCAAGCCAGGGAAGAGGCACAGGTGGGACAGCCAAGGTTCTAAAACACCTGTTTGCAAACACTCATTTCCCCACATCCCCCAGCAAGAGGAGAATACTACTATAAAATCAATTCACAGTATGTTAAACCAGAAAAGATTTGCGTTGCAAAATGCAATGTTTACTTGCCTGTAGGAGTATTTTTGCAGCTTGAAGAGCTTTCTGGATTCATATGCGTCCTGCCCGCCTCTCCGAAAATGAGGGGTCAGAAAGGCAAGGGCAACAATACAGCAGGAAGAAGGAAAAGTTCAAACATCTAGAGGCCGCAAGGGGGAAAAACAATTTGAATATTGCGACCACACACAGGAACTTCCGGGGCGCACATCTCACATCAACATGGGGGCAGTCACAGCATCAAATGATGGTCCATGACTCCCACAACAATAGATGCAATTCCGTACCCAACCACTAGATGATGGAATAATGCCATACATATGAATCTACAAGTCTTTTGAAGCCGCAAAACTACTCCTACAGGTAAGCAACCCTTTTGTTTGTCAGTGAACTTAGTCATCTCCACGCCCAGAACGGTGTTCCTGGGAAGCAACGCTGAACTCAAGAACAGCAAGGGCTTATCCAGTACCCAGGCGAATCAGCGCACTCAGATCAAATTCACCTGTACCAGAAGTCCCTTACCGTGAGGACAATAATGAAATGAATGGGTATGATGCCTGAATGCATTCTACCAAGAACACAGGCCGAACTATTCATACACCCAACCCAGGAATGACTAAATAGGTAATGTCACAAGCAGGGAGGTGTGGTGGATCTAGTGGTTGTCACTGAAAGGATTCAAAAGGAGATATGGTTGTTTAACATGCAACATGTTACTGTGAGGAGATCCGGCCCCATTGTTCTACCTGTTGACACGGAGCTGGATTGGCGTCGCCGAGTGCAGACTCTGGCACCCACCGGTTCCTTGCATTCCGAATCGCTGCCAGTGGCTTTTTGTTTTGACATGCCTGTGTTTGGTGACGAATGGGAGGAATCGGAGGACCCTAATGATTACCATTGTCCCTTGATGACACATAGGACAACTGGTATGAGGATCTGACGGATGCCAGTGGTTTGACCTCACCAGACACTGGCCTGGTCTTTCCCCCTACTGTGGCTACGGAGGCGGGTGTCTCATTCGCAGTGGTGGTGAGAAAGGCAGCTGAGGTCTTGGACCTTCAGGTGCCCACAGTGGCACACAAGACAAACACCTCGACAGAGGTACTTCAGCTGGGAGGAGTCCTTTCTGATCCTTTAGTTCCAGTCAGTGAAACCCTTACAAATGCCCACTTCAGGGCCTGGTCCAATTGCCTGCTGCCATCGCCCTACTCTACTTCAGAATCAATCCTGGCATGTTCCCTACCACTCCACTGGATAGGGAATCCAAAAGGCTGGATAGCTTTGGTAAGAGTATTTTCTGTTCCACCAGCCTAGTACTGTGGTTGGTGAACACCGAGGGCCGATAACGCACTGTGTGGGATTCGGTTGCACAAGTGCTGCCCATGGTCTCGGAGGAGGCCCGAGCCATATTCTTTCAAGCAACTGCTGATGGGCGAGATGCAGCTAAGTTCACCATCAGATGTGGGCTTGACACAACCGACTCGCTGGACAGAGCGATTTCTTAGTCAGTGGCACTGATGTCACACCTGGCTAACACCCACTGGTTCCTGGGGGGGGGCGCGAGGGGAGGAGAGGAGGGGGGAGTTGGTAGTCGATGTCAAAGCCTCGCTCATGGATATGACTTTTGCCTCTTTGGTGAGAAGGCAAACTCCACACTGGAGCACTTTAAGGATAGCAGAATAAGCCATCACCTACCTCACTGGAAGTCTATAACATCAGATAATTGGGCTTTCCAAATCGTCCAACGGGGTTGCGCCATCACCTCTCTGGAATCCCCTCCATCCATGCTACCCACCAGCTGATGGAGGACCATCTCTCCTTGCTCCGTCAGGATTGGTGTTGCCTCTTTTTGCCAAAGGAGCCATCACAAGGATGCCACCATCAGAAGTAGACACAAGGAGATGATGGACGGGCGCTGAAACTTTTCAGACACTCACCCCCAGTCACAGATCTGGGTTGAATCCATCATCATTCTTTAGCTCACCCTGCCACCTCAGTTCAGACCCAGCTATATGCAAATCAGTCTTGACCCTGTGCCTCATGGGAACAGTCCAGCCTGAACTGCCAAGCCAGGTCTTCCCTGAACTGGAAACAAGCATCCTGGGACCGGTTTCTGGGTAACACCCTTCATCAGCCAGGCTAGCTTGAATCCAGTGGCAAAGTGAGCAAGGGACCCACGTCTGGGCATACCCTGCCAACTTAGGGCGAACAAAGCAAACACAAGGAGATGATGGACAGAGCGCTGAAACTTTTCAGACACTCACCCCAGTCACAGATCTGGGTTGAATCCATCATCATTCTTTAGCTCACCCTGCCACCTCAGTTCAGACCCAGCTATATGCAAATCAGTCTTGACCCTGTGCCTCATGGGAACAGTCCAGCCCGAACTGCCAAGCCAGGTCTTCCCTGAACCGGAAACAAGCATCCTGGGACCGGTTTCTGGGTAACACCCTTCATCAGCGAGGCTAGCTTGAATCCAGTGGCAAAGTGAGCAAGGGACCCATCAGAAGTAGGTAATGGTTGCTATTCCTTGCGCCTTCTCAACTTCTTCCTGAAAAAAAAGTTCAAAATGCTCATGTTAGCTCAGGTCCTGTCTGCCCTGGAGACTGGATGGTGGCATTGAACTTGCAGGACCCTTACTCCCACATCTCCATCTTGCCGGCCCAAAGGACTACCTGTGGTTCACAGTGGGCCCAGAACACTTTCAGTTTGCTGTGTTCACCTTTGGCCTCACCAGCGCCCCATAGATGTTCATGAAGGTGATGATGGTTGTTGCAGTACATACGGAGGTCAAGGGTTCTAGTCTTCCCTTACCTCAACAATTGGCTGTTAAAGGCAGGCTCTCCCCAGGTAGTAGTCTCCCAACTCCAGACTACGGCGGACCGCCTGTACTCTCTGGCGTTCACTATCAACGTTCTGAAGTCAACCCGGTCTCCCTCTCAGATGCTTCCTTTCATCAGGACTGTTCTGGAGACAGTGCAGTTTTGGACCTACCCCCAGAACGGCGAATCTGGGATATTCGGGCTATGATTCTGATGTTTCAGCCTCTATCCTGGATTTCAGTGAGCCTGACTGAGGCTGTTGAGCCTCATGGCCTCCTGCATCCTTCTTGTGACACATCTCCGTTGGCATATGAGAGCTCTGCAATGGGCTCTGAAGTTCTATTGGGCTCACCATCATGGTAATCTCTCCGAGCTGGTCCAGATCTTGGAGGGAACTGCAAAAGACCTGCAATGGTGGCTGACAAACCTCGATTGGGTCAGCGGCAGACCCATCTTCCTTTCCCCAGCCAGAGCTGACTGTAGTGACAGATGTCACTCCTGGCCTGGGGCAGCCATCTGGGAGAGGTGGAGATCAGGGAACTCTGGTCTCCGGCGGAGTCTCTGCCTCACATCAACCTGCTGGAGCTCCTGGCGAGAACGGTTGCCATTGAAAGCTGTTATTCCTTCGATCAAGGGAAGGCTAAAGCAGGTATTCAGGGCAACACCACCAACATGTGGTACTGCAACAAACTGGGTGGGGTGTGGTTGTGGAACCTTTGTCAAGAGGCCCTGTGCCTTTGGACATAGCTAGAACGCCAGGGCATTTCCCTGGTGGTTCAGCACTTGGCGGGCTCTCTGAACGCCGGGGCAGGCAAGCTCAGCCGTCGATGCCTAGCGGATCCCGAATGGCGCCTCGCCCCGAAGGTGATGCATGGTCTCATTCTAGAGTGGGGATATCCTTGGTTAGATCTGTTCGCCGCAACAGAGAACGTGCCATGTCAGCAGTTTTGTTTGCTGGAGTTTCCTAGGCGGTTCTCAATTGGAGATGCCTTTCGTCTTGAGTGGGACTCCGGTATCGTGTACGCCTTTCTGTTGATATCATTCTTCCCAAGATCAGGAATGAACGAGCCATAGTCATTCTTGCATTCTGTGGCTCCTGATTGGGCAGAGTCTGGTATCCCAAGCTTCTGAGCATGAGCATAGTTCCTCTGATCAAGCTGCTGATCTTTTGTCACAGCAACAGAAGAGGGTTTTGCACCCGACTCTGCGCACCCTCCACCTTCATGTGTGGAGATTGAGCGACACCAGTTGACAGCTTTCAACCACCTCCGCCTGCCCTTGGGACAAACTTATGGCATGGTATGTATCCAAAAACATTGATCCCCTTCCTGCACCCTTATCCCAAGTGCTCCTATTTGTTCTTTCTGTAGCCCAATAGGGCTCTGCTTTGGGCACAGTTAAAGGTTATCTGTCTGCCATTTTGGTGTTCTTGTTGCCAGGCCAATCTTTTTTGTTCAAGTCACAGCTTCTGACTAGGTTCCTAAAAGGACTATAACGTGTTTCCCCCAGCCATTCATCATGCCCCAGTGGGATCTTAACCTGGTCCTTACTGTCCTCATGTGTTGAACCTTTGAGCTGCCACACAACGGTCTACTTTGCTTGCTGACTATCAATACTGCCTTTCTAGTGGCCATAACATCAGCCAGGAGGATCAGCACTGAAAGTCCTCTCTGTACGCCCTCCTTATACCACCTTTTATTCAGACAAGCTGGTTCTGAGGACCGTGCCTCCTTCCTCCTGAAGGTTGTATCACCATTTCATGTAGGCCAAAACATCACATTTTCTACCTTCTTTGCTTTGCCTCACCCAAAGGAGGAACTCCACCGTCAGAACCCAAAAAGAGTGTTCTACCTTAATAGCCCAAGAGAGTTCAGTGTGGCCGATCAGCTCTTTGAACGGTATGTTAAAGCTAAGAAAGCGAAAGCAGTGCAGAAAGGGTCCATCTCATGATGGATGGTGCTCTGCTTTTTGGCCAATGCGTAACAGATCTTTATGCAACCGTCTGAGGGTTTGAGTGCTCATTCTACCAGAGCCAAGGTTGCACCCAATGTGTTAGCATCTTTACACACATTTACAAAGCATTACTGTCTAGGTGACCAGGTCCGCCGTGATGGGCACTTTGCCCATTCAGTTCTGCAGGACTTTTTGGTTTGATTTGTTTTGCAGACCTACCTCGGGGGAGGTATTTCTTGGGTATCTATTCTAAGGGAAGAAATCTGCTGCTAGAAGGTTCAATCAGATGAACAAGTTATTTACCTTCGATAATGTTTTATCTGGTAGAGACTCTATCTAGCTGCTGATTCTTTACCTACCCTCCCTGCTCTACGAACTATTTCAGGAGGGGGGTCACCCTTCTGAGGGTCTTAGCAATTCACACTAGTTTTTCAGCATTTTTTGTGGCTCCGCACTTAATATGTGGAAAGTTACGAAAGAAAAACTGACCAGCACACTGGGGTGGTACTAATGTAGGCACCATGCACTTCACATCCTGCGCCGGAGACACAGGTGCAAACGATGCCACCTACCAGTGTGCATGGTTATTACTCAAAAGTTTCCGGATCCAGTCCGCGCCTAGGGAGTGTTCTAAGGTAAGTAATCAGTGGCTAGATGGTCTCTACCAGATAAGGCCTTACCAAAGGTAAATAACTTGCTCATCACAAATGATTACCTCATCCCCAATGCATTTCAGTCAATATGTCCTTCTCAGAGGGAAATGTATCATAAAGTTTGAAGATGAAACTGGAGAAAAGAATTAAACCAATAATTCGATGTGATGAAGGGTTTATGTATCTCATGGTTTGTATCTCAAAGTTGGAAAAAGGGGATCAGGTCTCTACAACAGATGTACCCATCCCATCCGGCATCTCATTAATCCGAGGACACATGGATCCTTTTTGGTCTTTAACTGACAACTTCAAAAACTGCATTTGATGCAGCCTGTAACTAATTTTATTTTTCTCCCTTGTTTTTTAAACAGAGGGGGCAACCCTGTCCTGAAAAATGCCACCTGCACATCACTAGAGGGTGCTATAATGGCACAAACCTATTGATCTCTGCTAGGGGGTTGAGTTAACCCTCACCATAATTTAAACCTATCCCTGGACACAGATTAAAACTCATGCAATCCATCCAAGACATAGTTTTATTACACGTTTACCTTTCCCTCACAACGAATTACCACTCAGAGCAGTATCACCCCAAACCTCCTGCTTTACAAAAAACAAAACTCTGGAGCTCTCCAACAATTCATTGGGTTGTAGCTCGCATTGTTGTCATTGATTAGTGGCAGGTGGTCCCCGAGGATGAAGCATGCCACCTAATAGGTAGGTGACGGCCTATTGTCCTGAAGTGGTTAGTACTTGGGACTCTCCCCTTCCTTCCTGAAACCTGATGGCAGTCTGTCTCTAGTCAATACCCTGTTGTCCATCAACAACAATGATTTAGCATTCCTGAACCTGGGGTATTTTTACTTTCATGTTCTGGTAGATCCAAAAAACATAAGGTTCTTTTGCTTTTTGGTTAGTGGACAAGTTTTCCAGGTCGAGGCACTACCTCTTGGCATTATTCAGCACCCAGCGTATTCGCTAAATGTTTAGCTCCACTGACAGTACACCTGCGGTGGTAAGAGAGTAGGGGTGTTACCTTCCCAAAACAATTGGCTCCTAAAAGGCGCGCCCTTCTGAAAGTGGGCATCAGGCGATGAGCACTACCATCAATCATTAGTTAATTGACAAAGGCAATACTCGCCCCAAGTCAACAGACTGCTGTCACATCTGCACATCGACCCATTAAGGCCTACACAGGTCAAGCAAGGGCCGACAAGCTAACTTTGTTAGTTCAGGTGAGCAAACAAACACATCTAAGTACACAGGTACACGGTCCTAATGTCATATTTCATCCATCTCTTTTCACAATGTTGCCTGTATAGTAGCAACTAGTTATACAGGTGAGGCCAGTGTCAATTCATTCTGAACATCAAAGTGTTTGTAGTCATCACAGCCATACAAGCTGTCATATGGTGTATGATCCCATTCAACATCTTTGGGGGGCTAGAGCATGTTTAGTCTGACCAGCAGTTTATCTCATACGTTCCTCTCCAAGGCTGGGGGGGGGGAGGGGGAGGGAGGGGGCAACATCTCCAGGATCTGACAAACAGTGGATTCTGGGCGTAGCTCCATATTGTTGTTCTTCAGCTGAAGGCACTGGGGTTGACACTAAAAACATACTTCCCCACCTCCCTGCTTAAAAAAACTCCAGTGCTAATCAGAACATATGTGACAAACCTATATTACATAATAAAGCAAGTCACACGGTTGCAGGTGCTGTCACAAGACATTAAAAGCTCCGGCTCAGGGTTCTACTTCACAAGCGGAACATGTTCTAGGCCTACAGAATGTCACGCCAGATGCCCTCAGCAGGCTCAAATGGAACTGTCACGTATGAGAAAATGGATATAAGGCCACTGAAACTGATTTTCAACAGTTGGAGCACATTCCCTTCGATGCGTTTGCTTCAGCAGACAATGCAGACTTCTGAAATTGGTGGTGGTACCCAGGGGCGTCAGTCTTTTGATTCCTTGGCCGGGTATATTGGCCTATGCCTGTCCTTTACTCCAACAACTCTGAGATGTGCAGTTGGTTGTGGTAGCTCCACAGACCTTGTATGCGGACCTTTGGTGGACATCCTGATTCAATTCAAATTGCATCCTCATCTTCTGATCAAGGCTTTGTTCAACACTACAGTCTAGAACCAGTACTCTGACAGCTACAGGTCTTTGAAGCAGACACAATTTGCATGTCATTGTCAGACCATCCATATAGCAACAAGAACCGCTTCTATAAGAGAGATACGCTTTGAAATGTTGAATATTCTGTTAGGTGACAAATAAACTAAACTCTTTATCCATGCACCCTCACAAATTCATACTACATTCACTACATCTAGCAAAGTATGATCTAAAAAACACTTCAATCTGTGTCCATTCAACTGGCATTTATAGATATTTAAAAACTCTGACTTTCACTCTTCTCCACCAAAACATTTTCTTGCCAGGAACACAGTTCAATATTAGGAGTTCTTGTGAGAAGTCTTTTGGAGCCCATTCACAAGTTTTCCATCCGAATACTGTTGTGGAAAACAGTCAGTCTGTTGCCCATTAAATCGTCCAGGAACATTGGAGAAATTCAGGCACTACATATCTGGTGTGTGAAAAATCCAGACTCACTCTTACAAAGATTTTCAGACATCTCTGAAACAATGTTCAGACTCCTGATGGCGCTCTTCACAAGAGTGCGAGTTGAAGACATCTGCAGGGCAGCCACATGTGAATCGTCCTGAACTTTCACAAAGCATTACTGCTTCAACGACCAGAAGATATCAGAGACTAGTTGGACAAATGGTTCTGCGCAGCCTGTCATTTAGGTGAACCTCATTGCTGCTTTTTATGCTTATTGTACATGTTTTGCTACGGCAGTAGTCATGCATGTGAATCTGTGATAAATCCAGTGTTTGAAAAGGTTACTTATCTGGAACTAGTTTTCCAACTGTGGTATGCTTCATAGGTTCACGTAAGACCCACCCAGCTCTCCGATTATTGGACTTATATGATATCTTGTATGTATTTGCTTGACTACTTGTGAAAATCTAAGCAGCTCAGCCTCTGTGGGGAGTTGAAGCTCTGTTTCTCTCTCCCCATCTCATTAAAGCTTAGATCATATAAGGTAGATAGGCTGCATATATTCTATGGCTGTTTTCAATGTTACTTGAGTGTATGAGAACACTGCTTTATTACCTGACTAACAAGGATTCCAGCCTGATGACAAGGAATATTCAAGCGCATGAATCTATGAAAGATGCCAAAGTTGGAAAGCTGTAAGTTTGTAGCATGTAGTTCGCATGCTTTGTGCACCCATGCCATCTAATATTGGGTGTGAATGTTGCAAGTTGTTTTAGTTTGAAATGGAGGTTTTGTTTTCAAGGTGCCTTGTGATTTCTCTGCCCGAAACTCACAATTCACTAGGACATAGACTCCACATATCTCTTTTGAACCAAATCAAATTGAAAATATCTAGGGCAGGTCGTATGAGAGTGACTCATGGCAGGGTCATTTATGGAGAATGTGCTCTTCCAATTCTGGCCAAAATGCAACAGCATGTTACTGTGGTCAGATCAACATAGCTCTATCTTGAGGGACCACAAGACATCGACTGGTTTGGCCTGCCAGACGTAAGACTATTTGTATTGAAGGAAACGGCGGTGGGCACACAATAGCATGCACTGCTGAGGCTCTTCCAAGCCATAAACTGTGTCTGGTGTTAAAGTTGTTGAAGGAACTTATTTGGATGGAGAAAGGGGAGGGCCCTCCGAGAACTCACAGGGAGCAGATTCCAGAGTGTGTGTCATTGAAAGACTGTCTTCGGAGAAATTCCTTCTTCAGGGCCTCCAATGAAACATTCACCCGAGACAAACGCTACACCTTCGGTTTCGCAGCTAACACCTTCCAAGTATCCTTCCTATGGTGTTCGACCTTAAGCTGACCCTGTGCTCCAGGGCAAAGAACTGCCTCAAGAAGGCCTTGGCTCAAGTCTTGAAATGCTTTGAAAAGGCCTAGGCAGCTGACCGTTTTAGCTGATGCAGAGCCATCTTTGCACCTAAAGGCAGTATTGACACTGGGGAATGAGCCTTGACGTCATGGGGCACCATCTCAACTCCTATGGTGTGTGCCACCTGTTTTGGAACCAAATCGAGTTTGAAGTTGACCTGGAAACAGAAACAGGCCTCTGTGCTAAGTGAACCAACAGTAACAGAAGACCAGAGTGAGAAACCTGATGTGTGGAAAAGGAGGATATACATAGGCACTGCAACAGGGTACTTTATAGGTTTTCTTCCTCAACCTATACCAGTGGGCCAGCTGCATACCAAACAAGCATTTGAAATGCAATAGGTCTCACATTTACGTGAGTTTGAGCTATTGGCATTGTAAATGACAATGCCTTTTATTTATGTTTTATTTTTTAAAATAAAAATCAAAGGCATTGTCATTTACAATTCCAATAGCTCAAACCCGCGTAAATGTGAGTCCTATTGCATTGCAAATGCTTGATTACACTGGTTATGTGGTTTGCACTTCCGATATTGTGAAGTTTGTGTCAAAATTACATTTGTTTTGCATTTTGGGTGGAGCAAAAAGGGGGACACATACCTTCAAACCACTGAAAACTTCTCAAACAAAATTAGTCATGACATTTTTTTAATAATGCATATGCCGCAATCCAATAAACTACATACAAATGAAATGTAGACGGAACTATGAGCATGGGGAAATCAATAATGGCGAAAAAGTGATGCAATTACTCACTTTAAGCCAATGACCTGTCTGCCTACTGTAAATTGCCGTAGTGGGCCATTCTGCATTTCGACTCGCTGGCGTCTGCTCTAGCACCATTCCAGGAGGCGAAGTTAAAAGGAATCAGCTGATTAGTCAAAGACAAATGTGCACAGGAGAGTGCTAAGTGCACTGGAGTGCTAACCTCTTCACACAGTGCACTTGTGGAAGTGCCGGCTCAGCCCGTTTTGGGAGACTGGAATTTTGCCTATAACAGAAGGTGGCATGGCGTTATGACTTCATTGGTCGTCATTAAAAACAGGCAAAATGCGTGTCACATTGCAACCAAAATTACGGCAGTAATGTCTTGGACAACTGGAGTGCGGCTGGGGGAGGGGGTGAGAAGGCACAGACAACGGGAGTGCGGGCGGGGGGAGCGAAAAGGCACAGACAACGGAGTGCGGGCGGGGGAGGAGGGGAGAGAAGGCACAGACAACTGAGTGCAGGTGGGGGGAGAAAAAATAATAATAAATTGAGCACGGTGTCCCTGAAGCGGGCGCCGTGCTCCGTAAAAAAGTTTGAAATTTAAAATCAAAAACAGAAACAAAATGCAAATTAGGTTAGGAAGCGGCCGCCATTACCGAAGCTGGCACCCCGTGCGTGCTTTGTCCCTTAATGAAGTAAATAGTTGTTGGAGCTGGTAATGAAAGATCCTGAGTTAGAACACAGTAAAAGATCGAGTCCTCATGGGCGGTACCAAATGGAGACGGGGCGGTAACAAGGAGGGACTAACGAGTTTCATAATGAATCGGAAACCAGCATTTACCAAGGACAATGACACCAGCCAATGAAAAGAATGAGTACTGTTGATGTGGGTATTAACATATATTTTTGATTTTGTATGTGCTATGCAATAGCTCTTTAAAATAGCTAGAATGCTGCTTAAAAGTGTGATGCTGTATTGGTTTGTTTATTTGTGATATAGAAACAATTGTGTTCATAATTGTGTGCACTGTTCTTGCAAAAGTGGCACCAGCCAATGAAAAGTATGAGTACTGTTGATTTGGGTATTAACATATTTTTGATTTTGTATGTGCTATGCAATAGCTCTTTAAAATAGCTAGAATGCTGCTTAAAAGTGCGATGCTCTATTTGTTTGTTTATTTGTGATATAGAAACAATTGTGTGCACTGTTCTTGCGAAAGTGGCAACAGAAGATATTGGTAAATCGTGACTGATTCGTCAGGCTGCTGCTATCAGCAACGGAGCGTGGTGTAAATGACAGCCATTCAATGATAAACGTGAAGGAGCCAGGCAGGCTCTTGTTGCATTGTAGGACAGTAAGACTCCACCAGAAAACTGACCAGAAACGCACGCTTCACAACATGCCAAATTTAGACGAAGTTACAAAGCGAGAAAACGTATTTGTGGTCGCGGAGAAATATATTTATGGCTAAAATATTGAACACAGTCCTGATTTCAGAAGCTGCACTGTCGTCTTCACTGACCTTGGCAGTCAAGCCAATACTCCCACCAGAGTGCCCTGGCATGTACCCCATCTTCCTGTGCCGCTCCTAGCAGGAAGGGCAGGGCATCACTGGGGTTCACCCAGCTGAGCTTCGCCCTTCCTACAGCGAGTAGTGGAGGGCAGCATTTGACTCTGTTCCTGGCCTGGCCTGGTGTGGTGTGGTTGGCGTCATTGGTTATTCCAACCCATGGCACTGACACTCGTACCCCTGGTGGTTTTCCGTTGGTGGTGGTGCCAAGTGAGAAATAAAATACCACAGTGTTGACACTCGCTTCATAATTAGCATATCTGAGGCCTGCAGAGTAGTGTTGCAGAGACCAGCAGGACTACTAATGTGATGTCAATCGCAGGGTCTGAGAAACTTGGCTCTGCCACTGCTTACAACCATTGTGTACCAAACAGCGGACTTTAAAAGTTGTATACAGCAATCGGACCCAGTCCCAAAAACAGTTGTAACAGAGGTCTGAGGAGACATTGACTTTCTGTAGAAAGATCACAGTGTGTCAGCGAGGGAGAGCGAGAATCAGATCGCAAGCCAGCCTGGCCTCGTCCCTCATTAACAATCGTGCCTAACACAGCCCTTATCTGCACTGTAGTTTTGTCTCTGATTTTTAATTAAAAAAACTTTTCCTTCAGTCATCGCAGAATGAATGTGACATTGTTCTGCGCCACGGTTTTAATAGCTTGGTGCTCCGCCAGTAAAATTCATTCGGAGTGACGGAAGTGAAACGCCCCAGTCTGCCAGTTTTATAGCCCAGAGCTCTTGCCGTCTTGGACAGGCGTTTCTCCTGAGGTGCGGTGGTTGGAATGAGAGCGGATATTTCAACGATTTTTTTCTTCTAATTAAGCACAGCCTCTGGATCACTCCCTCCAACTTGGGCAATCCCTCCTTTCCACGAATGCCACTTTCCGCGGATGGCTCGCTGTCTCGTGAAGCCCATCCATTGAAAGAGCACTTTCCGTCCCTCCGAAAACGCGAAAAAGCACAGACAACGGAATGCGGGAGGGGGGTGCGAAAAGGCACAGACAACGGAGTGCGGGCGGGGGGAAGGAGGATGCGAAAAGGCACAGACAATGGAGTGCGGGCGGGGGTTCGAAAAGGCACGGACAACGGAATGCGGGCGGGGGGGTGCGAAAAGGCACGGACAACGGAGTGTGGGGGGGGGAGGGGGTGCGAAAAGGCACGGACAACGGAGTGCGGGCGGGGGGAGAAAAAAATAATAAACTGACCGCGGTGTCCCTGAAGCGGGCGCCGCTCTCCGTAGAAAAGTTTGAAATTAAAAAACAAAAACCGAAAGCGAAATGCAAATTGTTAGGAAGCGGCCGCCATTACCTGTGCGTGCTGTGTCCCTTAATGAAGTAAATAGTTCTCGGAGCTGGTAATGAAAGCTCCCGAGTTCGGACACAGTAAAAGATCAAGTCCTCATGGGCGGTAACAAAAGGAGACCGGGCGGTAACAAGGCGGGACTAACAAGCCTCATTATCAATCGGGAAGCCAGCATTTACCAAGGACAATGACACCAGCCAATGAAAAGTATGGGTGGACAGAAGGCGCGGCTTCTCTCCCATGCTCAACTACTGCATGCCTCGCAAACGCTAGGCTCGACCTAAAAAACAGATCATTTGAGAGGACAGTGTCAGAATAACTTAGGACATTGGCAGTCTGCAAGAACCATCACAGTCCGAAACAGAGTCCACGTCTCCTCCTTACTCTGTTCACACCGACTGAGATCGCAACCCTGTTGCGGATCTTCCTGACTCCTCTGGGGAGCCTTTTCGAGCAAACAATGAAGACACCGGGGATGATTATGTCAATATCAGTGAAGCCTTCTCCATCTTACTAACCCATCCAACCACCCGGTCATCCAGACCATAATTTTTGTTTGTAAATATAGCTCTTTGAAGCAGACCATCATAAGCTAAAACTATAGGGGAAAAGGAGGACTTCCTGATTGAAATGCTCTCCCGAATGGAGTGGTCAATATAGTATATGACAATGCTAAGGGGTCAGCTGAAAATATTAAAGACCTCGTCAAAAACCACCGTTGTCACGCAGGATTGAGAAAAAAGTTATAGGTAGTGCCAGAGAACCCATATATATTAGGGGCAGGTCTCACTAGATTAGCTTGTGGTGCCCCCCACCGATTGCACAACACCTGTTGGTATAACTGAGGTTTTATCTTCCCTAATGGTAGGAAATAACTTTGTACAAGTGGGTACTTTCCATCATCACCCATGCGTATTGCCTGGAGTGTCATACAACAGCTCTCAGCATCTCATCACACAGCCAGAGCATCCGCCAAAAACACAAAGGGTTGCAGGAAGTTGCCAGTGCTTTCACTAATAAATTCAAAGGGCCGATGTGCACAATCTGGTTTGCGCAAGACTCAAAGGACGGGGTCCCTAATACAAATAAAGAAAACCTTTGGCTCGAGGAATGTGAGCTGTAGATCACATGCTGTGCATACTCCTGCCATCTAGTGTTGGGTCCGGATGTTTGCAAGTTGTTTTTCTTCGAAGAAGTCTTTCCAGTCACGAGGTAGGCGACTCCTCCTTTCGGTGATAGTGCGCATGGGCATCGACTCCATTGTTAGATTGTTTTTTTCCGCCATCGGGTTTGGACGTGAATTGCTGTGCTCCGGTTCGACACAGTTTTTCGGGTTCCCCTCAGTGCGCAACACACCCTCGACGGTGTTGTTTTCGATCGCGTATTTCCATTCTCCGCGTATCGTATTTACTGAAAATCCCTCTTTCGATCAGGTAGCTAGTGGTAGGCCATTGGGCCTACCCGCGTCGAGCGGCCTCACAGTAGATGGAACGGACTCCATTTAAATTCTGCCCTCGGTGCCACGCGAAATTCCCGCGCACCGACTTACACGAAGTGTGCAACTTGTGCTTGTCACCAGAGCACAAAGAAAAGGACTGCGACTCGTGTCAGGTTTTCCGATCCAAGAAGACGCTTCGCGATCGTCTGGCTCGATGTCGCAACATGCAGAGCCAACACACAGGTTCCATTCCGGACCTCTTCGGAGAAGATTCAGAACAGGAAACCGGAGAAGCCATAGGAGCCAAAGAAGAACAGGATCCGAACTCTGTTTCGGAATCCGGCTCCGATGGGGACGAAGACATCCCGCAAAGGCAGCGTACCATGAGTACTGATTCTCCCTTGCCCCAAAGTCCACCTAGGCCTAAGAAGAAGGCTCCGGTCCAACCTCCGCCTGAGGGCCACGGTCGGCACCGAGAACATGTTTCCAGCGCCCTGCTCTCCGGCTTGCAAAAGCAACAATTGATGGACAGAATACAGAACAATGTCATACATTCACCCCAGTACAGAGATCTGGGCCTTAATCCATCGTTTTTTTGCTCACCATGCCGTTCCAGTTTGAACCCAGCCATATGCAAATCAGTCTTGACACTGTGCCCAATGGGAACAGTCCAGCCCGAACTGCCAGGCCAGGTCCTCCCTGGACTGGAAACAAGCATCCTAGGACCGGTTTCAGGGTTTCACCCCTCTTCAGCCAGGATAGCTTGATTCCAGTGGCATGGAGAGCACGGGACCCACGTCTGGGCATACCCGTCCCACTCGGGGTGACAAATGCAAAAACAACAATTGATGGACAGAATGCAGAACAATGTCATACATTCACCCCAGTACAGAGATCTGGGCCTTAATCCATCGTTTTTTGCTCACCATGCCGTTCCAGTTTGAACCCAGCCATATGCAAATCAGTCTTGACCCTGTGCCCAATGGGAACAGTCCAGCCCGAACTGCCAGGCCAGGTCCTCCCTGGACTGGAAACAAGCATCCTAGGACCGGTTTCGGGGTTTCACCCCTCTTCAGCCAGGATAGCTTGATTCCAGTGGCATGGAGAGCACGGGACCCACGTCTGGGCATACCCGTCCCACTCGGGGTGACAAATGCAAAAACAACAATTGATGGACAGAATGCAGAACAATGTCATACATTCACCCCAGTACAGAGATCTGGGCCTTAATCCATCGTTTTTTTGCACACCATGCCGTTCCAGTTTGAACCCAGCCATATGCAAATCAGTCTTGACCCTGTGCCCAATGGGAACAGTCCAGCCCGAACTGCCAGGCCAGGTCCTCCCTGGACTGGAAACAAGCATCCTAGGACAGGGTGACATACCCTGAAACCGGTCCCAGGATGCTTGTTTCCGGTCCAGGGAGGACCTGGCCTGGCAGTTCAGTCTGGACTGTTCCCATGGGGCACAGGGTCAAGACTGATTTGCATATGGCTGGGTCCAAACTGGGGTGGCGTAGTGGGCAAAAGAACGATGGATTTAACCCAGATCTTTTGACTGGGGGAGAATGTTTGCATTGTCAGCATTCCGTCCATCATTTGTTTGCTGTAACACTGCTCTCCGGCTTGGCACCGAAACACACCCCAAAGCCTTCCTGCTCCGAACTGAGTCGTCGAAATTGGGCACCGAGCCGAAACCTTCGGGATCGAAGTCAGTCTGGCTCGACCCAACCCCCTTCGCCGAAAACGTCTTCGGATCCGAAACCCTCTGCATCCAAAACACCGGCACCGGAACCTTCGGCGCCGAAACACTGAGGCGCCAATTCCAGCAAAGGAGCTCTGTTTCGATGTTCCACCCTCGAAACCGGATGTTAAACAGAGAGAACTCTACATTCATCCAACAACTGGACATATTACCACTAAAGTGACACTAAAACGTAAACCAGAGACGGAAGAAGTTTACCACATCCCTTTAAAAAGGAAGCATGTGGGTACTAACCCTTCTCCTCCTCCATCTCCTCCTTCTCCTGAGTCTCAACCATTACTAATTTCACCTGCTGACTCACCACCACCATATACACCTGATGATCAGGATGATGGGGATGGGAATGGGGCTGGGGACAATGATCCAACACCTACAGACCTCTGGAGAGATTATAACACTAATTCTCCCACAGGAAATGATCCTGATCTGTACCCTACTAAGCCTTCTCCACCAGATGACAGTGTAGGATACATAGAATTATTAAGCAGAGCTGCTAATTACCATAGTGTCCAGTTGCATAAGGAATCCCTAGAAGAAGATTTCCTTTTCGAAACTCTTAGCAGTTCACAAAAATCCTCGCACACGTTTCCAGTGCTCAAGGGTATGCTTAGACACGTATATGACATTTTTAATGATCCTGTGCAGGCACGTATCCTCACCCCCAGGGTAGACAACAAATATAAATCTGCACCATCAGACCCAGCTTACATCAAGGGGGAGTTACCATTAGATTCTCTAGTCATGTCTAATATACGTAAGAGGGCCAATTCCCAAATGTCAGGGGATGCTCCACCCCCAGAAAAAGAGTCTGAGTTGATAGACGCCTCTTGGAAAAGAATAGCCTCCCAAGCTGCAAACGTTTGGCGCATTTCCAATACCCAAGCACTTTTAGATATGATAGGGCGCATTGGGATGGAATGAAGCAGTTGCTCCAATTTCTGCCTGATTAGCACAAGTCCAAAGCTCAAGACCTGGTGCGGGAGGGATAGCTCATCTCGAACAATTCCATCAGGTGCACGTTGGATGCTGCTGACACTGCAGCTAGAGCCGTTAACACCAGCGTTCTCTTAAGAAGGCATGCCTGGCTACGCATTTCTGGGTTCAAACCAGAGGTTCAGGCTTCCATTCTGAACGCACCATTTGACAAACAACACCTCTTTGGCCCTGTAGTAGACTCATCATTAGAAAAGATGAAGAAGGACACAGAGGTGACAATCTATGGGATCCCTTCAGTCATCCTCATCCCGTGGGTGCTTTCGGCGCTCCTTATATCGCGGAGGGTCCAAAAACACCTCTTCAGACACTGCCTCAACAACCTACAAAGGTAATAATCAACCCTCTGCCTCTAAGGGTTTCTACAGAGGTGGTTAAAGAGGCAACAATGGCAAGGGTAGAGGTAGAGGCTCTAACACACGCGCCTCCCCCTCCAATACCAAATAATGACTTGACCACACTCCCCCCCCGCTCCCCACCCCCCAAAACCTGTCGGTGGGCGTCCTTCCCAATTCCTACCCATCTGGCAGTCAATAACTACAGACAAATGGGTACTGGAAATTATCCGTTCTGGTTATTGCCTGGAGTTTACCAGCATTCCTCCATGCTCACATAAACTGTCACCAGACCACTTACACCTCCTCAAACAAGAGGTTCAGTCTCTCCTTTTGAAAGGAGCTATAGAGCCCGTACCACTACAATATCACGGGTCGGATGTATACTCCTACTTTCTCATACCCAAAAAGGACGGTTCTCTCAGACCTATCTTAGACCTCAGAGAATTAAATCTTTAAATACAGTCAGACCATTTTTACATGGTAACACTTCAACAAGTGCTCACACTCCTACAATAGGGCGACTTTGTCTACCCTAGACTTAAAGGACGCCTATTTCCATATTCCAATACATCCCGCTCATCGCAAATTTCTCAGATTTGTGGTAGCGGGCCATCACTACCAGTTCAAAGTACTCCCATTTGGAGTCACTACTGCTCCCAGAGTCTTTACAAAGTGTCTGGCAGTAGTTGCTGCTCACCTACGAAGACAACACATTCATGTTTTCCCCTACTTGGACGACTGGCTCATCAAAGCCAGTACGTACCCAAAGTGTCTCCAACACACTCACAGGACACTGCAGTTACTGCACCAACTAGGGTTCACAGTCAATGTGTTAAAATTGCATCTTCAACCTTCCAACACGTAAAACTATCTAGGAGCCACTTTAGATACTCAAAGGGCTCTAGCCTTCCCTAATGCAGCCAGAATTTGCAATATTCAGGCTCTAATTCTCCAGTTTCAGCCCACTCACTACCAGCTCAAGTGTTTATGCAACTGCTGGGAATGATGGCCTCTTGCATCATGATTGTTCCCCATGCCAGGCTTCATATGTGCCCCCTCCAGGAATGTTTAGCAAGTCAGTGAAACCAATCACGGGGCCTTTCAACAGATCTAGTGTTGGTAAGCGGCCATACTCATCTCTCTCCGCAGTGGTGGAACCCACAAAACTTATCAAAAGGATGGCCCTTCATAGACCCAGTTCCATAGACAATGTTAACAACGGACGCATCCCTCACTGGTTGGGGGGGGGGGGCTCATCTTCAACATCACACAGTGCGAGGCCTGTGGAGTCAACAGCAAAAAACTCTCCACATAAATCATCTAAAGCTGCTAGCAGTGTTTCTAGCACTCAAAGCATTGCAGACTCACCTGGTTGGCAAAGCTGTACTAGTTCGTACCGACAACATGGCAGCTATGTATTATATACTAAAAACAGGGGGGGGGGGCACACACTCCAACTGTCGCGCTTGGCTCAAGACATTTGGAAGTTGGCAGTTCACCACAAAATCTATCTCCTAGCAGAACACCTCCCAGGAGTGAACAATCAGATTGCCAATCTTCTCAGCAGAGACAGCAAATCCATGAATGGGAACTTCACCCTCAAGTTCTCCTCCCATACTTTCAAAGTCGGGGAGTCCCTCAAATAGATCTTTTTGCCACACACTAAAAAGCAAAATGCCCAAACTTCGCCTCCCGTTACCCACAACCGCTCTCTAAAGGCAATGCACTGTGGATGAACTGGTCAGGAATATTTTCCTACGCTTTTCCGCCTCTCCCACTCATTCCATTAGTGGTTCCGAAACACAGGCAAACATCCCTCACACTGCTCCTAGTGGCTCCAACATGGGCCCATCAACCTTGGTTCACAACCCTGTTGGAGCTGTCACTAGTCTTGCTTCAAAAACTGCACCTCACATCCAGTCTCCTCACACAGAGCCATGGAGAAATCAGACACCCAGATCCCAAACAACTGAACCTCGCGATATGGCTCCAGAAATCAGTTTGGTTATCTAAATCTCCCACCAGACTGCATGAACATCATTAGAGAGGCCAGAAGGCCTACTGCAAGAGCCTGTTATGCAGCTAAATAGAAACGTTTTGTTATCTATTGCAATAATAACAACAATCCTCTTGATGCTTCAATACAAAATATAATTTGTTATGTGTTACACTTGGAGCAGTCTGGGTTAGCTTACACTTCTATCCGACTACATCTTGCTACAATAGCTGCATATCTACAAAATAGGCAACACTTATCTCTTTTTAGAGTGCCAGTAATCAAAGCTTTCATGGAAGGACTTAAAAGAGTTATCCGACCAAGACTTCCACCTGACCCAGTGTGTAATCTTAACATAGTCCTCACACGATTAATGGGCCCACCTTTTGAACCCATGCATAAATGCGAACTACAGTTTCTTTCCTGGAAAACCGCTTTCCTCATTGCAATCACTTCACTGAGGAGAGTGGGTGAACTACAGCCACTAACCATAGAAGAACCTTTTTTCCAACTTCACAGAGACAAAGTGGTTCTTCGTACTAACCCCAAGTACCTACCTAAGGTAGTTTCTGCCTTTCACATCAATCAGTCGGTTGAGTTACCTGTATTCTTTCCTCAACCAGATTCAGTGGCAGAACGAGCTCTACAAACCTTAGATGTTCGAAGAGCCCTTTTATATTACATAGAAAGAACAAAGTCATTCCGTAAAACTAAACAACTTTTTGTTGCTTTTGCTCCACCACACAAGGGCAATCCCATATCCAAGTCCGGTATTGCCAGATGGATTGTTAAATGCATTCAAACATGTTATGCAAAAGCAAAGAGAACTTTAACAATACCCCCCTAGAGCGCATTCCACTCGCAAAATAGGGGCAACTATGGCCTTCTTAGGAAACATCCCCATAGTTGACATCTGTAAGGCTGCAACATGGTCCACACCACACACATTCACCAAGCACTATTATGTAGATGTGTTAGCGAGACAACAAGCTAATGTGGGCCAGGTAGTACTTGGAACACTATTTCAGACAACTGCAACAGCTACAGGTTAGCCACCGCTTTGGGAGAATACTGCTGTATAATCTATGCAAAGCATGTGATCTACAGCTCACATGCCTCAAACGAATAATGTTACTTACTCAGTAAGCATCTGTTCTTGGCATGTAGAGCTGTAGATTCACATGCGCCCACCAACCTCCCTGGGTACCTATACCTGTTGCAGTTCTCTCTTACTCTATATACATACGCATGGACATCTCTATTCTTTACTTACTAACTCCATTCTCACCCTCTGCGGGAAAATAATCTAACAATGGAGTAGATTCCCATGCGCCCTATCTCCGAAAGGAGGAGTCACTTACCTCGTGACTGGAAAGACTTCTTCGAAGAAAAACAACTTGCAAACATCCGGACCCAACACTACATGGCAGGAGTATGCAAAGCATGTGAATCTACAGCTGTACATGCCAAGAACAGATGCTTACTGGGTAAGTAACATTATCCTTACACATTATTCAAAGTAAAAACCATAAGGTTTATTCAAAATTACGAATCATCACTAAACGCAAAAGTAGTTAGTCGGATTCAATTTGGCACCATAAAAATAAATCAGTTGCGAGAGGTCTTAACATAAGGGAATTAGCCATAACCAAAATATAGTTCAGTAATGAGCTAGCATAAATTTACTCAGTTCGTAAGTCAAGGGATCGTAATCAATGAGGACTGACATGTAGACTGCCTCGGAGAATAGAGAAATCATCAGACAGTTTAACGTGGAGACCATTCAGTTAAAAAGCAAAGAAAAAGTATAATTATTTAGTCCGCTAACACTCAGCCATGGGGACTGCTCGATATGAAAGTAAGGAAAAGGTCTGGCACACATCCCAGAAAGTGCCCCTTGTATAGTTTGACTGAAGTGAAAAATAACACACTCAACATAGTTTGAAGTGGCATCATAGCTCTGTACTAACGATACATAACAAAACCAATCAAACTCGTGGACATTGAGCTACATAAAATCATTATTTTTTTTTTGTAAATCTTTTTATTAAACATGACAGGTTAAAGTAACAATCACCATGTAAGTCAAACAGTGATTGCATTACCCTTATACATTACAGTCCACATCATCACCTGCAAGAGTCCCTTTTCCCTTTGCACCATTCTTCCCTAGCCCACACATCATTTCCTCCCACTGTTATGGGGAGTCTTCCGTTTGGTCGTCTTTCCCAGATAGTCTCCCCCCAATCGGAATTGCACACAGGTTCCCGCGATACGTGTTCCACATGCCCAAATCTGTTCCCACTTTCTGGGGCAGCCTCTGCTTGTGTATACCGTTTTTTTGGCCACCATGCACCAATCTAGGTCTTTCTCCCACTCCCGCAAGCTGGGGGCGGCCTGTCCTCCCCAGTGTTGGGCAATGTTACGCTTTGCGATTGTGAGCCCCAGTGTAACCCAGGTTCTCCCCCTTTCATTAAGGTCAGTTGGCTGCCATATGTTAAGAAGACACCACCCTGGGTCGGGGGTCAGGGTTATTTTGACCACTTCGGACATTTTCTGGATTACAGCCCCCCAATAGTGCTGTATCTGGAGGCATTCCCAAACTGTGTGGTAGTATGTTCCCTCCAACCTGCACCCTCTTCCACAAGCAGTCTCCTCCATTCTGCCCATTTTGGCTAAACGGGTTCTTGAGTAGTAAACTCTGTGAAGAATTTTTAGTTGTATTAGCCTTAACTTACTCGATATGGCCACTTCCTTTGGGGACGACAGGGCGTCTCACCCGTCTTCTTCGTCTATTTCTCCTATGTCCCCCTCCCACCTCTCTCTAAGAGCGGCGAGGGGATCCGGGGAGTTATTTATCAATTTCTGGTAGGTCAGAGTTATGGCTTTCTTATTCGTATGGTCTATAAGAATTCTATCTTCTAATGGAGAGGAGTCACTGCCTGTAACGCATGTTTTATTTGCATATATCGGAACGTTTCCTTGGTGGTGAGATCATACTCCTTTTGCAGAAGCTCAAATGATAGTACTCCCCCTCCACCCCCCCCTTGCCCACAGGTCCCCCACTCGAGATATTCCGATAAGGTCCCATTTCTCGACTCCTTGGTATCTACCCATTGTTCCTAGTATCTCTGCATCCCAAAGCGGTGTATGCTGCGTTATCTTATTTTCCCAGCGCATCTGTTTTTGGACCACGTGCCAGAGCTGTACCATGATTTTGGCTGGGCCCGTTAGGGTTAGGTGACGAGGTGAAGTGTAGAGGCCCTCATAAGTCCCTTTTTCCCCTATACATATCTATCCATTTGGTATGCAGGGTCTTCGGGCGTTTGGTAAATATAGTGATTAATGGCTATTAACTGTGACACCCAATAATATCGTCGTATGTCTGGCAGCGCAATTCCTTCATCATACAAGCCCCGAACCAGTTTTTGTTGCGCAATTCTGGCTGGTTTATCTCCCCATATTAACCTTCTCTGTTCGTTTTCTATTGCTGTAAAGTACTTGGAGGGCACTTGATATGGTGTATTCTGCAATATGTATAGAAAGCGGGGGGAGCGCCATCATTTTGTAGAGTGCACCCCGTCCTAACAATGAGAGGGGCAGCGTCTTCCAATGATGAACGTCATCCTGGAGGCGCCTCAGTGGGGGCAACAGATTGCGGTCGTAGAAGATATCTGAATCTAGCGTTATGAACACTCCTAAATATCGAAATCCGACCGTCACTATCTCTGCCTTGCATGCCTTGGGGAGTACCGGAGGCGGTCCATACAACACATATATGGTGGATTTAGTCCAATTTATTCTATATCCTGAGTACTTCCCGAAGTTAGTAAATATGTTTAATACTCTAGAGATCGAGTTTCTAGGGGATGCCAAATACAGCAGGATGTCGTCTGCATATAGGGATATTCTATCTTCCCAATCTTCAGACCATCTCAGGCCCTTGATTAGTGGATCCCTTCGGACCGACGATGCCAGTGGTTCAAACATTAATGCAAAGATCAATGGCGATAATGGGCAACCTTGCCGCGTTCCCCGTCTCAGCGGAAAGCTACGAGATATCGTGTTGACCAAAACTCATGCCATAGGATCGGAATATAGTAGGTTGATCCATGCCCTGAAGTTCGGTCCAAAGCCCATTTTTTCTAGTACAGCGAACATGTAAGGCCACTCGATAGTATCAAAGGCCATTTGCGCATCTAATGACATCACCACTGCGTCTTCTCTTATTGTATCCACCCTTCCCAGCACTCCATTGAGCCTTCGTAGGTTAAGCGCTGTATTCCTCCCCAGCATGAAGCAGGATTGGTCTAAGTGCACCAGCTTGGGGATTACCTGGATGAGTCGATCTGCGAGTAGTTTGGCCAGGATTTTTCCTTCTAGGTTAAGTAACGAGATGGGTCGGTAGGATGTACACTCATCCCTAGGCTTTCCCTCTTTGTGTATCACCACTATAGAGGCACTCCGCTGATCCTCGGGCAGTCTCCCCAGCTCTCCACATCCTTTTTAGATGAGGGGCTAACGTCGCTGCTGCGGCCTTGTATAGTTCTATCGGAAGGCCATTGGGACCAGAAGCTTTCCCAGATTGAATATTACGGATCGCTTGTGCAACCTCTTCCTCCTGTATTTCCTCTTCTGTGAGGCTCAGAGCTTCTGCATCCAGAGTCTGGAGGGGCATGTCTATAAGCAGGCTCCTTGCGTCCTCTATCGTGGATTGCCCCGAGGTGGAGTATGATTCACTATAGTGTGCGGCAAAAACTTCCGCTATTTTGTCGGGGTCTCTGTACTGCTCCCCGTTTTTGAAGTAATGGAAGTTACTACTCTACTGGCCTGGTCCAGCCAAGCTAGCAGTTTCCCGGTCTTGTCCCCCACTTCTTATATCCTGTGCCTGACTGCCCTATGATGGAGCTTGGCTGCCTCAGTGGCAAGTTCACGGTACTCTTTTGTTTTGATGGCGAGATTGTGTCTGTTTCCTTCTATGTTGTTGTCTACCAGGGCCCCTTCGATCTGTATGAGTTCCCCTTCTAGTTTTTTTAAAGCTGCCCTTTTTTCCTTTCTGTGACCAGCGATTAGTGAGATAGCTTGACCCCTTATAACTGGTTTGTAGGCCTCCCACAATGTTACTTTGGATTGGACCAACCCCGTGTTTTCCTCAAAATAATATTTTGTTGTTTGAATCAGATTCTTTTTAATCTTTGGGATTTTGAGCCACCATGGGTCAATCCTAGACCGTATCGCCTGTCCTAGCCCTTGGTCCAAGTAGACCGCCCACAGCGGTGACTGGTCCGAAATCCCTCTAGCCATATGGCACACTTCCCTGAAGTTCCGTAGTAAGTCGGGTAGCGTGATAATGTAATCTATTCTTGACAAACTGTTATGGGCGCTGGAGTGGAATGTATATTGTTTCTCAGTGGGGTTATGACTACGCCAAACATCAGCAAACCCCATTGCGTCTAAGAATTCCTGAAATTTAGAGTTAGTGTGCTGCATGGCTCGCTGCGTGTGCCTGTCTAAGCTTGCCGAGAGTACGGCATTGAAGTCTTCCCCCAATTAGGACCTCTCCCAATGGCATTGATAGTAGCACCTCCCCATAATCTTGGAATGATTGTATGTGAAGTGCAGGGGGGATGTATACCGAAACAATATTAACAACCTTCCCCCTCCATGTCCCCGACACCAATACATAGCGTCCTAGCACATCAGCGCTAGTATAATTTGCCACAAACTGGAAGGTTTTTCTCTGCATTATACCCACACCCCTCGATCCTGTGGAAAATCCTGCATGGGCTATCAGTTTATATCCCCACCTGTCCAATGCTTTACAGTTGTTTCCGACTAGGTGCGTTTCCTGGAGTAGAACGATATCAGGTGAGTGGCGCTTTATATATTGGAGCACCATTCCTCTCTTAATTCTATCTCCCAACCCATTCACATTCCAGGAAAGCAGCCTCAGACCCAGACTCCTACCTCCCTCGGTATCCTCTGCCATTGGTGCACACTCTGAGTTCGCTTTGTGTCCCTGATCATATTTTTCCCCAATTCAGGTGATGTACCTGCAATTCGATAGTACCATACAGTGCAACATGGTCATAAAATCATTATTAAATAGTATTTTACCCTACAAACTGGGAAAATGACATTGCACTCTTGAAGCAAATAAAAAATAAGCCATTTAAAATTTATTGAAATACAGTTGTGGCTCATGCAGCAGCCTTGACAATTGCAGCACACAAGAACATCTCAGCAAGGCTTCCTCCCAATGCACATGGATATATACAATACAAGAAAATGACCCCATTTAGACCATTCTTTCAAAAGGAGAAAATACGAAAGAGAAACATGCGGATACAAAACTTGTTTGCACAACTTCAAAAGCCAAAATATTTCTTCAGCAACTTTAAAACTGATGGCAGTGAACACAAGGAAAGGCCCAGTAAATAAAATTTGCGACCTAGTTTTGCTAACTTGAAAACATGTAAAACATTATCTCGATGAATAAACACACTGATAAAGTGCAGACATTGGATCTAGAAGGAGAAAGTTCTGCCAACCCAACACTGACAAGGTGTATGATCCTGTACTTTTCCATTCACAAGAATTCCTGAAAGCTGTGCAGAGCACTTTGAGATGTTATCTTTAGAAGATGGCCTTCTCCTGCCCTGCGTTTATGGACTTCATCTTGACCCTCGATCTCAAGGAAACCTACTCACACATCCCCATACATTCATCCAGCATTCCACCAGTACCTCAGGTTTGTGGTTAGTCTAAAGCATTATCCGTTCAAAATTCCATCCTTACGGTTCACAACAGCACCCTCCCACCCCCAATTACGTGTTAAGAAAAATGTCTGCAGTGCATCTTCAGCGCAACACCATTCATTTTCTTCCATATCTGGACGACTGGCCTTTAAAGAGCAAGACCAGTGCCTCACTCATACTCAACAAGCAGTATCTATCCTGCACACATTAGGATTCACAGCCCATGCGAAACATATCACCCCTGTTCTCAATAAGTGCAGCTGTTCATGGGAGCAGATAGTGGCTTTTCAGAATTTGTTTTCCGTTTACTAGGCATCATTTCCTCTATGAGACTGACCGTGAAACTTGTAGTTCCACATGCTCGGTTACACATACACCCTGTGCAGGAGTGCTTTACAAGGCAATGGCTGTAAGTGACTGGCCAGTGGGAGGATCTAGTTTTGGTGCAGCCCAGTGGTCAGCACAAACTCTATGCTGGAATATCAAAAGCTTGTTACGGGGCAGGTCATTCCTCGACCCTTGGCTGCAAGTGAACTTCAATACAGACAGCTTGCTTATAGGATAGGGAGCACATTTGGGCCACCTGACAATCCAGGGCCAATAGTTTCCTCAACAGTCTGCACATCAGTATGTTGGAATTAATGGCAATACATTTTGTGTTTGGAGTGTTTTACAAACTATTTTGGAAGAAAACAATGTTTATTTACACAAACAACATGGGCACCATTTACTACCCCCAGAATAAAGGGGCACAAACTCACCACAGTTGTCCAGGTTAACTAAGGCAATCTGGCATTGGGCCATTCACTATCAAGTACTCTTCCTGCCTGAACCCTACCCCTAAGAGCACAATGACTTTGTGGACCTGCAGGACGCATCAACCAACACACACATGCTATGTCCACACCCAGGTGCTTCACCACTTCCATCGCTAGGAGTCTCCGGCCGTCAGTCTTTGCTGCACACAAATGCAAAGTGCCAAAGCTATGCTACCAGGCACCCACAGTTTTGTGCAATGATTTTTGGATAAACTAGTCATGGATATTTGTGTATGCTTTTCCTCCACTACCACAAATACCAAATGTATAAGGAAGCAATGCACAAGGCTTATCCTCATAGCACCGGTCTGTGTTAGGCAGCTGTGATGCTCACTCTTTCTGGAATATTGATGCATTCCCTACAAAAAGCTCAGATATGCTCAGACCTTTTCACACATCAGCGTCAGCTACAAAATCCCAGTGTCTGGGCTGTGAATCTTGTATTTTGATACTTGAAGTCTCAGTTTGAATATTTTCAACTTCTAGAAGAGTGCATGCAAATTCTTCAGGAGACCCGCAAGCCTACCACAAAGTCCTTTCTTGTGGCCAGTGGGAAACAATTTTTCCACTGCCACTTCAGACTCCACAAGAAGACCTTACAGACATCTGCTACTTAATGTTCCTACGAAAGGCTGGCTTAGTGTACTCTTCAATAAGGGTATGGTAGGTGTTGTAGGAGCTTACCTACGAGATAGAGAACACCAGTCATTATTCAAAATACCTGTGGTCGGAGACTTTGTTGAAGGCCTTAAGAGAGACCCCTCCAAGAATTCCACTGATCTCTCCATTTGATCTTAAGAGTGTTCTCACTTGGTTAATGGGGCTGCTCTTTGAGCGTTTTTGACTTGGCTCAAGCAGTCCTTTCATTGGAAGACTTCTTTACTCTTTAATCACTTCCTATCTGAGAGTAAGTGAACTGCAAGCCCTAACGGTGGAGAATCCATTTATAGTAAACAAAGAGCAGGGTGTCCTTAAAACAGATCCTCCTTTTCTGCCCAATGTTGTCCCCCCCCTCCCCCATATCAAATCATTGAATTATCAATATTTTTCTTACAACCTCCGTTGGTTTTGGAAAGGACTATGCACATTTTTCATTTTAAAAGAGCCCTTATGTAATAGATTTCTAGTTCTAACTCCTTTGTGCCTTTCACAAGCCCCATTTATAGAGCATTATTTCCAGAATAGGCCTAGCTAAATGGGTAGTAAAGTGTATTAATGTTTGCTAGATCAAGTCCAACCACATGCTACATTCTGTGCCTAGGGCACATTCCATTCACAAAAATTGAGCCATTATGGATTTCCTAGGCAACATCCCTCTTGCAGGCATATAGGCATATGTAAAGTTGCAACATGGTTTACCATCCTCGCTTTCACTAAGAATTGTGCAGACATGCGTGCCCAAGACTAGATGGCAGGAGTGTGCAAGCATGTGAACCTATAGCACTTCATGCTCAAGCCAATTGTTACAGGTAAGTAGTGTTTTTCTTACAGATACGCAACTTTTATTATTTGGCGTTATGTCCCAGAGGGTAAGGGAGGCAAATGACGGCAATGCCATAACATTCCTTACCTTAGGTAATCCAGGAATGTACACGTTGGCAGAAATACACGGTGCGTACACAGATGATGAGGATGATCATCATCATGAATAGGGATAAGGTCTGTCTTGTCAACTGTTCATGTCATTTTACAGTCTGCACTGATTATCTTAAATGCTTATGCGTGTGGAACTTTCACGGCAACTTAAGTCTCAAATCTTCTTGTGTCTGCATAGTAATCAGTTTATTTCCACAATTTTACCCAGCGTTACCTCTGTACGTGTTAATGTCGTCTTTTAGTTTCAGAGAAAGCTAAATGTTATTGTTTTACATGGCCTTTTGATTTTTTTCTCAATTATATATAAATGCATGGAAGCATTGATAAAGTAATTAGTGTTACTGTATTTTTTTGTAGGCAACACAGCACTTACATATGCCTGTGCAGGAGGGTATGTGGATGTTGTGAAGGTGCTTTTGGAATCCGGTGCCAGCATAGAAGACCACAATGAAAATGGGCATACTCCACTTATGGAAGCAGGGAGTGCAGGACATGTGGAAGTTGCCAGAGTGCTCCTTGAAAGTGGAGCAGGCATCAACACTCATTCCAATGAGTTTAAGGAGAGCGCACTTACTTTAGCATGTTACAAAGGTAAAGCTATTTATGTAATGCTGGACTCTCTCATAAAGTTATCGTCTTTGTGCAACATTGTCATTGCCACCTGAATTATCCAATAATGATTTATTTCATAGAGTGTATAAGATGAGCCAACACTTAGGCGTGTTTGTTTTACTGAGACCTAGCGCTTTGGCACGAAATTGCTCATGCTGCCTTTCTACTTTGGCTTGCCCACCATGGTAAAATTGCAGTCGCTAAATGTCCTCTGGAATTATATGAATATATCCTGCCTTCCTTAAAATCGTTTGCAAGCTGGTAGCGGTTTCCCTAAATATTACGGCCTGATTCACAAAGGTAAGTTTGCATGTGTATATCTACTCCTACACCTATTTATAACTTTTCACTGTTTTGCTATTTAGCATTTCCAAGTGCAGAGTAACACCTAGATATAGACTTGAGGCTTCCACCTCAAGTGAGGTGATTGAGACTCCTACAACTGAATTTACGAGTATAAAGTTAGTACATTTCCTCCTTCTTGTGGAGAACTGCCAGTGGGGCATGCAATCCCCTATAAAAATAGGAATATTTAATATAGTTTTTTTTTTTTTTTTAAATTAATACAATTATATACACTGTAAAAATCTAAAGTTGTATACAACCCACGACTAAAGGAAAATGAACACTTCCTTCTAAAATTAACTTCGTATTATATTGTAAATATTTTAATACAGTAAAGTTGTTTATAATCAATTATAGTCTTTAGACTTTCTAAAATAAATATATATTTATGTTGGAGGCATGTGAGCTGTAGATCACATGCTTTGCATACTCCTGCCATCTAGTGTCTGGTCCGTATGTTTGCAAGTTTTTCTTCAAGGAAGTCTTTTCAGTCACGAGGTAAGGTAACTCCTCCTTTCGGTGATAGTGCGCATGGGCATCGGCTCCATTGTTGGATTGTTTTTTTCGTCGGGTTCAGACGTGTATTGCTGCGCTCCGGTTCAAAGCCATTCTACGCGTTCCCCTCTGTGCACAATCCACTTTGCCCATGTCGGTATTGTTTCGAACGCGTATCCCACTTCTCCGCGTATCGTATCGGTCAAGGAAAACCTCTATTTCGATCGGAAAACTTCTGGGAAGGCTGTTGGGCCTAACCGTGTCGGTCCACCTCGCTGTCGATGGAATGGACTCCATTCAAATCCTGTCCTCTGTGCCACGCGAAGTATCCACGCACCGACTCTCACGAAGTGTGCAACTTGTGCTTGTCTCTGGAGCACAACGAACAGGGCTGCAACGCGTGTCTATCGTTACGATCAAACAAAACGCTCCGCGATTGTCGGGCTCGACGTCGCGAAATGCAGAATCAAAACGTCGAATAGACGCCGGACATCTTCGGTGAAGGATCAGAGCACAAATTCGACTCTCAAGGGGCCGAAGAAGAACAAGAACTTGCATCTATTCCGGAATCGGTCTCCGAAATGGAAGAAGACTTACTACAAGGTCAACGTCATGTGAGTACCGAACACCCCTTGCCCCAAAATCCAAATCAACCCAAACAAAAGGCTTCAGTTCCACCCCCGCCTTTAGGCCACAGTTGGCACAGAGAAGCTGTTTCTGACGCCCCGCACTCCGGCTCAGCACAGTAACACGCCGCTAAGCCTTCCGGATCGGGATCGAGTCTGCCAAAGTCAGGCATTGAGCCAAAACCTTTAGAGCCGAAAACAGCTTCGGAGACTAAATCCGTGACACCGAAATCAAAAACGTCTTCGGAACCGAAACCTTGAGTGCCGAAAAGTCATTCCATCCCAGCACCGAAATCCACAGTGCCGAAACCAAAAAATATTCCTCCGAAGCAACACGATTCAATTTTCCACGTTCCAACACCCAAATCGGACCCAAAACAAAAGGAACTTTCTATAAATCCAGATACAGGACATGTTCTTACTAAACCGCCTCAGAAGCGCAAACCTGAGTCAGAGGACACACTTTATCATATTCCTTTGAAGAAAAAGAATGTAGGTACTAACCCCTCTCCTCCTCCTTCACCACGTTCCCCTACACCACCTTCCCCACCATTACAGCATTTACTCATTACACCAACTAACTCTCCACCACCACCTGATGATGATGATGGAGATGGGGGACACAATATTTTACCAATAGATCCCTGGAAGGTTTACAACACTGATTCACTCTCAGATAACGACCCAGATCTTTACCCTGCAAAGCCTTCCCCTCCTGACGATAATGTGTGATATCTAAAATTTTGTAGCTTGAATCTTTTCTGGATTCACATGCTGTGCATTATTGTGCTTTCTAGTGGTTGGGTCCGGAATTCTTGTGTATTCCAGTTTTTTTTGTTTTTGTTGGTGGGTGTCGACATACCACCATTTGGTGTCCTCTTGTGACGTTGACGTGCTTCCTCCGGAAGCTCCCACCTTTGATCGTCATCTTTAGATTCTTTTTTTCCGCTGTTGGGTCTGGATCGATACTGAAGGAGCTCCCGAGATTGGAGAGAAGAATCGACGAAAAATGAGGTAAAACTTCTGCGGTACAGCATTTTGACTTTCAGGACTTCAATCCAAACGACCGGAGTCCGTCGAAAGGTGAAAAATCCAAGTCTTCGACAACGAACGTAGAATGCGCATGCAGGGGACTCCCTGTGCGCGGTAATGGACAAGGCGCAGTTCAAGTTCTGCAAAAATTGTCACCACAAGTACGCACAAAAGGATCAGCATCCGGTCTGCAACCTTTGCCTACCCCTGGATCACCGAAGCGAGGACTGCAATGCGTGCTTCAACTTCACCCCAAAGACGTGGAGGGTGAGAGAAAGACAGAGAAGAGCCAACTATACCTTGCAAGGCCAAGGACCACCACCATCGCTGCGAGACCTGGGCCTCTCCAGCGAAGAGGAGGACAAAGTCCCCGAAGGGCCAGAAGGCGACTAGGACAGAGACGTTTCAGTCGTGAAGGTCGAGAATGAGACCTCCAAGGAGGTAAGAGAGTCGTCGACTTAAAAAAAAAAGTAAAAGTCTCGAAAAACAGACTCTAGACCCACAAAAGGAGCCTCGGCATCGAATCACTCGACGACCGCAGTTGCATCCAAAGAAAAACACTCAGTCGGATCCTTGGACAAGGACTCCAGTACGGCAAAGACCCTCGAGAGATCTAAGACATCGAAAGACAGTCAGGAAAAAGATGCCTTGGCGTCAAAAATGGAGAGGTCAAAACAGACTTAGACAGCCGGATTGGCGTTGACAAGCGCTAAGAGGAAAGCCGAAGGTCTCAACGCCGAAATACACGCGGCCGAGATGGAGAAGAAGAGGAAAAGGCTGGAAGCCGAAATGGCTAGTAGTTTACAACGTAAAAAAAATTTCGACGAAAGCTTGAAACAATTCAAGATACCACCGAAAAGTACAATAGAAGTGGAGAAGGTCGTCGAGGAAGTAATGCCTCCAACAACACCCGAGCCGCTCGACGAAGAAGAAGAAGAATTCTTCGGGGAAGAGGGGGAAGACGAAGAACAAACATATGCGGGATCGGCGATCTCAGACTCAAGACCTGCAATGGCAAGATCTTTACGCAGAATCACCTGAGGAGGCTGTGGAAACATATCCTTTGAGGCCATCGTCACCAGATGACATTGGGATGTATAATCGGGTGATTAAAAAGGCAGCTGAAACATATGGAGTGCAGCTGGAGGAAGAAAAACCCCAATCATGTTTTCTATTAGAGACTTTGATGCCAACACAATCAAGAAATCAATTCCTTCCAATGCTTCCAAGTGTATTGGATCAGGGAAAGGAGGCCTTCAAAGAGCCTGCAACATGCAAAGCTATCACACCAAGAGCAGAAAAGAAGTAGAAGCATTCTTCTAAAGACCCTATATACATCAGAGGGTATGTACCAGCTGAATCTATTATTACTTCCACAGCTAGGAAAAGAGCTAATGTACCAACCACTCTGGGTCCACTTCCAGACAAGGAAAGCAAAAGGATGGACCTTGTCGGGAGAAAGGTAGAAAGAAGTGCAGCAAACCAATGGCACATAGCTAATTCTAATGCATTACTAAACAGACATGCTTATCAACATTGGGAAGAGGTAGGAGAACTGTTAAAGAACCTGCCTCAGCAGTTCCAAAGAAGAGCTAGCCACTGTGTGGAAGAGGGTAAAAACATTGCTAACACATGTTTAAAGTCAGCCCTAAATGCTGCAGAGACATCAAGCAGACAAATGATGATTGGCATCACAGAAAGGAGGCACGCATGGCTGAGTATCCGGTTTCAAGCCAGAAGTGCAAAGCAATATCATAAACTCACCATTCAATGGCAAACAACTGTTTGGAAGTGTGGCTGACGACAAACTCAACCAATTAAAAAAGGACAACCAGACAGCAAGGTCCATGGGCGCCCTACAATTCACAGGCATGCGTAGGGGCACACCCTCAAGAAGACCAGCAGGTAGAGGTACCCACCAACCTACTACCTCACATCAGACTTGCCAACAAACATACCAAGGAGCAAGCCAGGGGCAACAGCAAGGGCAGCAGCAGAACTGGCAGTATCAACAAGGAAGGCAATTATTTTGAGGGTGTCCCCGTGGCAGAGGACAGCCACAAAGAGGCGGACCACAAACCACAACTAAGTGACTGCATTCAAAATCATGCACACTCACCAAGAACAACTGTAAGCGTGCCCACAATTACTCAACCTATACAAAAACAACATCCTATAAGTTTACTGTTCCTCCAGCATACAACGCCAGTATGAGGCAGACAAAATTGTTTCCTTCAAAAATGGAAGGACATCACTTCAGACAAATGGATTTTAAACATAATACAGTACGGTTACTGCATAGAGCTAACAAAACCTCCAAACAGGAGACCAACCAAAAAGATACATTAAAAAAGAGCGTTATCTCAGCTACTCCAAGAGGTGAAAGAACTTCAAAGGAAACATGCAATAGAGCATGTACCACACAAAGAAAAGATCAACAGCGTTTATTCCACGTACTTTCTAATTCCAAAGGTAGACGGAACATTACGTCCAATATTAGACCTGAGATTTCTAAACAAATTTATAAAGACACAAAGATTCAAAATGACTACACTGCAAGAGGTGATAACTCAATTGCAAAAAGGAGATTACATGGCAACCATAGACTTAAAGGATGCATACTTACACATCCCTATGAACAAAAGACACAAAAATCTGTTAATATTTGTGGTCAACAAAAACACTACCAATTCTAAGTACTGGCATTCAGACTAAAATCAGCTCCAAGAGTGTTCACAAAGTGCCTAGCAGCAGTAGCCGCTCATCTAAGAAGGCAAGGAATTCATGTTTACCCGTACTTAGACGACTGGTTAGTAAGAGCAAACTCCTACAGTCTCTGCAAACAGCATATACAACGAGCGATAGAGACACTAGTTCAACTAGGGTTTTCAAAACATTGGGGAAAATCGTCAACAGAGCCAGAACTCATAAAAGTGTTCTTTGGCGCAGAAATAAATAGTGTTAGGAAAGGCGTTCCCAAGCAAAAAGAGGAGATTAGCCTTATTGAAGGAGACTCATCTATACCAGAAGGGGCAACCTCTGACAGTGAGAACAGTGGGGAAACTACTGGGAATGATGGCTTCATGCATTCATTTAAGTCCCAACATTCGATTACACATGAGACCATTTCAAGAATGGCTCCAAACACAATGGTCACAGGCAACAGGGAGTTGGGAGGATCTAGTGGTTGTCACGCAGACGGTTCATCAGGAGATGGCATGGTGGAACAAAGCAAACATGGCACAGGGCAGACTTTTCACACACCAACTCCGACAGTGACCATAACAGATGCTTCCCAAATAGGATGGGGAGCACACATGAACAACCTCAAGGTGAGGGGATTGTGGACACAGCAGGAAGCAGTGAAACATATAAATATCTTGGAGTAAAAAACAGTTTTCTTAGCCTTAAAAGCCTTTCAGAAAGAGCTCTACGGAAAGAAGGTGTTGATGCAAACAGACAATACGACCACCATGTTTTACATAAACAAGCAAGGAGGAACTCAGTCTGTAGCACTCCACGCTAGCTCAAGAACTTTGGAGATGGGCAATTCCAAAGAAAATAGACATAATAGCAATACATCTACCATGAAAGGACAATGTAGAAGCAGATAGACTGAGCAGACAAACGTCATCATCCTTCGAGTGGGAACTGAATCAATCCGAACTCCCAAAAAATTTCAGGAAATGGGGAACACCGCAAATAGACCTATTTTCAACACCCCACAATGCAAAATGCCAAAACTTCGCACCCAGGCAACCTTGCAATCAGTCCCTAGGGAATGCGCTATGGATAGACTGGTCAGGGATATTTGCTTACGCTTTTCCCCCAATACCACTGCTGAACAGGGTGATCAACAAATGCAAAATCAGCAAAATGACAATGATTCTCATTGTACCACAGTGGGCCAGGCAAACTTGGTTCTCAGAGATAATGGAGATGTCTCAAGGAACAATACACAAATTACCAAGAAAGCAAGACTCACTAACAATGCAACACGGAAAAGTACTTTACCCAGAGCCAGAGAGCTTAAGCCTAGCAGCATGGCTCCTGAGGACTTAGAATTTGCGCATCTCAAACTACCGGAAAACACAATGGCTGTTCTGAGAGAAGCTAGGAAACCAACAACAAGGAAATGTTATAGAGCGAAATGGAAGAGATCTACACAATGGTGCCGTAGAAAACATCTTTCAAGAAAGATTACAAAGGAAAGAACAGTGCTAAAATACTTTACACATTTACTAGAAAGTAAACTATGCTATACATCATTAAAAGTGCACTTAGCAGCAATTGTGGCGTATACAAGAGGTGAAACGGAAAAGTTTTTTCACTTCTCACGTGGTCAAAAGGTTCCTAGAAGGAGCAAAAAGGATTGCACCTCCAAAGATGGTGCCAGCACCCACATGGATTCTATAGTTGTTGCACAAATGATGAAAGCACCATTCGAAGCACTATACACAGCAACGCCACAAATGCTCACACTAAAAACTGCCTTTTTAGTGGCAATAACTTCTCTACGTAGTGTTAGTGAACTACAGGCGCTTACACTACAGGAACCCTACTTTCAAATACATAATTACCGGATTGTCATGAGAACAGATCCACAATTCATACCAAAGGTGGTATCAAAATTTCACATAAACCAAAGTATACAAATACCAAGTTTCTTTCAAAACCCTAAGACCAAAGCAGAAATAGCTTTGCACACACTTGACGCTAGAAGGGCGGTCATGTATTACATTGAAAGAACCAAGGAATACAAAAAGACAAAACCGTTCTTTGTATCCTTTCCTAATAGTTTTTTTGGAAGACCTGTAACCAAAAACACCATTGCAAGATGGATAGTGCAAGCCATACAGTTATGCCGCAAGCCAGCAGGACAAACATTACAAAGTGACCCTCTGGCACACTCAACAAGAAAGAAAGGAGCTACTATCGCTTTTCTAGCAAATACTCTAATTCAAGACATTTGCGTGGCTGCAACATGGTCTTCAGTGCACATATTCACAAGACATTACTGTGTGGATATTCAAATGAATAAAGAAGCGCAAGTAGGACAAAAGGTCTTACAACATCTTTTCACAAACCAAAGCTCATCTTCCACTCAGCAACCACAAGACTAGCAAACCGCTACAAAGTCTATGCACAGCATGTGAATCCAGAAAAGATTCACGCTGCAAAACGAATAGTTTCTTACCTGTTGGTGTAGTTTTCCAGCTTGAAGAATTTTCTGGATTCACTAGCGAACCCACCCTCCTCCGCCAGGAAAGATGAAGAGAGAGAGAAAAAGAATCCGAAGATGGCGACCAAAGGTGGGAGCTTCCGGAGGAAGCCCGTTGACATCACAAGAGGACACCAAATGGTGGTATGTCGACGCCCACCCAAAAAAAAAGCAGGAAAATACAATTCCGGACCCAACCACTAGATGGCGGAATAATGCACAGCAAGTGAATCCAAAAACTTCTTCAAGTTGCAAAACTACACTGACAGGTAAACTATTCGTTACTTGCTAGAGCTGCCTATGCTCAAAGGTATGTTGAGACATGCCGATTTATATGTTTAAAGACCCTGTGCGCGCTCGTATTCTCACCCCCAGAATAGACAAAAAATATAAGCCTGCACCCTCTGATCAAGTTTTCATTAAAGGGCAGTTACCACTAGACTCTTTAGTTGTCTCTAATGCCCGTAAAAGGGCCAATTCACAAACTACAGGGGATACTCCCCCTCCAGACAAAGAGTCAAAATTGTTAGACGCCTTTGGTAAAAGAGTAGCCGCCCAGGCAGCAAATCATTGGCGCATTGCCAACACCCAGGCCCTACTAGATAGGTATGATAGAGCACACTGGGACGAAATGGAGTAATTGCTCCAATATCTCCCAGATGAGCACAAAGCAAAAGCTCGGGATTTAGTGCAGGAACGGGAAGCTCATCTCCAATTCATCAATTGGATGTGCTTTCGATGCTGCTGACATCGCAGCTAGAGAGATCAACACTAGTGTGTTATTAAGGAGGCATGCATGGTTGAGGATTTCTGGTTTCAAACCTGAAGTCCAACAGTATTTTAAATACTCCATTTGACAAGGAGCATCTCTTCGGGCCCAAAGTGGATAAGTCATTGGAAAAAATGAAAAAAGATACAGATGTGGCCAAGTCTATGGGAGCTTTGCAGTCTCCTAATCGTGGCTCCTTTCATCGCTCCTATCGTGGAGGGTCGAAAACCATGTCCTCAGATAATACAGCTGCCTTGTACAAAGGCAATAACCAATCTTCCTCTACAAGAGGCTTCTTTAGAGGAGGATACAGAGGTAACAACGGCAAAGGTAGAGGTAAAGGTTCCACACCACGTAATTCCCCCTCCCCTAACCATCAGGGATTGCCTACACTTCCCCCCGATCATTTAACACCTGTCAGGGGACGTCTTCTACAATTCCTCTCCATTTGGCAATCTATCACCACAGACAAATGGGTGTTCGGAATTATCCAACATGGTTATTGCCTGGAGCTTACCAACAATCCTCCAAACATTCCACCATGCTCTCACAAAATGTCACTAGAACATTTACACCTACTCAAACAGGAAGTCCAGTCTCTCTTGTTAAAAGGCGCCATAGAGCCTGTACCATTACAATATCAAGGGTCAGGCGTGTACTCCCTGTATTTTCTAATTCCCAAAAAGTACTGCTCCTTGAGACCCATTCTAGACCTCAGGGAACAAAACCACTACATACTGTCAGAGCATTTCCACATGGTGACGCTTCAACAAGTGCTCCCACTTCTACAGCAGGGCGCCTTTATGTCCACTTTAGACTTAAAGGACGCGTATTTCCACATTCCAATTCATCCCGCTCATCGCGTATACCTCAGATTCATGATAGCGGGTCATCATTACCAATTCAAAGTACTACCGTTTGGAGTCACCACTGCTCCCAGGGTATTTACCAAATGCCTGGCAGTAGTCGCAGCTCATCTGAGAAGACAGCATATCCATGTCTTCCCATACCTAGATGACTGGCTCATCAAAGCCAGCACTTATCAAAAGTGTCTCCAACACACTCAAGCCACGATTCACTTATTACACCAACTAGGATTTACAGTAAATGCGTTAAAGTCTCATCTACAGCCTTCTAACACACAAACCTATCTGGGAGCCACCATAGCCACTCAAAGAGCTTTAGCCTCTCCCAATACAGCCAGAATTCTCAGTATTCAGCCCCTTCTCACTCAGTTTCAGCCCAACCAATCATTACCAGCAAGAGTATTCATGCAACTGCTAGGAATGATGGCGTCTTGCATCGTAATTGTTCCCCACGCAAGACTTCACATTCGTCCCCTTCAAGAATGCCTAGCACGTCAGTGGAACCAGTCGCAGGGTCAGTTGACCGATCTAGTGTTGGTAGATGGCCGCACCCATCGCTCTCTGCAGTGGTGGAATCCACAAAATATATCCAAAGGGCGGCCTTTCATCGCCCCTGTTCCGCATACCTTGCTAACAGCAGATGCATCGCTCACTGGTTGGGGTGCTCACCTTCACAATCACACAATCCAAGGGTTGTGGAGTCTAAAGTACAAGAGTCTCCATATAAATCACCTAGAGCTACTAGCAGTGTTTCTAGCGCTCAGAGCTTTTCAAATTCACCTCATAGGCTAAGCTGGCCTAGTCCGCACAGACAACATGACAGCTATGTATTATATACAGAAACAGGGGGACACACACTCTCTCCAACTGTCACGCCTAGCACAAGCCATTTGGAAATGGGCTATACACCACAAGATTTATCTCCTGGCAGAACATCTTCCAGGAGTAAACAATCAGATTGCAGACCTTCTCAGCAGACAGCAAATCCACGAGTGGGAACTTCATCCCCAAATTCTCCTCCCCTACTTTCAGGAATGGGGGTTTCCTCACATAGACCTGTTCGCCACAGCTCAAAACGCAAAATGCCCAAGCTTTGCCTCCAGGTTCCTACACCGCTCTCCAAACGCAATGCCCTATGGATGAACTGGTCGGGGATATTTGCCTGCACTTTTCCGCCTCTCCCACTCATTCCGTTGGTAGTTCGGAAGCTCAGACAAACATCCCTCAAACTGATTCTCATAGCTCCCACATGGGCACGTCAGCCCTGGTTCACCACCCTGCTGGAGGTCTCAGTAGTTCCACACCAAAAGCTGCATCTCAACTCCAGTCTCCTCACTCAGAGCCATGGAGAAATCAGACATCCAAATCCCAAAGAACTCAACCTGGCGATTTGGCTCCTGAAGTCATAGAGTTTGGTTATTTACAATTACCACCGACTGTATGAATAGCCTAAAAAAGGCTAGAAAATCTTACTACTAGGGTATGTTATGCAGCAAAGTGGAAACAGTTTGTTAAATACCTTAACAATATCAATCCTCTTGATGCTTCTGTGCAAAACATCATCTGTTATCTGTTACATTTACAGCAATCTGGACTAGCCTCTACATCTATTCGCTTACATCTAGCAGCAGTAGCTGCATACTTACAAAACAGACAACACTTATCTCTATTCAGAGTACCAGTGATTAAAGCCTTTATGGAAGGATTAAAAAGGGTGATGCCACCAAAATTACCACCTGCACCAGTATGGAACTTAAACTTAGTCCTTTCAAGGCTAATGGGTCCACCTTTTGAACCAATCTATAGGTGTCAATTACAGTTCCTCTCATGGAAGGTTGCTTTTCTCATTGCAATTACGTCACTAAGGAGAGTTGGTGAACTTCAGGCATTAACTATACAAGAGCCTTTCTTTCAACTTCACAAAGACAGAGTGGTTCTTCGAACCAATCCCAAATTTCTTCCTAAAGTAGTTTCTGCTTTTCATATCAATCAGTTGAGTTACCTGTGTTCTTTCCTCAACCTGATTCTGTAGCAGAACGAGCTCTAGGCACACTAGATGTTAGAAGAGTTCTACTATATTATGTGGAGAGAATAAAATAATTTTGCAAAACAAACCAGCTTTTTGTTGCTTTTTCGCCACCATACAAAGGTAATCCCATATCCAAATCGGGCATTGCAAGATGGATTGTGAAATGTATCCAGACATGTTATGTGAAAGCGAAAAGAACTTTAATACCCCCTAGAGCGCATTCCCCTCGCAAAATAGGGGCTACTATGGTCTTCTTAGGCAATATTCCCCTAGCTGACATCTGTAAGGCAGCAACATGGTCTACACCGCACACATTCAGCAAGCACTATTGTGTAGATGTGTTAGCGAGGCAGCAAGCTAATGTAGGCCAGGCAGTACTTAAAACACTTTTTCAAACAACTGCAACAGCTACAGGTTAGCCACCCCTTTGGGAGTATACTGCTGTATAGTCTATGCAAAGCATGTGATCTACAGCTGACCTGCCTCGAACGGATGATCCAGTAAGCATCTTTTCTTGGCATGTAGAGCTGTAGATTCACATGCGCCCACCCGCCTCCCCTGGTACATATAGTTGTTGCAGTCTCTTACTTTACATACATATGCATGGAAATCTCTATTCTACACTTACTAACTCCATTGTCACCCTCTGCAGGAAAACAATCTAACAATGTAGTCGATGCCCATGCGCACTATCACCGAAAAGAGGAGTCCCCTTACCTTGTGACAGGAAAGACTTCCTAGAAGAAAAACAACTTGCAAACATACGGACCCAACACTAGATGGCAGGAGTATGCAAAGCATGTGAATCTACAGCTCTACATGCCAAGAACAGATGCTTACTGGGTAAGTAACATTATCCTTTTTTACACCCACGTCTATTATAAGAATATAAAGTTTAGTTTTAATTTTTACTTAAGTCTGTTTTTAACTAAAAATGTATGTGTGTGTAGGAAGCTGGGTTTCTGTTGCAGTAACCCCCCCCCCACTTTTTGCCAGACTTCTGATGCACTTTGACTTGATGTGCCCTGGGTCCCTGCTAGTCAGGTTCCCAGGGCCTGTGTTCTTCCCCCAAAACTGTACCTTGTACCCCCAATTGGCACCTCTCTGGCCCCATGCCTGTCCCGTGTTAAAGGTACCATGGGTACTGTGGCTAGGGAAGGCCTCTAAGGGCTGCAGCACTTATTGTGCCACCCTTAGAGGCCCTGTACCTTTATATATATATATATATATATATATATACACATTACCCCCCCCCCCCCCCATTGCAGGCTGCGTTTTTTGGTGCAGAACAAAGTGAAGAGTCGACATGGCACACATCCCTGAGTGCCATGCCTACAACCCACTGCCCTGACATAGGTCAGCCACCCCTCTAGCTGGGTGCACTATATCAGTGGTGAGGGTACAGGTGCATGAGCCCTGTACCCCTACAGTGTCTAAGCCAATTCTTAGACAGTGTAAGTGCAGTAATGCCATTAAGAGTATATGGTGCTGGGAGTTTGTCATTACGAACTCCACAGCACCATAATGGCTTTACTGAAAACTGGGAAGTTTGGTATTAAACGTCTCAGCACATTAAACCCACACTGATGCCAGTGTGGGCTTTAATGAAAAATGCACTCAGAGGGCATCTTAGAGATGCCCCCTGAAAAACGACCAGCCTCTGGTGGGTTCCCTGACTGGTACACACCAGCCTGCCACCACGAGACATGTTTCTGGACTCCTGGGGTGGGAACCTTCGCTCCCTGAGCCCAGAAACAAAGCCTTTCCTGGGCGAGGTGTTTACACCTCCCCCAGGCAGGAAGAGCCATCTGTGGCAGGGGAGCTTCAAAGGCCTTGCAGCCTTTGTAATGCGACCCCCAGCCTCTCCTGCTATCAGGAGCAGGCCCCCTTCCTGTCTCCCCCTCCTTTTCAGTGGGAAGACAGGCGGGAAAAATTAGCCAGCCCAGAAGGTGTGCCCATCTCTGCCTACCCCACCCCTCCGGTGGGGGAGGCGAGGTGAAGCCCACTCTTCAGTGCCTGCCATCTTGCAGATGGCAGGCACTCCCCAATCAGGATTAGGGATTGTGCTCACTCCCCCCACGTGGGTTGAGCACACCAAGGGTGTAGTCACCCTAAGGTCAGTAGCCCCTTGGCTATTGACCTCGAGACCCCTAACACGCCCCCTAAATACAGTAATTAGGGGCAGCTCTGAACCAAGAACTCAGATTCCTGCAACCTACGAAGGAGGACAAAAAAAAGACGCCCAGCAGAGGAGACTGCAGAGATCAACTGACTTGGCCCCAGCCCTACCGGCCTATCTGCATTTTCCAGAGATCCTGCGCCAGAAGTCGTCCTGTCCTGCAGTCAGCGACCTCCAGAACCCTGGGAGGACCGGCTGCCTTCAACAAAGACCGGATCTCCTGTGAACAGCAGATCTGTTCAAAAGAAACAGCCAAGAAAGACTCCGAGCCTGCTGAGGACAAAGAAACCCGACGCCTGGAACCACCATTGCACCCGACGCCCACGGCCTGAGTCCGAGGGGCCCACCGGTCCCAGCGAGGTCCCCCAGCACTCCAGAGTCTGAGTCCACCGTGGGCTGGCCCCTCCAGGACTCCCCGACGCTGCCTGCAGCCTATGCACGGAGACCCCCCAACCGCGAGTGGCCCGGTAAGGTGAAATCCGACCTCAAAAGACACCCCTGCATCCAGCCGCCCTGCGCCCTGGAGAAAAGAACCCGAGGTGGACATACGTCCCCGAGCCCTCCAACTTACCTGCCCAGCTGTTGGTTCCTCCCGGAAGTCTTCCTGGACCGAGCCTGCAGCTAAAAACCAAAACCGAAAATCCCCATTGAAAACAGGGCACCCTTGCCAAAACAGCACCCTGCACCCAGCCGCCCCTGCGCTGCAGCGGGTGCACTTTGTGTGCTAAACTGGATCCCTCTTTGCCCTGAGCCTAACACCAGGAACTTTGCTCCCACAACCTTGTGGCCTGCTCGATAACATTGTGCCTCAGCACTCTGCACCCGGCCGCCCTAGTGCCCCTGAGGGTGTAACAAGAGTGCATCCTTGACCCTGGGGGACCCCTGAGTCTACCCCCAGAATCCCAAATCCCACAACCGAATACTTACCTTTCAACCGATAACCCCATTTTCCTCCATAGGATAGCATTGATTGTTTTTCTGTGAAAAGTTTCTAAGTGTGGAGTTGGGAAAATTATAAAAGTTTCTAAAACTAACAAAATAACCAAAACGCTTTTACTCCCCTGTTTACAGGAAATGTCCCAGTGCAGTATCCAGGTATACTGCACTGTGTAAGAAAAGTAATCTGTAATCTACTTGACATTCTACTGAAAAGCCAATACAAAGTATATGTACAATATTTCAAAGCATTGCATTACAAGTAGTTCTACTGTAATCAAACCAAAAGTATATATACAACTGCAATACAAACTGTTTACAGACTGTATTATTACTGCAAAGTACTTATCACTTACCTGTGCCAGGCTTGCTTAGTTCTAGGAAATAAAATAACTAAAAGGATATTTTTATACAAAACCAATTGGTCTGAAGTTCAGTGTTTGAGTGTGTGATATCATTTGCTGATTAAGTGTGTACAACAAATGCTTAACACTACCCTCTGATAAAGCCTTACTGCTCGCCCACACTACCACAAATAGAGAGTAAGTGCTATCTAACTTTACCTCTGCCTACCTTTTGGGTTCCACTGGACTCTGTGCACACTATACCTCACTTTGGTATAGTATATACAGAGCCAGCGCGCGCGCGCGTGCGTGTGTGTGTGTGTGTGTGTGTGTGTGTGTGTGTGTGTGTGTGTGTATTTAAGCTACTGGCCGTAGCTATTGGGTAGTTATAGTTAAGACATGATTTCTATTAAAAAGCTGTTTTTCAGTTGCCTATATCTTTGGCGCCGGTCGCCGAATCTTCACAAAACTTTCCCCAAAAATTTTACACTTGCGTCGGCTTGTGTCTGGTAGGTTTTTGGGGTGGCTCGTCAAGCGGGGGCGCTGAAGAGAAAAAAAAAAGGGGGGGTGGGGGTCCCATAACACGTTTTCCCCGTAGGACCTTTGAACAAGCCTACTGCCTGAACTGCTGGACGGAATTACACCACATTTGGCAGAAAGGTCGATTTGTTTACTCAGATCACGCTTTCACTTATTTGGTGTAAATCCGTTCAGTAGTTTTAGAGATATTAACCGAAAAACAAATTTGTATATATAGGGAAACGGATCCTCTGTGTATCTAACATTCCCCGTATTGAAATCTGATTGGCTGCCAACACTTCAACCAGGAAGTGTTGGCAGCCATCTTTGGACTTTTCTTGACCGGAGTCCTACAAAGAACGTAACAAATAAAGGGGTGCAGGGTAGGACTACCCTGACCCCTTAGAAGTGGTGGTGCGGTCCCACAGGAACCCCATTGGAGGGTAAAAAATGTTCTTTTTGGGGGGTGGGGGGGGGGTGTACATTTTGCAGCGAATTTGCGGGTGGATCTGCGGCAAAATAAAATAAAAAAAAAAAGCACAAGCTTCTTTTCAAGGAAGCCCCCGGGTAGGCCAAATCGTGGGGGCACTGTTTTTTAGGTCTCGCCTAGGCAGCGCGCATGCGCTGCTCTAGGAGATGACCTTTAGAAATTGGTCAGCTCTTTTCAAGCACTCGTACTTGTGCTGGCATCCACCTTGCGGGAGCGAGCAGCGGCGCGCGTGCTAATTGAAAACAGATGGCCTGCGCGCCGCTTCTCGCTCTCGTGGATGTCAGCACAAGCACGAGTGCTTGACTAGGCTTGTCATCTCTGCACGGCTGTCCTTGCCCTCACTTCATCGGCCTCCCAATGTCCGTAAATCCGCACCAATAGCGCGCACAAGCTAATATGCATGGCCATCCCCTCACTTCAACGCACTAATCTATCTAATCCGGCAGTTAATCCCTCGCTCTCTCACCGGTCCTCCTTTCCATCGCTCCTTCCTTACACAAAATTTTTACACCCTTTCCCCTCCCTTTCCCCTCCCTTTCTCTCCATTTAGTCACCCTTTTTGCTTTCCTAAATTTTATATTTAGTCACTGTAAAACGCTGCCGCTTCACTCTTCTGCAGCAAAGCCTGCACCAGCCGTCACCCTCTGATGCGGCGCCAGTCCCTGCGCCTCTAAACCTTCGGGACACGCGCATGCCCTCCCGCGCGGCTCCCTCTCCAGCATGGCTCGCTCTGTACCTCCCCTGGTTGGCCCCTGCATTCATTAACGTTACTGGTACCGCTCCTCTGAGGCTGAACTGAAACTGTCCATCTAAGAGCCTGCTGGGCAGTCCTCAAGGCGCATGGCTTCGGCGTTTACAAGATCTCCTATCAAGAAGCTGCTTGGGGAGGGGCTCACACAGCCCAACGGCTCAGGCTGCACGTCTTCCGTCTCGTTTCCTGTATTCTGCGATAGCGAAGTAGTTTTATTTTTTATTTTATTCAGTTCTCCCTCCTCTCTGATAAATCTTTTTTCTCTCTCTGTGTTCCTACGCCCTATTGCTTCGCTCGCTCGACATTGTCGTGTCTATTACTCGCCCCCATCTCTTCCTTTCTCACTCATAAGCCCTCTCTTTCTAACCACGTATTATTTATTCCTCTTTCGGTTTCAATAACACTTGTTTCTCAGCCGCACTCCTCCTCTGCTGCCCGCATCTCTCTTGCCCTTCACCCTCACCCCCGTCGCCCCCCCGCCCTTTCACAGCATCTCTTCCCTCACTCGCCATCTCTCCTTTTTATAGTCTTTGAAGCCCAAACTCGCTGTATTTGTTCCTTGTAGCCCATGCTCTCGCATCCCAGCTCTCAGCACACCCTCCTTTATTGTACCTTCTACTTCCGCCCTATCCCTCTGTATGGTGCTCCTGGCTCTTACACTTCAATGCCCTCCTTTCATTTTATTGGTCGTCCCCCCCCCCAGTCTACCTCTCTCTCTCCCTCTGGTCTCTCTTTAAGGCCCCTCTCCCAGCCAGCCCCCACGCCCCCTCCACCTTTATACATATGGGTTTGCCCTTTATCCTCACCGCCAGTGCTCACCTCCCAACACATTTTCTTTCTCCTCCCCCCTGGCAGTCCCCACTCTCTCCCATTCCACCCAAGGCCCCTCACTGTCCTCACTCGCTCTCTCGGATCAGTTTCTTCCTATGGTCTTCTCTCTGCTCCTTTCTCTCAGTCCCATTCTCTTCCTGCCCTCTTGCATCTCATCCTCGGGCCTCTGCTCTCCCTTCCCAGCTCCCCACACTTCACCTCAACTTAGTGCTCCCCTTTACCAGTCCCCCTCCACTGTCCTCCCATGCTCGCTCCTCTGTCCTTCTGTTTCTACCGGCCCCCTTCCCATGCCTCCTTCTGTGCTGCACATTTGACTGTATTTTCATATATGGGATTCGTACCTACATTTCCGTGGGTTTGCATACATTTTCATGTTTTGTGAATACATTTTATAACTTTTTTAGCACATATAACGTCATATACTGTCTATACAACATTGCTGCGTGCTCCAGACACGTTTGGTGTTTTATATTGGGGATTGCTCAAGGAAAACATAACCATGGCAGGTTTATATATTATAACTTTACAGCATGCTGCACAACAGCCACACTACTCTACAACATAGCTTAAATACAGTGGCAAAGCCAATAGCTCTGACTAAACACTTATAAGATCCCAAAGGCGAGACCTATTGGCTATGCCAATGCTTGTTTTATATTATGCAGGGGGTGCCCATGTGGCCTCCCTCGCAGCACCGGGGACTGCCACCTCCCCAGGGCAAATAATGCTAAATGAATGCGGGTGCCCGCACGGCCTCCTGCAGCACCTGGGAACGCCACCTCCCTGGGCTTTCTTTACATTTAGTGCAGGGGCCGCGCGGATCCCCAGCAGCCCCGGGAACCGCCACATCCCCGGGGCTAAGTAACGTCATGAGTGATGTAGTATGTGAGGTCATAAGCAGTGCATTGCTGGGGCATAAGTTATACTTGGCTCAGGTAACTATAACTGCTAAATTTCCATTGTTTTGTACAAGTGAAATCTGAGCCTAATTATAAAGTCCCTGTAACCTTTGGTTTTTTTAAGTGGAAAAAAAACCCCATTTATATGATAATTAATTTTATATGATTTCCTATGGGTTGTTGGCCTACCTACAATGTTTTCTGTGTGAATGTTACAGTATCAGTGGTTTGCTATGTGTGGTGCTTGACTTAACTCCAGAGGTGGGCTGGACTACATTTTTACGTTTTGTTTGTCGCTGTTGGTTGAACAAGTGTATTTTGTGAATTGCAGTTATCTTTTATCTGGTGTGTGTTTTGTATTCTCTACTGTGAGTTGGGATTCCTTCAGGACCTCTTCTTCTTTTTTCAGGCTTGACAGAGCAAGACAGTAGAACACTTTTAAAAAGTTTTGCTGTGTTTTCTTGCCTCATTTGAGCCTCAGGTCTTTTTTCATTTCAGCTAATTGTTGTGAAGTAAAGTTGCTTTTTAGGTCGAGCCTAGCGCAGCGCGCATGCGCTGCTCTATGGGAGGCTTCTTGTGAGCGCTCCAAACTTCCCCGAAACCTCTCCGTGTGTTTGGCAACTCCCACACATTCCATTGGCCTTTGCGTGTGGCTTTCAATAATGAAAGCACGCAAATGGCCAAAGACGGGTGTATGTCCCTCCTTTTCTTTTCACTTAAGTTATCCCGTGCCATGAAAACAGCAGCTTTGTGTCTTCCCTGCCAGCATGTTTCAAAAGTCCCTCGTGTATTTGTTTTCGCTCCCCTGCCGCACACGTTTCAGATTGAACTGTGTGCGGCGGGGGAGCGAAAACATAAATAAACAAGGGACTTCTGAAAGTTTCAAAAGTCCCATGTTTATCTATGTTTTCGCCCACCCCCACACACGTTTCAAAAGTTCTTGTGTACAGTGCCTCCGTTCTGGGCCTGTAGAGCGGCCAAGGCACGGAAGCGGTTCTCATGGACTGCAGCCATAGAAAGGTAAGGGCTACAGTTGACATGATGCAGCGCTTCCTTCAAGGAGAACGAGTCCTCGGGTGACCCCAGTTGGCAGTCAGTTTATTAGTGTTATTGTAAATGATATGAAAAGTTAGGAAGCTGGGACGCGGCAACTCATTAACGAAGGCAAAGTCCGGACTAGCGCCCTGAGACCGCTTGGCGTGTCCTTGCACCCTCCCCCACTCGCTACCATGTGTTCATTGTTGCTGGCTCCCTCCCTCGACATTACTTATGTTTTTTAACATGATGCGGAACGCAGAGCCGAGAGCATCTGCGTTGATGAGATGCTGCCAGTAAGTTTTCTTTGCTGAAGGATCGGGGAGAGGCAGGCTGTTTGCCCACGAACTTCGAAGCCCACGGTGTATAGTGCTGTACTGAATTGTGACCCCCGATGGACGGAGCAGAGCTACGGCATTGAAGCTGTCTTACTCCAGCCTGCTACTTGTTTCTGATCTCATGAAGAGGTTATCTTGATCCGTACTTGTTACCTTAAGTCAGATGGTTTCTGAAACGATGTAATTGAAATGAAAATGAAATGATTTTTTTTTTATAAAGCGCATGGCTACCCAGAAGCATCCCAGCGCTGCGGAGGTGGCCAAAGGGCAGATGGGTTCACATTCACATTCGAATTACTGTAAACTGATTTCTTTAAAACAGATTTCTTTAACCGTTTGGCGGGCGCTGTTTGTGTAAAAACCGCTATCCCAATAATGTAAACTAAGTGAGAGAAAGAGAAACAGCAATCCTCGCTTTCTTTGTCAAAGAGCCTATCTCCCATGTCTACCGAGAATGATACCTGCCCCCTATGACACGTTTTGTATCCAGTTCTTTCTGATACTCGTATTATTTTCTTCTTTGCTTTGCCCTGTCATGCTGTTGTGTATGGGGTTAAAACTGCTTCGAACTGTGTGTACTTTGGAAGCTAGGCATATTCTTGGGTCTGATGAGAAGATGGTGTCTCTGCTTTCGTAAACAAGAAGTTTTGCACAGGCGCTAGGAACAAGGGGCCAGTGTACGCAGCACACATTATGTACCAACTTTCACCTAACTGCTCACGGTGCGGTATGATCAACCGGTCTGTGTCCATTTTTTTTGTCACTTTTAGTCTGTGATTTTCACAACCTTTTGGATTTAACATCTCTTTTCAGCCTACAGATTGAGGAGTAGGAATTACAGTGAGTGTTGTTCGAATGTTATTTACCTCAGAATCTGTCAAGTCCGCTTTAAAAGTACTACCCAACACCGTTTTCCTCCTATCGCATTGTCAATGTTGCTGCTGCTTCTTTCTTTCTTCTTGTCTGTGTTGCTTAACTTCTTACCTCCCACTGTCTGTTGATTCTCTCGCCCACCTCCCGTGGTTTGTGTTGCCCACCAACAGAAAAAAAGAACTATTATGCGGGCAGTAGTACCTACATCATTGCGCTTTTTTGTCTAACCTTTAGCCGTGCTGTAGGCAGCCGCGCTGCTCTGCAACATGACTGAAAGACATTGGCAAAGCAAACGCCTCTGGCATAGCCAAGAGGTATTGACTTGCATTGTAATCTCCTATGAGGTCCCAAAAGTGAGACCTATTGGCTATGCCAATGCTTGTTTTTACTTGTTCTGCGGAGCTGTGGGCTCTCAAATATTGCTGCCTGTCTGATGGGAAGACGTCCGAGGATGGCTGCTCAAGGTTGCCTGTACTGCCTTCCACCTGACTGTGACCTGGCTGCTTACGGTCATTTGTTTTAAATGAAGACCGTGAAAGAGAAGCAGTTGAAGTTGTCTTTCTAACATCTGAAAGGCCCTTTACCTTTAGCGCCATCTATCTTGACTAGGCATGCAAGATCTGAATTTAGGCCTTAAATGGATTCCCTGTCAGAGAATGTGCATTGTCTGGAACATGCTCCTTGCTCTGCATCTTCGGCTGTAACCTTAAGCCCTTTTAGTGGACTACTGGTTGGGCATTCCACCTGCTCACATTTTGTTCTCCTGCCTGGTGGCATTTATGAGCATTGGTGCTCCCTTCTATTCAAATGTCAACTTTCTTTGGCACAAACTGCACCAAGGCGGTTGTCAGTACTGACAGATATGTCAGCATGGAGATATGAATACACCCCCTCCACAACACAGTTGTCTTTACGGAGAGCCCAGTACCCCAAGCTCAACCTTTATTGAGCCCCCTAAGGACAGATCGCTTGTGCAGTCCCACTCTGTTCGGCTCCAAGGTGTGGATGAGGGGAGTTTTCTCCCTATGACCATCACTAGATATGTGACAGAGGATGACTTGCAGGAATTATAGGATGATTGCAATAATGATGGATATGGCGAGGATGTAGAGTAGGGCCCTCGTCTGTGAAGAAATGTCCTTCGAAACAATTGTCTGTATGCTTCTTTATCATTGCTGACTTGAAGAGTACTGCATCAAGTTAATTTAGGATTCTCATGCAGCATGGTAAGTCTCAGGAGAGCTTCCTTTTTGATACTGTAGCAGTGCCAGCTTCCCGAAAGGCTACATTTGTGTGCTAAAAGTACAGATGTACCATTTTTTTCCTTTTTTTTTGTAATACCTGCCTCTATTAAGCAGTCTCCATGAGAGTGAAGCATAACTACCAGGTTCTTGATTTGGACACTCATTTTGCCGATTCGGTCCTCTTGCAGTGTACTTGTTAGTTCTTCTGTGATCAAAAAATTCCCAGGGAAATGCAGTAGCCTCTCCGGATTGAGAGAGTAGTCACCAAGATATTTTGGGCAAGACGTCCTGCACCTCAGCAGTGGTCTCTTCGAACAGTCAATTCTACCTGTATTTTAGATCAATTGAACAGGAGCACACGGGATAAAATGTAGGACTTTGGCGTTGCCTTCCCGATTATAGGAGGATCTAACATGAAGTTGTCCTGAATGAGGGTCAGATTATATCTAACCTGGTGATTTAGTATGCTGCAGATATTGCTAACTTTTCCGTACATCAAATGACACGTGTTGTGATCTGCTGGAGACATGCTTGATCTTTGCTTTTGGGATTGACATTTTAAGCTTAACTTCATATTGCCAGTCTTATTTTATTCATTCGTCTATCTTCGGTCTGCATGCAGATTAAGAGTTCTACACCATGGGACATAGTTCGAAACTGGGAATGTAAAGTTTAAAGTAAAGGATACCAGTCTGTTTCAAGAGGAGCAATTGTAGATCTTTAGGCACTCTTTTCAGTTCTTTAAAGCCCAAATAGGCAGAGTTTCTAATAGACCAATAATAGCTTGAGAAGTAGAGGAATGGGTCGAGGAGCTGTCTCCAAGAGGTTTGGCCAGCCCTACTTTTGCTTGGTTTTATCAACCCCTCCCACAGAGCATGTGGCCGGAATGGTGTAGTTCTTTCTTCCTGGCTGGATAAAACAATCTAGCACTTTATTATGATAAAGGTTTTAACTTTGGGATACAGGCTCCAGTTTCTACAATGTCCTCATGGTATACCGATACTAGGCTTTTTTCCCCCAAAGGACTATCTATGGTCTTAAGGAAGAGGTGGCCTCTCCTTCCAAAGAGTGTAGAGGAGTTTGCGATTTTATCAATCACACTGCAAATCAGTTTTTCAATTGAAATCGCTTCTTTTCAGCCTGAAATCTTCCTAAGGATTTTCTCAAAGTGCCTGGCAGTTCTGACTGTCCATCACCAGAGGACAATTCTGTCTCTTCTTAAGTGGACCATTGGCTGCTGTCACTACCGTTGAAAGAGCAGGCCATCCATACTCTTATGGCAACTGTTGTACTTCTGCACTCCCAGGGGGGTGTCCATTTTGGAGCAAATATCGGAGGACTTTGACGGTCCAGTTTTTCAGGGCTACACTGGACCCAGATGATGTTTCTGTCCATGACTAGGGGCATCTCTTGTTGAAATTAACATTTTGGAAAATATTGAAGTCCTCAGGTCAGAGCAGGGACTTCTCTTTTGGGGCTGATGTAGTTATGCATTCCTCGTCCTTCACACAGTTATTTGTAATGGGCACAAATGATTTGTCATTTGATGGACTTAATCAACCATGTTCTTTGGTCTGTGTCTTGATAAATCGAGTTGGAGATTAGTAGGTAAGGTTTTCCCTTGGAATAGGTTTCTCCTCGAGTGTCTGGTCATGAATGGTAACTGACCGTTTTGAAGGGTGGCCTAGGGGAATCTCTCAACCCGAGGCCTCTGGTTCCCTCATGGGGTTGTGAATCATATAAACATTTTGTAAGTGACTCTTGCTCCTTAGCCTTTTTTCTCTGATGTTGGAGATGCTTGTGCAAATTGATAACGCAACAAGCATGTTCTATGTTTTCAAGGAGTAATGTGTTGGGGGACTAGGTTGAGAACACTTGAACATTTGTCCCATTGGGTGATTCTGCTCATTGTCAAGTTGATTCTGGTGCCACAAGCCTGGTGTCAGACAAATTCAGCAGCAATTCTTAAATGAACACAAGTGGGAGCTCCATCTGTCATTTGTTTAAACTTAGACCCCAAAGCGCGGCTGGTGGGGCGGTGTCTTTCCTTGATGTCCTGGCAAAGAAAGAAAATTGAAAGTTATCTTTGTTCATCTAGGATGCCAGATCCAGATCCATAGACATTGGGGCATGCGCTGTGGATTGGTCATGGGCACCTTTGTATATTGTTCGTCTGATTCAACTTATGCTAATGACATTGAGGAAATTCAGGAATTTGATATGGTACCATTTGTTGTCCTGAAAAGTAGGGCAAATCTAGGATTCTCTGACCATTGTACAGGTGCACCTCAGAGTGATAGCTGCTCACTAACAGCTATAAAGTTTTAATTAGATTAGGTACTATAGAAGGCCACCCCCTCAGTGCCCATAAAAATGCAGTTACTTTGATTTCTGTAATTATCATACAATTAACACAAGGTTGTAGTCAAAACATTATTTGGCTCAAATAGATTTTCCTTTTTTTTAAAATTCATATTTGTTTTTCATATTTCTAACAAACATATAATTGAAAACATTGTCTCTTATATAATACTAGATACAAATGCCAAGTATAACTTGATAACATGACAAATGTTTTTGCTAATGTAGGAAAGTGCCCCTTTTTGCACGATTGCCATACACTTTTTGTCTGATGTTGATGCTCTTTGAGTGTGCCCTGGGTTCCTGCCAACCAGGTACCCAGGGCCTATATTCTTTCCCTAAAACTGTACTGTGTACCCCCAAATTGGCACCTCTCTGGCCACATGCAAGTCACTTGTGAAAGGTACCCTAGGTACAAAGGGCACTTTGACTAGGGAAGGCCTCTAAGGGCTGCAGCACTTATTATGCCACCCTTAGAGGTCCTGTACCTTAACACCCACACACTGCCATTGCAGGCTGCGTTTTTTGGTGCAGAGAAAAGTGAAGTCGACATGGCACACATCCCTGCGTGCCATGCGTACAACCTTCTGCCTTTGGCATAGGTCAGCCACCCCTCTAGCTGGGTGAACTATGCCACTGATGAGGGTACAGGTGCGTGCTCACCTTTGCCAGCCCCACCCCTCAGGTGGGAGAGGCGAGGTGAAGCACAACTCAGTCCCCGCCATCTTGAAGGTGGGGGGACCCAGCCAACCAGAGTGAGGCTTATGCCCCCTCCCACTGGAAGGTGGCATAATAGGGGGAGTACCCACCCGAAGAAAGGGACCCATTGGTCCCAACCTGTACCTACATGAAATGCCCCTGAATCTAGTATTTAGGGGCAACCCCGAACCTTGCCTCCTCAGACAAGAGAAGAAGGACCAAAGAGCCGTGCTGAAGGAAGAAGAGGACGACACCAACTGACTTGGCCCCAGCCCTACCGGCCTGTTCCAACCTCTATCTGCTCCAGCGGAATCCCGGCGTGTCCTGCAGCCAGCAGCCCCCCAGAACCCGGAGGACCTGCCCTGCCTTCATGAAAAGACTTTCTCTGTTGAGCACCGGATTGGCTCCAGCCAAATCCGGGAGTCAGCACCACTCTGCACCCGATGCCCACGGCCCGAGTTCGAGTGGCCCAACACCTGGCGATCCTGACCTGAGATCTGGTGATTCCTGACCTACCTCAAGTCTCCCGACGACGCCTGCAACCCCTTTCTGGAGGATCCCCCCGACTGGAGCTGGTAAGGAAAACCTGATGCCAAAAGACACCCCTGCACCCGACGCCCTACGGTCTTTGGTGGCCCAACCGGCGGTGTCCCGGCATCCCACGACATCCCACCTTACTTATCCAGCCGGTGGTTGCCTCGAGAAGATCTTCGTCCCCGAGTCTGCAGTGTTTGTTGAAACCGGAGAATACCCATTGAAAACAGGGCACCCACCAAAACAGCACCCTGCACCCAGCCGCCCCTGTGCCGCTGTGGGTGCACTTTGTGTGCTAACTTGAACCCCCCTTTCCCCTGAGCTTAACCCCAGGAGCTTTGCTCCCTCAACCTTGTGGCCTGCTCGTGAGCAGGCACCAACCGGAGGCCCCCTATCCCCCATTGGATATCTTTGGGCCTCAGCACTCTGCACTCGGCTGCCCTAGTGCTGCTGAGGGTGCTCTTGGAGTGCATCCTTGACCCTGGGGGAACCCTTTTTCTAACCCCAGAAACCCAACTCCCAAAACCAAGAACTTACCTGTAAACCGATAACTTCATTTCCTCCCATAGGATTGCTTTGACTGCTTTTCTGTGAAAAAAGTTCTAAGTGTGGAGTTGGAAATTCTATGAAAAGTTATACAAGTGTGTTCTGATAACAAATTGCATTACTTACTTTTATCCAGGAAATGTCCCAATGTGATATCTAGGTATACTACACTGAGTAAGAAAAGTAATCTAACAAACTACTCACTAAGTAACTGTAGAGTAATTTCAACTGTTTTTGAACATTTCACTTACCTGTAACCAAACCAATTGCATTCAACTGCATTTCAACTGCATTATTCTTGCAAAGTACTATTACACTTACCTGTGCCAGGCCTTGCTTGGTTCTAGAAAAAAAATAAACTAAATATGTTCGAGGCATGTGTGCTGTAGATACACATGCTTTGCATACTTTACTCCTGCCATCTAGTGTTGGGTCCGGATGTTTGCAAGTTGTTTTTCTTCGAAGAAGTCTTTCCTAGTCACGAGGTAAGGCGACTCCTTCTTTTGGTGATAGTGCGCATGGTCATCGACTCCATTGTTAGATTATTTTTTTCCACCATCGTGTTCGGACGTGTATTGCTGCGCTCCGGTTCGAAACCGTTCTTCGGGGTCCCCTCGACGCGCAATCCTCTCTTGTTTTCGTACGCGTTCCTCTTTATTTGCATATCGTTTCGGTCAACAATCGAATTTTCGATCAAAAAGCTTCGTGGACGGCCTTCGGGCCTAACCGCGTCGGATCAGCACTCTGTCAATGGACTGGACACCGTTCAAATTCTGCCCTCAGTGCCACTCGAAGTATCCGCGCACTGATTCTCACACGGTGTGTAAGCTGTGTCTCCGGAGCACAAGGAAGAAGACTGCAATGCTTGCAGATCGTTTTGCTCGAAGAAACCTCTTTGCGATCGTCGTGCCCGACGTCGAGACAAGCGGCGTCAAAGCATCGAACACACACCGGACAACAAGATTCCGGTCAAGAAGACGTGGAGGCATCGGCGGCGGAGGGGGAGGAAGCCTTCTCCGTGCAGGACTCCGACTCAGAGCTCGGGATAGACGTCGACGCCGAAGAACTACAGCAGGGAAAGTTGACGTGAGTACAGAAGACCCCTTGCCCCCTGAAATAGCTCCCTAAAAGCACAAGGCTTCGGCACCACCTCTGCCTTCTGGCCAAGGTCCGCACCGAGACTACGTTTCTGACGCCCGGCCTCCAGGCTCGGCTCCGAAACAGCCAGTCAAGCCTTCCACCTCGGTGCAGAGTCGACAAAAGTCCTCATTGGAACCAAAGCCCTCAAAGCAGAAATCTAGTTCGGAGCGAAATCCTGCATGCTGAAAGGCCAGCGCGCACCGGCACGAAAACCGCCGGCGCCGAAGACGTCGGCACTTAAATCCAAAGACGCTTCCTCCAAACCAATTTTAGACATTGTTCCACTGAAAACGGATCCCAAGCAAAAGAAAATATATATTAACCCTCATACTGGTCATATTCATATCAAGCTGCCTCAAAAACATAAACTTTCTGATGACATTTCTTACAAGATTCCTTTAAAGAAGAAATCTGTTGCTACCAGTCCTTTTCATCTACCATCCTCTTCCCCTCCAACATCTCCTTCTCCACCTTCAAATCCTTTACAAATTACAATTCAGGATTCCCCACAATCTCACCATGATGACGATGATGGTGATGATGATGGGGGGGGGGGGGGGTTGGAAGACACATTTACCTGTAGATCCGTGGACAGTCTATACAATGGATCCTCCAGCAGACAATGACCTATACCTTTACCCAGCTAAACCATCTCCTTCAGACGACAATGTATCCCACCAGGAACTCATTGCCAGGGCTGCACAATATCAAGGGGTGGCACTACACAAAGAATCATTAGAAGAAGATTTTATGCTTGAGACACTAGCATCCACACATAGGTCGTCACAAACACTTCCTATGCTTAAGGGCATGATGAGGCATGCTGATGAAATATTTAAGGACCCAGTATGAGCACGCATCTTGACTAAAAGGGTTGACAAAGTATAAAGCCTCCCCAACAGACCCAGTATTTATTAAGGACCGGTTGCCACTAGATTCGCTAGTAGTGTCTGATGCCCGTAAACGGGCTAATTCCCAAACATCAGGGGGCGCTCCTCCACCAGATAAAGAGTCTAAGTTAATAGACGCTTCTGGCAAGCGCATAGCTGCTCAATCTGCAAACCAATGGCACATTGCAAACACGCAGGGCCTTCTAGCCAGGTATGTTAGGGCACACTATGAGGAGATGGAGCAACTGCTTCAATATCTCCCAGATGAGCAAAAGGCTAAGGTGCAAGATTTGGTAAATGAGGGTAAGCTTATTTTAAATTCCTCCATAAGGTGTGCTCTAGATGCTGCCGACACTGCAGCTAGGGAGGTCAACACTAGCATTCTGCTTAGGAGACATGCTTGGTTAAGGATCTCTGGATTTAAGCCAGAGGTCCAACAATCCATTCTTAACACACCATTTGACAAGAAACATCTTTTTGGTCCTGAAGTAGATCAGGCATTAGAGAAAATGAAAAAAGACACTGAAGTGGCCAAGTCAATGGGAGCGCTCCAATCTCCTTCGAACAGAGGCTCTTTTCGTCGTTCCTTCTACCGAGGAGGGTCTAAAACCACATCCTCAGACCAAGGTACACCTAACTGCAAAGGTAACAACACAATGTCATAATGATAATACGTTGGTAATGATTGATTTGTTATTGCAGTGATCTTATCGCAACAGACTATGTATGTCAGAAAATGATAAATCAAGTTAAAAAAACTACAAAGGTAACAACTAGTCCTCTCCCTCAAGAGGATTTTTTCAAGGAGGTTATAGAGGGAACAACTTTAAAGGTAGGGGTAAGGGCAACACACCACACAACTCCGCTTCCCCTAATAAGCAGTGACTTGCCTACGCTTCCCCCCGAATACACCACACCTGTCTGGGGAAGACTGCAACAATTTATCTCCATTTGGCAGTCTATAACAGACAAATGGGTAATTGGAATTATTAAATAACATTTTTATGCAAAACAAATTGGTCAGAGTTCAGTCTTTGAGTGTGTGACATCATTTCTTGCCTGAGTGTGCACAATAAATGCCTAACACTGCCCTCTGATAAAGCCTTACTGCTTGCCCACTCTATCACGAATAGAGAGTAAGGTATTATCTACTTTTACCTCTGTAAGCCTTTGGGGATCCACTGGACTCCGTGCACACTATACCTTACCTTGGTATAGTATATACAGAGCCAGCTTCCTACAGTCCTTAGTTATGGGGACTGGGAAAGCTTTTTACTAGTGAGAGATGATAGGCAGACACCCATCACGAATGTAGATAAAATGGCCTGCACCTTGACCACAATCATGCTGCCTCCCACCCCGGTGGCTCATAGATTTTTTACAATATTGATATCCTGTACTTAAAAACGAGTCCCCCGGCAACCTATTTGGTTCATTCTGCACATCATCACTCACCATTATATATGTGTGCCAGTACAACAGACTTTAATCCACTATTTTGTATGAAAATGTCCCTTTTATTATTTATTCATTCTCATATCTGTTTATGCAGTAAGTTTAAAAATTCATATCGCACATTTGTTTCTTGAAGACTCATTATGACGATTTGCATTACATAAAATACATGTTTTTGTATATTTAAATATATGTGTATCGTGATAATGAGTTTTCGAGAAACAAATGTGTGGAGGCTCTACAAGTTGCAGAAAATACTTTCCTGAGATGGGCACTCTCATTACCGCAGTGTGTCCCGTCCTATGTCGTGCACCAAGAGCTGGGGATGGCTTTTCTCTCAGACGAACTGGCGTTTCGTCCATTAGCACTGTGGTTAAAGATTTGGGCCAAGAAAGAAAACGCCCTTGGTAAGGATATTCTAAAGGATTGTCTTTCCCTTGACCATGTTAATCGCATCCGTTGGCTGAAGTATGTAAGAGATGGCCTCCACAGCCTGGTAAGGGCAGATCTATTTGACAACCCAGATGGTATATGTAAGAGGGATTTTACTTGCATAAAAGTGTTTTCTTACAAGGCGTTGTTGTGATAGAGAAGCAACAGAGCTGAGCAAGCCCAGTGTGCGCAGGTACACTGGATTAAAAACTGTGCCTACCAGTGAACCATATATTTTAGGGATCAAAAGCAACCACGATTGCTTTCTACTGACCAGATTTAGGCTTGACTTCTTTCACTACCTCCTGGCCCAACCCCGTGGCGCTCATAGTGGTCAGTGCCTCATGCCCTGTGGCTGCGATGATCGGTCTCCTCAGGACATGATGCACTTTTTAATGTTTTTTAGTTTTTATGAGGTTCCTAGAAAGTCTTTTATCATTCCTATTCTGAAAAAGGCTTGTTTTAGGAGGGTGAGACCTGCCTTTATCTTTTTACAACTTCTTTCAAACGATACCGTACTGTATACGCTCAGCTTTTTAAGGGCTGCCATCTGACTTTGGTCAAGCTGTGATTAACTTTGATAGTGGGATTTATTTTTAAACTGTGATTAGATAACACTGGCCACATTGTTTGGTTATTCTGTACATTTGTGGAGTTTTATTGATGTTTGTATGACTTTTATGGTTTTATCTGAAAAAACCGAATAAAGTTTGATTTGATATCCTACATTATTCAGAGCAAAACTTGCATGATTAAAGTCTGCTGAATGAAACACAGGGTAATCCTAAAAATGGTTCCAATGCAGGACTGCACAATTTTGCCAAGCCATGCAGAAGACTCATCACAATACACACTTGCATTGAAGTCTTACAATGCCAACTTCCCCACTCAACACGCTTTGTGTTCGATTCAAAAGATAAGCATTTAAAAAAAGATCCAGTGCTGGAGGAGAAATGGTTACCTATAACTCATTCTATCTTGTATTATCATATTTAATAGATTGTCATGCAACCTGCCGTCTCCCCTTTTAGGCTAGTAACTAATGTGTGTGGTTCAGGAATCTGACTGGACTTGGCTTAAAGGCTATCCATTTAATGATTGAAAGAGAGCCAGACTAACATTTTTTGATTGTGCTCCTAATTTAAAAGATACTCTTGCTATTGTCAAACTATTAAATAGTTAAGTTCTGTTTTCCAGAATTAAAACTGAGTGAATGAATGTGCATCTATATATATGAGAACAACCACAGTTTGTAATAAACTACTAGTTTAATTTAAATCATTTTGGCCTGGTTCACCCTGTGATGGTCTGCAAACGGCATTAGTTGGTTTCTGAGTGTGGTTATCTATTTTGTGGTTAGCATTAAAACAAAGGTCCTGTTGGGAGTTCTGGCAGTGTTTCTACTCAAGTTATCTTAACTATCTATATATCTTCACCTATTTATAAATGAGCAAGTGAACTCTTTCTGGGAAATGAGTGAATTGTTCTTTCTTCTTTTTTCTACAGGGCATTTGGAAATGGTGAGATTTTTGCTGGAAGCTGGTGCAGATCAAGAACATAAAACTGATGAAATGCATACAGCTCTCATGGAAGCTTGCATGGTAAGTTTTTTATGTTTTGCTTTTTTTCGTTAGAAGTTCAATACCTAACCAGAAAACAATCTAGCAATGTACGCTGATAAGCCATCAGAACAGCTTGTTTTTGTTCTGATGGATAATTGTTACGTCATATTCCTCACCTTATGACTGTCCGTCAGACGCCAAATTGCATCCGAAACTATTTCCCCAGAAATAATAGCTCTCCAGCTTCACCAGGTGGTACCATTCAGCATCATCTGCCATTCTCTGGTGTTACACCATTGGTGTATACAAGGCACCAACTGGCAGTTTGCTGCCTCATTTATGCAGGTCTAAAACTTTTTTCCTGCTTCCTCAGATTTCGCCTGCGAGTAGATCAAATATTTTCAAAGATTTCAGCATTTTTAACCCTGTTGCAAATGAGGAGATTGCCTTGTTGGACTCTCCTTTGCCTGCAAGTTGTATCTTGTAGGTCATGGGGTCCTTTTCAGATACAACTCTTGTTCCTTAGTAAACTTAAAGGCCATCAGTGAGTGAGAGGCCAAGCTACTTTTGGCCAAAGCCTGCATTGATATACCCAAGCATTTCCCTTCAGGTAAGTCCCAAGATCAGTAATGATCTCACAAGATATGTTTTCATAAAATGCGGCATAGAGAGGTAAAATTATCTTCTTCCTTGAATAAGCAGTCCAGATTCTGACAACGTTCAGCGTCTCAGCACCATTCCCCATTGCTAGGCTCCTCGTAGTCATTGGAGCCAGTTCTATCATTAAAGATGAAGGCTGAATTTTTTTGTCTTAGTTTGCTTACCATGTACAGATAGAAGCCTTCTTGCGAGCTATACTGCATCTCTTCAGGTCATCTTAGTTAACATTTGAGCTACTCCCCAAGGTTGTACCTGATCCTGTGGGCTTGATGACTCATGGAGCTCCGACCCCTGATGCCACCGGTCTTCTATCCTCCCCATTCTCCGGCCTTAGTGCCTTCAAATAAATCAATACCCTTCATGGGTCGGCCCTTGAATGTTCAGGGCCACGAATGCTGCAGTCACAGGTGTGCACTTTTAGCCGCTGTCATAGCCACCTTTTACTAATTGAAATTATCTGACTGGCAAAATAGAAAGTTAAGGCCTGTTTTCATGACTAGTCCTTGGTGCAGTCCTCTCTAGAGCCCATAGTTTGGCATGGATGAAAGAATTTTGTGTTTAACTCCGATGTTCTTGGTATGCTGGGTGTATATTATGGCTGTACAGAAGATCACTCAAATGCTGAGAATCTCCTCCCCTCTTGCATCACTGATGCATTTCCTCTACATGGAATTATATAGTGCATGTGGTTTGAATGCTTCTCCAGATGGGGACATCACTTACCCCTCTGGCCCTCCTTCGGAGGAAGTGACTTCATTCACTAGAGTGGTAGGAAAAGCAGTAGTAGTATTGGATTTCACTTTGTCCTCTGCAGAAGCAAAATCTAACATTTTAATAGAGATGTTAACTAAGTCCTGCAGTTTTATAGCCTCTACTTCCTTTCTTTGAGGCACTATTTGAATCCTGTCCTGGCTACTTGGGAAAAACCCTTCTTGGGCCTGGCATTCCACAGACTAATAGCTAGGCAACTGAGGCCAGCCTCATGTGATCCAAAGTTTCTGTCACACTGACGACTCCTTGGAAAGCTTACAAAACAGCCGAGCTATGGCTCCCTCACTGGGCCTACCTTACCAAACGAGGCAATTCTGCTGACAGTACAGGAAGTTTCAAGGCTACTCCAAGACAAAGCAGTCCTGGCAGAAGCAACCTTCTCAGCTGATCCAGAAGCACCAATAAATGTACTGCACCTTTCAGAGCAGTGCTGAATATAGGGGACACCATGAACAATTGCAGCAGCAGATACAGTCCCTGCCATCTTCTGCTGACCTTTCTGCTTCAGAACCTTTCTTAATCCAGCCACCCCTGTAAGCCATCATCTTCAGTTGGGGCAGGGGTCTCATTGGTAATATGAGGGGTTTGTCTCATTTTCCACAAATTGAGACAATCATTTTAGATCGCTGGGTCATCCAGCTAATCCCCAAGGGCTTCAGCTTACTCTTCATGTCCTCCCCTTCAAACCGCCATCCTTGTGTCTGGCACACGCTTCTATTTTGAAGGCAGCTGTTTTTGCCCTGCGGAGCAAGGGGGCAATAGTTGTGCCACTCAACTAGTGTGCAGTCCTTTGAGTCAGTCCATTCGTATATGCATTGGTGGATGTCTTTCTACCTGCTGGTGGGTCGTTTGTGGGTGCAGGCTACTGTAATCATTGATTCCTTCTTGTTGGACGCTGTTGCTCATCTGGACAAGATTACGGCATCAGGTCTTTGATCCTCGTCAGAGCAGTGCCTGCACATAAATGTAATGTGATAGTCTGCCTTGCGATGAAGTCCTTTCTCTCCTGTTTCATGGGCTACTACTAAGGTTGTGACTGAAAACACCACCACTGTCCTTTGTCAACACAGGGCAGTTTGGCGTCCTGGATCCTGTGTCGGGAAACAATTCGACTGAGGAAGTGAGTCTTATCAAAGGTGTATTATCCTGGTGGTAGCAAAGTGTTATCCTGGTGGTAGCACCTTTGCAGGCTCCCCCAAAGTGAGAGCGGGTGCCTAATGTTGCCTACCATTAGGGTACCACAAATGCAAACTCCATCCTACAGTGACGAACACAATCTGCTCCAGATTGGGGCGTTGATGTATGGATCTTGTCGCCTTGTTCCAAATCTGGAAGTGTCCTCCGTTTTGTGCCATACAGATCACTAGGAATGGTTAACCAGGGGAAGGTGTGCCTTCAGATTCAGTTAGTCATAGGTCCTGCTGTATGCCTTTTCCCTCCAAGTCTGCTTAATGTCCTCCGAAAGATGTGGGAAGAAAAGCACAGCTGATAACCCATGGCTGGGTAAGGTGGATTTGATACACCAGTTGGTTGGCACACAGCATATGGTTTGCTCTTCTCTTAGTGTGGACCTACTCTTGCAGCAGGATAGTCAGGTCCTCCACCCCAAAGACTGTGTCTGCATGCTTGGAGATTGACCAGCACCAGCTAGAATTCTTTTTGTTTACCATCTGAAGTTGTGGAAGTCATCTTGGTCACCAGGGAATCCACTACTTTATCCATTTATGTAGGTCTCTCGAACAAGTTTGTTGAATGGTGCGATTTGGAAGGTCTGAACGCATTTCAACCATGCCTTTCCAATGTTCTTTTTCACTCTCTCTTCCATATCAGTGCCTAGCAGTGGCTAGTGTTAAACGGTATCGCACTGCCCTAGTCACCCGCATGACTTTCGTTTGTAGAACTGCAGGACCTATCAATTCTTCAGCATTTAATCTTTCATGTAGTCACATGCTTGAATGTGAATACCAAGCAGTACATAACAGAATAAAGCGGGAAGCAGGATTACCTTTACTAAACAGGTTGCGGTGTACTGCCTGTCCCACTGCTGTGACGTCTACTGTGTTCATGTCCAGGCAGTATTGCTTCGTGAACGCACACCTGTTATTCCACGCACAGCAAATGCCTTGTAAAGACCGATGTAGAGCACATAAGTTGTTGCAGTACTCCTGGTGAACTGTGCCCTCACTCAGCCCTTGAGTGGATGCTTTGCTTTGTTATGGCAGAAGGTGATGCAGGCTGATGGTTAATTTGCTAGTTCCTGTTTGGACAGGGGTTTGCCTCTTCCTGGACTACTTGAAGTCAACACACCACATTTCAGAAGCATTTATGTCCTTTGCCTTATCCATGTAAACTCTAGCGCACCTGTATACATCAAACTAGGGCAAAGATTTTTCCACAAATGTTGCAGGATTCGCAGGAAAAAAATTGAATGGCAGACATTTCATCATGTGAGTATATGAAAGATACTAACAATGGAGTTACTGGGAAGTAATACATTTCTTACATGTGCTTGCAATATGCTAGTCCGAAAATATTAGTTTGTCTTTTTCATTTTTAGGATGGCCATGTGGAAGTTGCCAGACTGCTCCTTGATAGTGGTGCTCAGGTGAATATGCCTGCTGACTCCTTTGAATCTCCGTTGACCCTGGCAGCTTGTGGTGGTCATGTCGAACTAGCAGCTTTGCTAATTGAACGTGGTGCTAACTTGGAGGAGGTGAATGATGAAGGTTACACACCACTGATGGAAGCAGCCAGAGAAGGACATGAAGAAATGGTTGCGTTATTGCTAGGTCAAGGTAAAACTACGGATAGAAACATGCACATTATTCCCAAAACATGAGTTAGTTGCAAACTCTCTGAATGTGAACTTGTCGAATTCAGGATGAGGTTACCCAAGCTTTCTTTGGTTGATTTATTGCAGTGCTTTTAAATTAGCTTCATAATTTTGAACAGCACATTGGTGTTTCTTCTAATAATTTCTTTTGTCCTGACTTCAAAGGTGCCAATATCAATGCACAGACTGAGGAAACCCAGGAAACTGCACTGACACTGGCCTGCTGTGGTGGGTTTCTGGAGGTTGCAGATTTCCTAATAAAGGCAGGAGCTGATATTGAGCTGGGTTGTTCAACACCTTTAATGGAAGCTGCACAAGAAGGTCATTTGGAATTGGTGAAATATTTGCTAGCTGCAGGTAAGCAGAAAGTTAAATTCCATGAGTTCACTTCGATTTCAGAATAGTTTCTTTGAGTTTGCCACTTACGTTAGTTTTAAGCACATCATACTATTAAAGACAATTTTTACATTAATGCCTATTCAGCTTACCAAGTACAGAAATCAAGCTGATGCAAATGTCACATGCTAAAATTAGATTTAATTTATTTCAAACTCTGGATGAAGACAGTTACTTTCTAAACAAGTAGTTTCATTGCAGCCTAAAATCTAGTAAAATGTTTTGTTTAAAAGTTAGATTTGCACATTCAAAAAAGCAGATGAGCTTCCATTTCTAAAGTCATGACCTGCATAGCTGTCTTGCTTTCTCTTCAGAACACCTGAGCAAGACATCAAAATACCAGGACACAACGTGAACACTCCTCAATATAGGACTCTACACACTTTAGAATACCAAAATACAACGAACAAAGTCAACACTTTTTTGCCAAGTAAAGGGGAATATTTATTGCAGCAAGTTCCCATATATCAAATGGCAATAATGCACATGTAAAATAAATGCAGATAGTGAATGTATATTCCCAAGAATAAATGCATAGAAAGATAATAAGAACTTGGAATACTTCGCCGCTATCTGTTTAGCATCATCCTTGCCAGCACGACTGGGGAACCCGTTGGCAGTCTCAGGCAGGAGGGTCTCAACTGGGCACAAAAGCCCTTGGCAATGCATCCACTCCCAGGACAGTTTGTCAAAGCGCCAAGAGGTTTCCGTCTTTATACTCTCTACTAACACTGAGAGAGACTTCTAGAAGCTTCCCCTCCCTTCATCTGGGCTGTAGGTGCTGGCTACACTCTCTACGTCGAGGTCACTCAACGGAGCTGACAAGGCTCCGATGAGAGCGGAGGCAGAATTCTTCACATTCATATCCTTGGACACTGTACGCATTCGACCCTGTCGGTTCTAACAGCTTCTCTCTCTCCCTGCCTGCGTTCGCAGCTGAAAGGCAGGGTCAGACAGACGCAAGATGAAACCGTGCTCACAAATGTAGTTAAAGCAGCATGGAGTCAGTGATCAATACACGATCTCACAATGTCTAGTTGCCTGTACCATTACAATAGCTTCTCTTAAAGCATTCCTGACCAACCAACCTCTGCCAGGCTACATTGAGCCTGCACTGGAGCCTTAGCCAAACCTATCCAAAATATTTTTCTATTCTACAGATGAATTTTTTGGGTACATTTTGTTACAGACCGAAGGATACTAATTTCTGCTTAATGGCAGATACTATTAAGTGCCCACATAAGAATAATACTACTTATGTGAAAAGTGTGACCATGGTATGATGCTTTAAAATCTGGTAGGTTTTACTTTTGAGTTGGTGTAGGAAGCTGGCTCTGTATATACTATACCAAAGTTAGGTATAGTGTGCACAGAGTCCAGTGGAACCCAAAAGTCAGAGGTAAAGTAGATAGCACCTCACTCTCTATTTGTGGTAGTGTGGTCGAGCAGTAAGGCTTTATCAGAGGACAGTGTTAAGCATTTGTTGTACACACTCAGTCAGCAAATGAATTCACACACTTAAAGACTGAACTTCAGACCAATTGTTTTTGTATAAAAATATTCTTTTAGTTATTTTATTTTCTAGAACCAAGCTAGCCGGGCACAGGTAAGCAATAAATACTTTACAGTAGTAATGCAGTTTGTAAATAGTTTGAATTGTAAATGTACTTTGATTTGATTACAGTAGTGTTACTGATAATGCAATGCTTTTCCGAATACAGTACATATACTTTGTATAGGATTTTTAGTAAAATTACAGGTAAGTTACTTTTGAGATTACTTTTCTTACACACTGCAGTATGCCTGGATACTGCACTTGGACATTTCCTGTAAACAGGTAAGTAAAAGCGTTTTTGTTAGTTAGTACAATTTTAAAGACTTTCTTTAGGTTTTCCAACTCCACACTTAAAAACTTTTCAAAGAAAAACAGTCAATGTTATCCTATGGAGGAAAATAGTGTTATCGGTTTAAAGGTAAGTACTTTGTTGTGGGAGTTGGTGTTCTGGGTTTAGACTCAGGGGTCCCACAGGGTCAAGGATGCACTCTTGTTACACCCTCAGCGGCACTAGGGCTGCAGAGTGCTGAGGCCCAATGTTATCCAATGGGGGATAGGGGGCATCCGGTTGGTGGCTGCTGACGAGCAGGCCACTGGGTTGTGGGAGCAAAGCTCCTGGACTTAAGCTCAGGGGAAATGGGGGTTTAGGCCAGCACAAAAGATGCACCCTCAGTGGCAATGGGGCGGCCGGGTGCAGAGTGCTGTTTTGGCGTCGGGTGCCCTGTAGCTTTCAATGGGGAGTCTCCGGTTTGCAAACAGACTGCAGGCTCGGGGACGAAGGTCTTCTGGGTGCGACCACCACTTGGAGAGGTAAGTTGGGATGTTGGGGGTTGGTTAGGCACCGTCGGTTGGGCCACCCAAGGCCGTGGGGCGTCTGGTGCAGGTTTGCCTTTGAGGGTCGGATCTTCTTACCAGCTCCTGGTCGCGGTTGGGGTGGGGCCCTTCCGTTTGAGGCTGCAGACGTCGGCTTGAGGCAGGTCAGGGGTCACCGGATCTCGGGTCAGGATCGCCTGGGAGATCTCCTCTTGGTGTTGGGCCACTCAAACTTAGGCCGTGGGCATCGGGTGCAGACCCGCGGATCCTTGCGGAGCTGGAGTCTGTTGTTGAACAAATCCAGTGTTCAATGGAGACCGTCTCTTCGGGATTGAAGGCAGGCAGGTCCTCCGGGTTTCTCAAGGTTGCTGGCTGCAGGAGACACCGGTATTTCGCTGGAGCAGGTTCGAGGTGGGGGACAGGCCAGTAGGGCTGGGGCCAAGTCAGTGGGCGTCCTCCTCTTGTTAGCTTCGGCACGGCTGTTAGGTCCTTCTTCTTCTGGTTTCTTGTCTGAGGAAGCAAGGTTCAGGGGTGCCCCTAAATACTAGATTAAAGGGCGTTACAGGTAGTTAAAAGGTTGGGACCAATGGGTCCCTACCTGGGGTGGGTACACCCCCTATTATGCCAACCTCCAGTGGGAGGGGGGCATAAGCCTTTCCCTTGTTGTCTGGGTCCCCCCATCTGCAAGATGGCAGGGACTGAGAGCTGTGCTTCACCTCGCCTCCCCCACCTGAGGAGTGGAGTTGGCAGAAGTGGGCACACCTCTCTTCCTCACTTGTTTTTCCCGCCGGTTCTCCCACCCAAAGTGGGGGTCAGAACCATTGGGGACCAGTTGCTGAAAGCAGGAAGTGGCCTGGGGAAGCTCACAAAGGCGGCAAGCCTTTGAAGCTTCCCCTTCGTGGACCCTGCTCATCCTGGGGGGGGAGGCTTGGCACCTCGTCTCAGGATGTGCATTGTTTCAGGCTCCCGAGAGCAGCAGGCTCTCTTCCCAGGGGTCCAGAAACATGTCTGGTGGTGGCAGCTGAAAGCAGCCACTCAGCCTGGACACTAGTGGTAGGTCGTTTTTAAAGGGGCATCTCTAAGATGCCCTCTGTGTGCCTTTTTCATTAAATCCAACACTGGCATCAGTGTGGGTTTAATGTGCTGAGAAGTTTGATACCAAACTTCTCAGTTTTCAGTGTAGCCATTATGGTGCTGTGGAGTTTGTAATGACAAGCCCCCAGCACCATATACTCTTAATAGCATTACTGCACTTACAATGTCTAAGAATGGACTTAGACACTGTAGGGGTACAGGGCTCCTGCACCTGTACCCTCACAACTGGTATAGGGCACACAGCTAGAGGGGTGACTGATCTATGCCAGGGTAGTGGGTTGTCGGCATGGCACACAGGGATGTGTGCCATGTCGACTCTTCACTTTGTTCTGCACCAAGACACGCAGCCTGCAAAGGCAGTGTGAGTGTAAAGGTACAGGACCTCTAAGGGTGGCACAATAAGTGCTGCAGCCCTTAGAGGCCTTCCCTGGTCACAGTACCCTGGGTACCTGTGGTACCATTTACCAGGGGCAGACCTGTGGCCAGAGATGCCAATTGGGTTTTGTTTTCAATGCAGTTTTAGGGAAAGAAAATAGGCCCTGGGTACCTGATTGGCAGGAGCCATGGGGACACTCAGTCAAAGCACATCAGCAGCTCAGCAAAAAGTGGGGGCTACCATGCAGAAAGAGGGCACTTTCTCACAGTTGGTTATAGTTTCTTTTGGGCCAACATCATCTGAATGTTCACCACCTTTCAGTTCACCAGTGTGGGAAACATCGTGCACCGTCTGTCACATAATTGACATGAGACTTGTGCACCAATTCCAGCTCGCAAGATCCTGTACAGTCTTCAGTTAAGACTTGTCTTGAAAGCCATTGAACCTCTCTCTACCAGTTTAACTATAACAATATTCATTGTGGTGCAGTGGTATTTATCAAGTCAAGCTTTCTTTTTAATCACTAAATTCAATATTTTTATTTAGCAAAGTACAATAAATACCACATTTTAGATCCACGAAAGTATTGCATGCTCTTTAGCCGCACAAGACCTTAAGAGACATTTTCAGATCCAACCAAACATTTGTTGAACATCATCAACCTATTTAACTGCCTTAGCACCTTTTTTAATTCGAATATCCCTACATTGTATGCCTTGTACATTTAAAATTCCAAGTGACTCGGAGATATGCACACTGCTTCTGATGGATACATCTGTCTGTGGATTCCTCTCCTTTTGAATTACCCCTTGCGCAGCATTCCACTGAAACTTCTCCATAGCTCTCCCACGTCGACGAGGACATCACAATGGAATGGCCCGTGCGATGTCATCAGAGCCATAGAAGACCTCATCGGTGTGCTGACGTCCGTTCCCTTTTTTCCGTGCCGTCAACATGTAACTGTTTTTCCAAGGCTCTACATTTCTTAGTGTTTCATTGTTACAGGTTCATCTGTAATTTTAGCAGTGCGATGGCTGCTCAGAAGAAATCTGGTTTTAAACCTTGTAGGGAATGCGGGGGTCATATGTCCATCATGGACCCCCATGATGATTGTCTTTGGTGCCTGTCGTCTGACCACGACATCGAGGGATGTTCGTCGTGCCGGCATATGAATCCGAAGGCCCTCAAAGAGAGGGAAGCCAAATTGTTCATGGCCAGGGCGAAGAAGCAGAAGAGGGGCTGAAGGACGAGATCGAAGTCCAAGTCGCTGACTCCGCACACCTCGAAATCATTGAGGAAGCACAAGAAGAAGCGGCGTCATGGCTCCAGACTTTGTTCTTCTAAGGACAAGTCGCTGAAGTCGGGGTCCCCAGCTCCACGGCGTCACAGGAAGGATGAAGTCTCACCTTCCCCTTCACCTCAGGTTACTCCAGCTCACTCTCGAACTCCGAGGGGCTCTCCGACGCCCAGGGATGCGACGTCTATGCCTCCGACCACTCCGGCTCCGGCACCAGTGTCTCGGGTGTCGCAGCCAGAACCAGTCTTACAGCCTCGAGCTGTTCCTGAACAGGCGGTACCGGATGGGTACCCACCCTTTCCGGCTCCAGGTACGGATCCTTCGAATTTGTTAAATGCGATGTATGGCATGTTTGCCAGGGCGGCTAACCCTTCTGGTGTGCCTGTTGGCCCCATGGGACCGCTATCTTACAACTTGGGAGGCTTACCACCTCATTTTGCTCAGGCACCTTTCATGCTGTTCTTGCCGATGACCCAGAGTTGGCCTCTATCGACGCCGAGGTTCTCGACGCCAGTGCAATCCCAAGAGGGAAGGATGGAATATTCTCTGGCACCGTCGGGCTCCGGTCCGGAGCCGCCTCGACTACGTTTGGCGCCTTCAACCATCCCTGTAGATCCTCAATCGACACCGGCCCGAAGTCGTGGGTGCCGCATCTGGCTTGGCCGATACCCAAGATGAGATCAAGAAGGGAGGTACAGAGACTTCTGGAGGAGGAAGAAATCCAGGAGCTACAGGAAGAGACCGAAGAAGGGGAGATTGTTGATCCCATGCATGAGTTTGAGGGGCTTCAGGAAGCTAGTGGGCTAGATACGTCTCCAGAGTGGGAACTCGATTCTCCTAAGGGCCTCTTCACAGGAGGTCTCTTCTTACCACTCAGTTATCAGAAAGACGGATGATCTTCTGAACTTGCAGTTGCCCACTGCGGATATTAAGTCAAACATCCTGACAGAGGTTCTTCACTCTCCTTTATCTGTGACATAGCCTCTCTTCCCATTTAATGAGGCTTTGACGGAGCCCATATTAGAAGTATGGCAAAAGCCTATGTCCGCCCCTGCTGTGTCCAGATCAGTGGCAAGACGGTACAAAGTTGCACCTGGGGATTCGGCTTTTTTATCCACACATCCATCTCCTGAGAGCTTGGTAGTTCAGGTGTCATGCTCTGCCAAACAATCTTCTAGCTCTTTTCCGTCCACGCCTGGAGATAGGGATACAAAAAAAGATGGAACAATCAGCGAAGAAGGTATTTTCATCAGCCAGTATGGCTTTAAAATCGACCAATGCAACGTGCCTACAGGGTCGCTACATTCATGCTTTGATGGATTCGGCTAAGAAGGGGATCCCTAAACTTCCAGAGGATGTCCAGGGCCACTTTGCGGAGGTTCTGCCGGGTAACTCAAACTGCGGCCCGTCAGGTTATTCAGTCTGGGCTTGACACAGCTGACTCTGTTGCTAGAGTGATGGGTTTCTCAGTGAAAACTAGAAGGAACGCCTGGCTAAGAGGGTCAGGTTTTTCTCCGGATGTGCAGGCCACCCTTTTGTATTTACCCTTTGATAACTCTTGACTCTTTGGAACCAAAGTGGACTGATCGCTTTAAAGACAGTAGGGCCACTGCTAGATCGTTAGACCCTTATGAGGCCCCCAAACCTTAGGATGACCCCTGGGATGATTACGTGGATCCATCTGGGGACACTAACCCGTACCTCTGTACCGCCAAGCAGACTCTCCCAGATGACACCACCTCATACCACGAGGTCCTTCATTGGGCCTCCGCCTTCCACAAGGTGGACATACGTAAGATCCAGGACGACGAGGATTTCCTTGTAGAGGCTCTCTCCTCCAAACAGCGCTGCCTCCAGTTTTTACCCATGCTCAAGGGCATGCTGAAGATCACTCCTGAAACATTCAGGTAGCCAATCAAAGCCAGGGTGATCACTTCTAAAGTGGAGATAAAGTATAAAGCTTCCCCCTCAGTTCCTCCTTACATCAGGGGTCAGCTCCCCCAGACTCCCTATTAGTCTAGACAACCTGCAAACGTGCACACGCCCAGGGTACTGATGCTACAACCTCAGACAAGGAGAGTAGGAAGATTGATGCGATCGGTAAACATGTCACGGCTCAGTCTCCCACCCATTGTCGTATTGCCAATTCAATCGGCCTGCTTTCCAGGTACGGCCAGATCCAATGGGTTGAAATAGAAGAGCTCCTTCAACTCCCTGAGCAGTACCGTAAATGAGGCCGTGACCTTGTCACAGAGGAGAAAATTATATTGAACGCTATTATTCATTGTGCCCTAGACGCTGCGGACACTGCAGTAGAATGAACTAGAGCTCACTCATCCAATGCCATGCCTGGTTAAGTGTCTCTGGCTTCAAGTTAAAGTGCAACACCCCCTTCTCAACCTGCCATTCGATGGGGAGTACCGGGAGCAGGTGTAACAGATGCGCGAGAAAATCAAGAAAGACACATCCAATGCCATGGATCTGCTTCAGACACCTTCTTCCCGTGGCTACTTTCGCAGTTCCCAGTACCGTAGAAGCGCCAAGCCTACCTACCTACTGAATCCTGTACCTCTTTCAGAGGCAGCAGAACCAGCAAACCTCTTCACTGGTCTATTCCAGCAGAGGTTACGGGGGCAACAACTCCTGGGGTATGGAAAGGGGGGGTTCCGCTTAAGGTGCTACCCTGCCAGACACTGACTTAAAAAAAAGTCAGGACATTCGGGCACCCAATCAGCATGGTCTCCACATCCACTACTTACAGTTGCTGGCACTCAGTGTTCTTCTGTCACGTTCAGCACAAAGTGGTTCTCATGTGCACAGACCACATGACCGCGATGTTCTACCTCCAGAAACTAGGTGGGACACACTCACCACAGTTCTGGGTTTTAACACAAGGCATTTGGCAGTGGGCACTCCATCACAGAGTCCACCTACTAGCACAATACTTACCAGGAGTAGGCAATGACTTTGCAGACCTACTCAGCAGGATGCAGCAACAAGTCCAGGAGTGATGATTCCACCCGCAAGTCCTACTCCTGCACTTCAGTTGCTGGGAGTGTCCCAACATAAACCTCTTCACCACTGCCGAATACGCAAAATGCCAAAGCTTTCACAATGGATAAACTGGTCCGGATAGTTGGCGACGCTTTTCCGCCTCCCTCATTTCTTCCGTTCATGATCCTTAAGCTCCGGAAAAAGTCCCTCTCTCATATTCTGGTGGCTTCCATATGGGCAAGACAGTCCTGGTTCACAACCCTCCTCGACCTCTCCTTAGTGCTGCACAAAAAGCTGCCCAGCTAGCCAGACCCTCACGCGCAGAGCCAGGTCACAGTTAAGCACCCGAACCATAGTCAACTGAATCTCGCGATTTTGCTCCGGAGGTCCAAGAATTTGGCTACGTCAACCTACCTTTGGAGTGCATGATCATCCTTGAGGAGACATGCAGGCCTACAATGCAAGCCTGCTCTGCAGCCAACTGGACGACGTTCGTATGTTGTCTTCCAGGCATATTGAACCCCCTCAAGGCAGCAGTCCAGGACATTGTCTGGTATCTGCTTTACTTGCAGAGCTCAGACCTTGCTAATACATCCATCAGACGTCATTAGGCTGCAGTTGCTGCTTACCTTCTGAATAGGGGACACAATTGACTCTTCAGCGTTCCAGTCATTAAGGCCTACATGGAGGACTATATTGTTAGATACAGTAGTCTTTAGGGCACACCCCAAATTCTTCCCTAAGGTGGTCTCTCCCTACCACCTTAAACTATCGAACTCCCTGGTGTTCTTTCCACACCCAGAGTTAGTAGGAGAGAGGGCTCTTCCCACATTAGATATCAAGAGGGCCATTGTGTATTACATTGACCGAACAAAACCCTTCTGTAGGAAGCTGGCCCTGTATATACTACACCAAAGTAAGGTATAGTGTGCACAGTCTCCAGTGGATCCCCAAAGGTATAGCAGAGGCTAAACTAGAATATTCCTTACTCTTTTGTGGTAGTGTGGTTGAGCAGTCAGGTTTATCAGAGGGTAGTGTTAAGCATTTGTTGCACACACTCAGGCAAGAAATGATGGCACACACTCAAAACCTGAATCCGGACCAATTGTTTGTATAAAAAGTTATTTCTGTTTTATTTCTAGAACCAAGATTGTCTTTATAGCAGGTAAGTTAAACATTTCATACAATGTTACTTTTCAAAAGACAGTGAATTCTGGTTTGGTAGGAACATTTAGGTTACTTTTGCAGTTGAGAAAACTATTGGTAAGCTGTTCAAAAACACTTGAAATTTCATTTAGAGTACTTTTAGATTACTTTTCTAGTTTGGCATGAAACACACTCCTAACACAGTTTAAGCAACACAGGACATTGGTAAACAGGTTAACTGTGGTGAAGCCCGAATTTGCTTTTGTTGCAGTTCTAGACAGTTCAACACTTAAAAGAATTTTCAGAGAAAATCCACCATTCAGTCCTGTGGAGAAAAAACAAGTGTTAAGTTTGCAGATAGGTAAACGGTTTTGGGGTTGGAGATTTGGAGGGTAGAACCAAGGTTCTCCATGGTTCAGGTTGGCACTGAAGGAGCGGCACTAGGGCGGCCGGGTGCCAATGTTGGCCATAAGGGCTAGGGGGCACCTCGGATGGGGGCTGCTCACGGGTAGGCCACTCAGTCTCGGGAGCCAAGCTCCTAGGGGTAAGGTAATGGCAAAGAAGGTCTCTGGTTGGCACCAAGTCCACACCACCACCAGCGGCGCAGGGGCGGGGTTCAGGAGGTGTCAGGAGCCCAGAGCTTTTCAATGGAGGACGTCTGTTGCGGAAAAGGACTGCAGGCTGGAGCCAGAAGACTGGATGAAGGGAACCAGTGACTGGAAGATGAAGAGTTGCTGGACACCAGGACACCGTCGGTTGGGCACCTCAGGGGCTGCAGGTGCAGGGGTGTCCATTCGTGTCGGGTTCTTCTCACCTGTTCCGGTAACCGTTGTGAGGACCCTTCAGGATGAGGCTGCAGGCGTCGAGAAGGTCTGTGGAGGTCGTCCAGCGCTGGAACACATGTCCGGATCGCAGGGGGGACCTCGCTGGTGTGTTGGGCCACTCGGACTCAGGCGGTGGGCGTCTGGTGCAGAGTGGTGAGGACTTGCGGATCTGGCTGGATCTGGAGTCCTGGCTTGGGTTGCTGTTGGACAAATCCGGTGTCCACAGGAGATGAGTTTTTTAGGAAGGCAGGGCAAGTCCCCGGGGTTCTTGGAGGCTGCTGGCTGCAGGACATGCTGGGTTTAGCTCGCAGGGTTACAGAGCAGAAGGCAGGCCGGTAGGGTTGGGGCCAAAGCAGTTGTCATTGTCGAATCTGAAGAGGCAAGGTTCAGGGGTGCCCCTGAATACTAGATTTCGGGACGTTATGGGGGTGTGCAGGTTGGGAGCAATGGGACCCTTCCCTGGGGTGTCTACACCCCCTAGTATGCCACCCTCCAGTGGAAGGGGGGGGAGATAGGCCTCTTCCTGATTGGAGGGGTCCCCCCATGTCCAAGATGGCGGGGACTGAGAGGTGGCCTTCACTTTGCCTCCCCCATCTGAGAGGTGGGGTTGGGAAAGATGGGCATACCTTCCTGCCTGGCTAGGTTTTCCCGCCGGTTCACGCGCCCAAAATGGGGGTCAAAACCAGTTGCTGATAGCAACAAAGGCTATCAGCTAACGCCCATCCTGGGGGAGGAGGCATGACATCTCTGCCCAGGATGGGATTTGTTTTCAGACCCACAGAACGGAGGCACTCTACCCAGGGGTCCAGAAACCTCTCTGGTGGTTGCAGAAGGCTGGGAGCCAGTCAGGAACCACACCAGGGTTGGTCATTTTTCAGGAGCGGGGGGGGGGGGAGGGGCGGTATCTCTAATATGCCCTCTGAGTGCATTTTTCATTAAATCCCATAGTGGCATCAGTGTGGGTTTAATGTGCTGGGAAGTTTGATATCAAACTTCCCAGACTTCAGTAATCCCATCATGGAGCTGTGGAGTTCGTGTTGACAAACTCCCAGCCCATGCATTCAAAATGGCTTTACTGTGCTTACAATGTTTGTGAATGGCACATACACTGTAGGTGCATATTGCTCTTGCAGCTATGCCTTCCCCTGGGTATGGTGCACCCTGCCTTTAGGCCTGTCCCTCGCTTGGCCTGTGTACGTTGCCGGAGTGCAGCTAGTGAAAGGGAGGGTGTGCTCATGTTTAAGGCTGGCCATCTTGATGTGCTTCCAGGATTTGAAGCTCCTCTGGCTCAGGGTGTGAGCTCAGTTCCGGAATGAACTCAAAAGGCCGGCCTCCCCCTCTCCTTGATGTCCCCTTCCCTGAAGTTGTCAGGGGTGTCTTCTTCCTGTCAATGCTACATTTTGCAGCAAATGAGACGCCAATCGCGCAGATACCGTCAGTTCTTCTTCGAGCAGAACACGAGGCAGGCAGAACAGGCAATCTCGTTGTGCTCTGGTGGAAGACCGGTTGCAAACCTAATGGTGGTTGGTCCAAGGATACTTGGAGTGACACTGAGGGCAATATTGAAAGGTAGTCCTTTCTATTACTCAGTTTTTCATTATTGGAGTGAAAAACAGAAGACTAGGCAGAAGGCACCGCAGACTTGTGGTGAGCAGAAACCCAAGTCCTGAGCCGACTGAGGTCTTGACGAGGGGAAACCGAATGCAGATGTAGGCTATCAGTGCCTACGGGAGAGTAATAACCGGAGGAGTTTACCCATTAACCCCATGAGGCATTGACTCTGAGCTCGAACACTAACATGTTCGAACCAGAAGGCCAAAAGGGAACAATCTAACAATGACGCTGATGTCCATGCGTATTACCAGTCGTAGGAGGAGTCACTGTACCTCATCACTCGAAAGAAGTTTTCGAAGAAAAAAAAGTTGCACATGTCTGAGCCCAACACTAGATGGCAGGATTATGTGCATCTACAGCTACATGTCACAAGTGTGTGTGTGTGTGTATATATATATTTTTTTATAAATGTGTGTATGTATGTGTGTGTATATATATATTCACTGAAAAAACCATAGGTTTTAGGGACAGTTATAGTTAGTTGGACATTGCACTCGTACAAAACCCATGAAATTCCCCTGTTATAGTTAGTTCAGCTAACTATAACTCGCGCCCCGCAATGCACTGCTGATGACGTCACATATTACATCACTCATGACATGGTCAGTGACATCACTGATGACATCACTGATGACATCTCAAATGACATCACTGATGACATCTCAAATGACATCACTGATGACATCACTGATGACATCATCCAGTGACTGTGTTTCTGTAAAGTTTAAATATGTTTAATATATATAGGGAAAGGCGTATTGAAGAATGAGTGGGTGTATAAGTGTCTGAATGGATGATTTAGTACGTGAGTGACTGACTCTACAAGTGAGTGATTAAACGTATCTTACTGAATGCATGGGTTAGTGACTAAACTGTGTGAATGTCTGTATCCGTCTGTTTGTTGGTGTGTAAGTGGATGCATGGATTTGCGAATAGCTACATGAGTGTCTATATGGGTTATTGATTGGTTCTCTGAGTATCTGTATGGCTGCCTGAGTGTTTGTGTGGGTGGGGTGTGTGTGACTCTATACATAGATGTGTGAGTTGGTGATTCACTGGGTGCATGATTTCAAGAGTGCATCTGTGATGGACTGCTTGGGTGGGTGAGTGTGTGTATGGGTGTGTTAGTGAGTGAATGTATATCTCAGAGGTACATGTGCGAGTAACTACATATGTAAAAGGCAGTATATATGTGTGTTAGAGTATTTAAATGGCTATAAGTGAGAGTGTTATTGTGAGAGTGGCTGTATGGATGCGTGTGTGCTTGTATCAGTTATTGTATAAGAGCGTAAGAATGTGCTAGTATTTGTATGAGTAAGTGAGCTGGTGTGTGTATAACTGTATAGGTGAGTAAATGGGTGTGTGATTAATTTTTTGCATGACTGACTAGGTGTGTGAGTATCTCTATGGATGAGTGGCGGTGTGTGAGTGTTTATATAAGTGTATGAGTGCATATGATAGTCCTGTACTGAGTGACTGTAAGTATGAGTGACTGTACAGGTGAGTGAGTGGATGTGTGTGTAGAACTAAGAATCAGTGAGTGGGTATGTAGTTTTTGGTGTTGGAGTGTCTATGGTTTTGAGAATGGCAGTCTGTAATTTAGAGTGGGTATATCAAAAGTTATATTAGGGTGTGAGAAGATGCATGAAATTATCACATGGATGATGTCATCAGTGATGTCATCAGTGATGTCATTTGAGATGTCATCAGTGATGTCACTGACCATGTCATGAGTGATGTAATATGTGACGTCATCAGCAGTGCATTGTGGGGGCGCGAGTTATAGTTAGCTGAACTAACTATAACAGGGGAATTTCATGGGTTTTGTACGAGTGCAATGTCCAACTAACTATAACTGTCCCTAAAACCTATGGTTTTTTCAGTGAATTTCAAAGGTTTTTTAAATGCTAATTTCTAACTATAACGTGTCTGAAACCTATGGTTTTTTCAGTGAATTTCAAAGGTTTTTTAAATGCTAATTTCTAACTATAACGTGCCTGAAACCTATGGTTTTTTCAGTGAATTTCAAAGGTTTTTTAAATGCTAATTTCGAACTATAACGTGCCTGAAACCTATGGTTTTTTCAGTGAATTTCAAAGGTTTTTTAAAGGCTAATTTCTAACTATAACGTGCCTGAAACCTATGATTTTTAAGTGAATTTCAAAGGTTTTTTAAATGCTAGTTTCTAACTATGCCAACAGAGGTAGGACATGTGAAGAAAGAAGAAAAAACGCACAGAAAGAAGCAAAAGATGTGCAGAAAGAACCAACTGAGGAGCAGAAAGAGGCCTTGTTGCAAAATCATCCTGTGCCCACAACTTTTTCAGACGGGTACTGGTGGTAACTGACTAACCAGAGCCAGTGCGCGTTTGCACAGTGGTGAAGGGAGGGGGGGCCTGAGGTGACATGTGTGCAAACGCGCCCCGTGGCACGTTTTAAGTTGCGGGATTAAGTCCCCTTGAATCCAGAGGGTCCCTGTGGCCCAACTAGCCCCCCAGGTACCTACAGTTAGGACCACAGAGCTGAGTTGCAGAGAGGCGTTCCGAGGCCACGCACCTTTTTCACCTCTCTGCAACGCAACTCTGTTGTGCTTACTGAAGGTACCTGGTGGGCTAGTTGGCCCCCAGGATTCAAAGGGAATTAACTCCCCAACTTAAAACGCACCACAGGGCGTGTTTGCGCACATGTCACCTGAGGCCCCGCCCCTCCCTTCACCACTGTGCAAACGCGTCCCGTGGCGCGTTTTAAGTTGGGGGATTAGGTCACCTTGAATCCTGAGAGTCCCTGGGGCCCAACTAGCCCACCAGGTACTTCCAGTAAGCACCACAGGCCTGCGTTGCAACGCCTGTAACAAATTGTGCAGTTGTGTTTAGGTAGTGAAGAGGGTCGTGCTGGGGGTAGTGTTTTAGGGTTTAGGGTAGTGCAGTGGTGTTTGTGTAGTGTAGGGGGTCATGCTGGGGGTAGATTTAGGGTTTAGGGTAGTGCAGTGGTGTTTGGGTAGTGTAGGGAGTCGTGCTGGGGGAGTGTTTTAGGGTTTAGGTAGTACAGTGGTGTTTGGGTAGTGTAGGGGGTCGTGCTGGGGTTAGGGTTTTAGGGTTTTAGGGTTTAGGGTAGTGCAGTGGTGTTTGGGTAGTGTAGGGGATACTGCTGGGGGTAGTGTTTTAGGGTTTAGCGTAGTGCAATAGTGTTTGGGTAGTGTAGGGGGTACTACTGGGGGTAGTGTTTTAGGGTTTAGGGTAGTGCAGTGGTGTTTGGGTAGCGTAGGGGGTAGTGTTTATGGTTTAGGGTAGTGCAGTGGTGTTTGGGTAGTGTAGGGGTTCGTGCTGGGGTAGTTTTTTAGGGTTTAGGGTAGTGCAGTGGTGTTTGTGTAGTGTAGGAGGTCGTGTTTTAGGGTTTAGGGTAGTGCAGTGGTCTTTGGGTAGTGTAGGGGGTTGTGCGGGGGTAGTGTTTTAGGGATTAGGGTAGTGCATTGGTATTTGGGTAGTGTAGGGGTCATGCGGGGGTAGTGTTTTAGGGTTTAGGGCAGTGCAGTGGTGTTTAGGTAGTGTAGGGGGTCGTGCTGGGGGAGTGTTTTAGGGTTTAGGGCAGTGCAGTCGTGTTCGGGTAGTGTAGGGGTCGTGCTGGGGGAGTATTTTAGGGTTTAGGGTAGTGCAGTGGTGTTCGGGTAGTGCAGGGGTCATGCTGGGGGTAGTGTTCTAGGGTTTAGGGCAGTGCAGTGGTGTTCGGGCAGTGTAGGGGGTCGTGCTGGGGGTGGTGTTTTAGGGTTTAGTGCAGTGGTGTTCGGGCAGTGTAGGGGTCGTGCTGGGGGTGGTGTTTTAGGGCAGTGGTGTTCGGGCAGTGTAGGGGGTCATGCTGGGGGTGGTGTTTCAGGGTTTAGGGCAGTGCAGTGGTGTTCGGGCAGTGTAGGGGGTGGTGCAGGGGGTGGTGTTTCAGGGTTTAGGGCAGTGCAGTGGGGTTTGGGCAGTGTAGGGGGTCGGTGCAGGGGGTGGTGTTTCAGGGTTTAGGGCAGTGCAGTGGTGTTCGGGCAGTGTAGGGGGCGGTGCTGGGGCTGGTGTTTCAGGGTTTAGGGCAGTGCAGTAGTGTTCGGGCAGTGTAGGGGGTCATGCTGGGGCTGGTGTTTCAGGGTTTAGGGCAGTGCAGTGGTGTTCGGGCAGTGTAGGAGGTCATGCTGGGGCTGGTGTTTCAGGGTTTAGGGCAGTGCAGTGGTGTTCGGGCAGTGTAGGGGGTCTTGCTGGGGCTGGTGTTTCAGGGTTTAGGGCAGTGCAGTGGTGTTCGGGCAGTGTAAGGGGTCGTGCTGGGGGTGGTGTTTCAGGGTTTAGGGCAGTGCAGTGGTGCTCGGGCAGTGTAGGGGGTCGTGCTGGGGCTAGTGTTTCAGGGTTTAGGGCAGAGCAATGGTGCTCAGGCAGTGTAGGGGGTTGTGCTGGGGGTGATGTTTCAGGGTTTAGGGCAGCGCAGTGGTGTTAGGGCAGTGTAGGGGGTCGTGCTGGGGGTGGTGTTTCAGGGTTTAGGGCAGTGCAGTGGTGTTCCGGCAGTGTAGGGGGTCGTGCAGGGGGTGGTGTTTCAGGGTTTAGTGCTGTGGTGTTCAGGCAGTGTAGGGGGTCGTGCTGGGGTGGTGTTTCAGGGTTTAGGGCAGTGCAGTGGTGTTCGGGCAGTGTAGGGGGTCGTGCTGGGGGTGGTGTTTCAGGGTTTAGTGCAGTGGTGTTCGGGCAGTGTAGGGGGTCGTCCTGGGGCTGGTGTTTCAGGGTTTAGGGCAGTGCAGTGGTGTTCGGGCAGTGTAGGGGGTCGTGCTGGGGCTGGTGTTTCAGGGTTTTGGGCAGAGCAGTGGTGTTCGGGCAGTGTAGGGGGTCGTGCTGGGGGTGGTGTTTCAGGGTTTAGGGCAGTGTAGTGGTGTTCGGGCAGTGTAGGGGGTCTTGCTGGGGGTGGTGTTTCAGGGTTTAGGGCAGTGCAGTGGTGTTCGGGCAGTGTAGGGGGTCGTGCTGGGGGTGGTGTTTCAGGGTTTAGGGCAGTGCAGTAGTGTTCGAGCAGTGTAGGGGGTTGTGCAGGGGGTGGTGTTTCAGGGTTTAGGGCAGTGCAGTGGTGTTCTGGCAGTGTAGGGGGTCGTGCTGGGGCTGGTGTTTCAGGGTTTAGGGTAGTACAGTGTTGTTCGGGCAGTGTAGGGGGTCGTGCAGGGGGTGGTGTTTCAGGGTTTAGGGCAGTGCAGTGGTGTTCGGGCAGTGTAGGGGGTCGTGCTGGGGCTGGTGTTTCAGGGTTTAGGGTAGTGCAGTGGTGTTCGGGCAGTGTAGGGGGTCGTGCAGGGGCTGGTGTTTCAAGGTTTAGGGCAGTGCAGTGGTGTTCGGGCAGTGTAGGGGGTCGTGCTGGGACTGGTGTTTCAGGGTTTTGGGCAGAGCAGTGGTGTTCGGGCAGTGTAGGGGGTCATGCTGGGGGTGGTGTTTCAGGGTTTAGGTCAGTGGTGTTCGGGCAGTGTAGGGGGTCTTGCTGGGGGTAGTGTTTCAGGGTTTAGGGCAGTGCAGTGGTGTTTGGGTAGTGTAGGGGGTCGTGCTGGGGGTAGTGTTTTAGGATTTAGGTTAGTGCAGTGGTGTTTGGGTAGTGTAGGGGGTCGGGCTGGGGGTAGTGTTTTAGGGTTTATGGTAGTGCAATGGTGCTTGTGTAGTGTAGGGGGTCGTGCTGGGGGTAGTGTTTTAGGGTTTAGGGTAGTGCAGTGGTGTTTTTGTAGTGTAGGGGGTCATGTTTTAGGGTAGTGCAGTGGTGTTTGGGTAGTGTAGGGGGTCGTGCTGGTGGTAGTGTTTTAGGATTTAGGTTAATGCTGTGGTGTTTGGGTAGTGTAGGGGGTCGTGCTGCGGTAGTGTTTTAGGGTTTAGGATAGTGCAGTGGTGTTTTTGTAGTGTAGGGAGGTCATGTTTTAAGATGCAATGCTCCAATACCTGACCAGTCTGCACTACATAACTGCAAAAAAACTAAAAATAAAAAGTGTTTTGCACACTTTGGTCATTGGGCTATATGTGGGCTACATCTGGGTAATATTTGTGCTACATTTGGGCTCTTTTTTCACTGGTGGCCATCCTGGAAGACTTCTTTGTTATGAAGTTTCCTAATTTCTTCATTTACTGCAGTCTCCTCAGTAGGAAATGCTTTCAGTTTTTTACTTTGATTCCATCAAGAAGGCATTCAGATGTGTCTCACATCTGCCATAAATTCAGAATGTTAGCACTCTAGTTGCTCATTAGATCACTGGAGTAAAGCTACTGCTCACCAGGGAGTTAACTGGTAGTCTGCTGCTGGTATTGAAAGTGATTGTTTCAGTCTGCATGTCAGAATTTTCTAATGAAATAGAAGAGGATATGAGATCTCACTTAAAACATGCCCTAATTTTTCTTTCTGCAGCACTAACCATAATTTCTATTTCAAAAAGAACCCCTCATTTTGTTCCTTTTTAAATTAAATGTTTTAAGTGTTACCAGTTTATTCCAATCAAGATGGCTTCAGGTGTGCCATACTTTTGTCATAAGTAAGGCTGTTAGCACTCTAGTTGTTCTTTAGAACACTCTGGGAAGCTGCAGTAGAACACAAAGGCATCAACTGGCAGGCTGCTCCTGTTGAAATATAACAGGAAGATATTTGAGATCACACTTGAAATATGTCCTAATTTTTCTTTCTACAGCACTAACCATAATTTCTATGACAAAATGAACCCCATCATTTTGTTCCTTTTTAAATTAAATGTTTTAAGTGTTACCAGTTTATTCCAATCAAGATGGCTTCAGGTGTGCCATACTTTTGTCATAAGTAAGGCTGTTAGCACTCTAGTTGTTCTTTAGAACACTCTGGGAAGCTGCAGTAGAACACAAAGGCATCAACTGGCAGGCTGCTCCTGTTGAAATATAACAGGAAGATATTTGAGATCACACTTGAAATATGTCCTAATTTTTCTTTCTACAGCACTAACCATAATTTCTATGACAAAATGAACCCCATCATTTTGTTCCTTTTTAAATTAAATTTTTAAGGGTTACCAGTTTATTCCAATCAAGATGGCTTCAGGTGTGCCATACTTTTGTCATAAGTAAGGCTGTTAGCGCTCTAGTTGTTCTTTAGAACACTCTGGGAAGCTGCAGTAGAACACAAAGGAATCAACTGACAGTCTCTGCCCTTGTTGGATGTACATGTTTTACTGAGAATGTCAGACTTCATTCTCACATGAGTGAGAAAGATAATGTGAATTTACAGAAAATATGCTCTCATTTTAGCTTCTGGAGCACCTTCCAAACCTCCATGGGACAAGCATGAGAAAATAGTGTTCTCTCAAACATGATTCATGATATCCCAGCAGAAGGTTTTTCACAGGGTAAAATCACCTTAGAATACACCACAATTCCTAAAATTAGTATGGTACCATCAACAAATAAATTCTAATGTAACTAAAGCCTGTTATCACCCTTTATAGTTCTCCTTTTGGTGACCTCAAAATCTTCTATTCACTACAATGCATTTCAATGAGGTACTATCATTTATATTGGTCCCAAGATGGCTGCCAGCAATTCCAGGATGAAGTGCTGACAGCCAATCAGATCTCACGATGACATGTGTGGTTAGGCTCCGCCCAGATATATATGTGACTTTACTTTTGATTTTCTCAGGAACTACTGAACGAATTTACACCATTTAAGCAAAAGGCACGACACTGAACCAAGGGCTACCTCTTTGCCAAATTTGGTGTAATTCCGTTCAGCAGTTCGGGCTGTAGCTGCGACTAAAGGTTCCTATGGAAAAATGAATGGGGAAAACGCGTTTTGGGACCCCCCTTTTTTCTCGGCCCCCGCTTGACGTATCACCCCGAGACTTTCAGGATAGGAGCGGACCGTAGCGCCCCAACAAGTTGGAAACTTTTGCGAAGATTCGTCAACCGGCGCCAACGTTATTTCAAATAGAATGTGGCGGATTTCCTATGGATAATAGGTTTTAACTATAACTATCTACTGGCGACCGCCAGTAGATAATATATATATATATATATGTGTATGTGTATGTATGTGTGTGTGTGTGTGTGTGTGTGTATGTATGTATGTATGTATGTATATATATATATATATATATATATATATTTATTATCTACTGGCGGTCGCCAGTAGATAGTTATAGTTACAACCTATTATCCATAGGAAATCCGCGACATTCTATTTGAGATAACTCTCTTGCCGGTTGACGTATCTTCGCGAAATTTTCAAACTTTGTGGCCCGCTCCGGTCCGCTCCTTCCCTGAAAGTCTCGGGGAGATTCGTCAAACGGGGGCCGAGAAAAAAGGGGGGTCCCAAAACTCGTTTTCCCCATGCATTTTCCCATAGGAAACTTTAGACACGGCTACAGCCCGAACTGCTGAACGGAATTACACCAAATTTGGCAAAGAGGTAGTTCTTGGTTCAGAAAGAACCCTTTTTGTTAAATGGTGTAAATCCGTTCAGTAGTTGCTGAGAAAATGAAAAGTAAAAATGATAGTGATATCTATGGCCGAGTAGGGTCCGCGTACCCTCCCGATCACGAGCTGCATGTTAATTGGCTGTCAGCTGGCTGTCAACATTCCGATTCAGGAAATGTTGGCAGCCATTTTGTCCCTCGGTAGAACCGAGGGACAGAAACAAGTGCGCAAAGCGCACAAAGGGGGCAGGGTAGAAACACCCTGACCCCCTAGGTTTGCTCAGGGGTCCCACAAGGACCCCCTGGGCAAAAAATAAAAAATTTTTTAAAAATCGGCAGGATGCGCTCAGGGTGAGCGAATCCTGCCGAAAAATCGAAGCGCGGTCTTCCGCGCTTCGATTGTATTTTGCCCTTGGGTGCCCCAAGTCCCGGGGGCATGGTGGGGGTTAATTTATGTGTGGGGGCCTCAAGGGCCTCCCAAGCCCGGGGACCGCCACCCCCGGGGCTTTTTTTGAAAATGTTGCGGGAGGGCTCTGAGCCCTCCCGCAGCCCCGGGACCACCACCTCCCCGGGGCTTTTTTTTTAAAAATTGAACAACCTGTGTGGGGTGGCTCCAGCCCCCCCACACGCCCCGGGGACCGCCACCTCCCCGGGGCACTAACAAATTAAAATGGGGGTCCGTTTTGGACCCCCGAAGCCCCGGGGACCACCACCTCCCCGGGGCTGTGCTGATGTAGGGAGGGGGCCGCGCGGCCCCCTCCTGGAGCCCTTGATGGCCCTGGGGACCACCACCCCCAGGGCCGGCTCCTGCAGTGTCCCGGGTGCCTACCCCCGGGACACTGCTGTTTGCAATGACAGGACGGAGCCTCGCGGCTCCCGTCCTGTCATTGCAAACTGCTTTGGATATTGGAAGAGAGAGCAGGAAACCTGCTCTCTCTTCCAATATCCAAAGCACATTGCTTTTCCACATGGGGAGCTGCATCTTAGCAGCTCCCCATGTGGAAAAGGAATGCCGGCTCCCAAGGGACGCGGGAGCCGGCGGGACTGTGGGGGATTGGGGACCCCCACAGTCCCCAACGAGAGGGCCAGCCCCGGGGGATGGGGTCTCCGGGGCAAGTAGTGGCTCGGGAGTGGGGCCACGCGGCCCCCTCCCCAAAGTTTTCAAAAAAAAAAGGGTATGGCCGGCCCCGGGGATGGGATCCCCGGGGCCTTAAAATGGCCAGAGGAGGGGGCCACGCAGCCCCCTCAAAATAATAAAAATAAATATAGAGGCCATGTCCCGGGGGATGGGGTCCCCGGGGCCAATACAGGTCCAGGGAAGGGGGCCACGCGGCCCCCTTCCCGTTTTTTTTTATTTTGTAATTTAAAAAAAGGGGTAAGGCCCTGGGGGATGGGGTCCCCAGGGCCCAAAAACAGAAAAAGGAAGGGGGCCACACAGCCCCCTTCAGAGGACAAAAAAATCTTTTTTTTTTTTTAAAACGATCGGGCCCGCAGGCCCCGCCCCTTCCTTCACCACTCTGCAAACGCGCCCCTGGCACGTTTGCAGAGGGGGAACGAATTCCCCTTGAATACTGGGGGTCCCTGGGGCCAACTAGCCCACCAGGAACCTCCAGTATGCGCCAGGGGCTGCCTTGCAGAGAGGTGTACAGAGGCCACGCCCTTTTACACCTCTCTGCAACGCAGCTCTGTGGCGCTTTTGGAGGTATATGGTGGGCTAGTTGGACTCCGGGGACCCTCAGGATTCAAGGGGACTTAATCCCCCAACTTAAAACGCGCCACGGGCGCGTTTGCACAGTGGTGAAGGGAGGGGCGGGGCTTCAGGTGACATGTGTGCAAACAGGCCCCGTGGCGCGTTTTAAGATGGGGAATTAAATCCCCTTCAATCCTGAGGGTCCCTGGGGGGCGAGTAGCCCAACAGGTACATCCAGAAAGCGCCACAGAGCTGCGTTGCAGAGAGGTGTAAAAGGGGTGTGGCCTCTCTACACGTCTCTGCAACGCAGCCCCTGGCGCATATTGGAGGTTCCTGGTGGGCTAGTTGGCCCCTAGGGACCCTCAGGATTCAAGGGGACTTAATCCCCCAACTTAAAATGCGCCACGGGGCGCGTTTGCACAGATGTCACCTCAGGCCCCGCCCCCTCCCTTCACCATTGTGCAAATATTCTTCTAAAATCATCCGAAATACGAATTCCGATTTACTCACCTGTTAGGAGAGACCTCAGTGCTGCATCTTTCAGCCCAGTACTGATCCTGAAAAGTAATTTTAACCGTACTTACCAGTAACTTGAATTTCCTTCCATAGGATATCATTGCCTGCTTTTTGCTGAAAAAGTTTCTAAGTGTTGATTTTTGAAACATACAAATATTCCTCTAAAATCAGCCGAAATCCGAATTCTGATTTACTCACCTGTTATCAGGAGAGACCTCAGTGCTGCATCTTTCAGCCCAGTACTGGTCCTGAAAAGTAATTTTAACCGTACTTATCAGTAACTTATATTTTCTTCCATAGGAATCCATTGTCTGCTTTTCAGCAGAAGAGTTTCAAAGTGTCGATTTTCACAAACTACAAATATTCCTTAAAAATCGCCTGTATGACTTAAACGCATTCTTTCAACTGTTTACAGGAGATGCACCAGTGCTGGATCCAACACTGAGTAAGAAAAAGTTACGATAACAGTTTTTACCTTCTAAGTGAATTTCCTTCCATAGGATAACATGGGTGATTCTATGAGAAAAGTTTCTAAGTGTGAACTTTTAAAATACAATAATATTCCTTAAAAATCACGACTGTAACCAAAACGCTTTTACTCAACTGTTTACAGGAGATGTACCAGGACTGAATCTAGGATCCAGTCCTGTGGTTAGAAAAGTAATCCATAAAGTAACTAATTGCATTTAACTAGAAATTCACATTGAGCTGAATGTTGCATTGTGTTTGAAAATGTGTTGCCCATTGCAACAACTGTAACTACTGTACTTAAGTCTATTGCCTATGTGCAAAGTATTTAAACTAAAGTAATTCATTCTGAGAAAGTATTTTTTGTAATGTAATGTATAATGTAATTACAATGTAATTTAAAAAATAAAATATGTAAAAAAAAATTGTTTCTAAAAATGTAGTAAATCAGTATGAAAAAATTTTATATAACAATACATTTAAAAATTGTCATTTACGGAATAAGGGGAGATAGGAGGCAAGATGGCGTCGGAGTAAGAAGCCTGTGAAACCGCTCTCTTACCTGGGCTTCACATATACTCCCGAAATCAACCCACGACAGGCGCGGCATGCGAGGAACCGTATGTGGTGGCAGGACTCACGATGCCCTGGGGTGTGTAGAGGCGGCGGCGATCTGTGGCGGACGTGGCTCGTGTAGCGGGAACGCCTGGCGGGAGCTCCGGAGTTGGGAGCGTCTGGCGCGGCTGTTACTGACGGCGGTCGCTGGAGGCGGGCGCGCATACGCTGCAACGTGGTCTCCGTGGAAACCCAGCGCGTCTCCGGAAGAGTTGCCAGTGTCAATGGCAACGCGAGTCAGAGGAAAGCGAGGAACGGTGGCTGCCACGGAGCGATCAAATGGGTTGGAGGTAAAAATGGATACACAGAGAGGTGATCGCCTTTCTCGAATGGATAAACAAAATAAGGTAATGCCTGTATCTGGAGAAAAAAAGAAATATGACTGTACAGTCAAGGCATCAGGTCGGAAAAATAAACCCCCGGCGAAATAGCGAAAACTCAACCGGCTATTACCAGCTTATTTTTACCCAAGAGTGACTTGAAAGATGTAGGTCACAGGGGGAAAAAATACCCATAGAGAGCCCAGGTTTGGGAAATGAGCAAACTGAGGAGTCTGAGCAAATACCAAATGCCATTGAACAACCTGGGTTGAATCTGTCATTGGTGGGAAAGATACGGTTGACAGAGGGATTACAAGCGGAGGAAGGGGCTAATTATCAAGATGAGATAACGAAGCACTTATCAATTGAGCAAGAGCCAACTCAACTTAGTAATCTTGTCGATAAAGACACACTCCCAGATGTTTCAGACCCTCATGGTAATTTATTACCTCCCCAGCCGGTAGTAGTGCGAGGGCTTATTGAACAATGCGCACTAACATTAGATGTAACTGGGGAAAAGTTTTTTCCCTTACTGATGAGTCCGAGCAATCAGACATTAGTACTGTTGATAGTGGGGAAGATGGTGATTTCTCGCATTCAGAAAATAGTAGCTCAGTAGAAAAACCAACAACTGCTAAAAAGAGACTCAAGAGAGTCTCGAGGATGCGTCGGAATACCTCTAAAGATCAGGAGAGAAGTGACGAGTTGAGATGGGATTACTCAGCCTCATCAATGATGTCTCAGGAGACTTTAGAGGTAGATAAAGAACCCTTAGGAGCTATAGGAGGCGAGCCAGAGCAAAACAAGAAGGATACTTCCCTTGACCCGTCACTTGCTCTTATTTTACAATCCCTGAGATCTTTTCAAGACGAGGTTAAGGCAGATAACCGACAAGCAAGACAGGCCACAAAAAAATTGCAAGGGTCTGTACGAAAAGTCGGGAAAATCTGCTCGGACATTGCAGAACGAATGAGTACGGTGGAGTCGCGGACGGAAGTATTGGAGAAGTCAGTCGAAAACCTCCAGGTACAGGCTACCTCTCAGGACAAAACCATAAAAGACGTGATGTGGAAGCTGGAGGATTACGAAAATCGGCAACGCCGGAATAACCTGCGGCTGCTTGGAGTCCCGGAGAATCTCGAAGGAAATGATACGAGGAAATTTGTGGTGAAGATGCTCAAAGAATCACTGCCTGAATTATCATCTTGGGACTGGGACAAAGAAGTGCAGAGGGCTCACCGATTCCCATTCTCTCAAGCTAAACATGCCACCGAATCAAAGTCATTACCTCGAGCTATTCTGGTTTTCTTCGGTAATTTCACACTAAGACAGGCGGTGTACGATTTAGCTCGACCCAACGCCAGGAAGCAGTGCGAGGGGTTTGCTTACTTTGCAAAACCAGATTTTGCTCATGCAACAGTGGAGCGTAGATGGCGACTTAGACAATTAATGACACCATTTCAAAAGCGGGTGCACTAGTATTTCTGCAAAATCCGGCTAGACTCAAAGTGGTTTATAAGGGGCAAAATTTTAATTTCACTTCAGAAATTCAAGCCCAAAAAATGTTGGATGATATTGTGTTGGAATCTGGTGGATCTAAAAAATGAAAAGTTGGTTTTCATCCTCTAGGGAAAGGGGGAAAAAAAAAAAGGGGGGAAAAAAATAATAATAATATAATATATGTGACATAGGTATGATGTACTGTAAGGGTAACTGTATGAGAGCGGTTAGAAAGGTGGATAACTTCTGATGTCCTCACACAGGCTCATGCCTGAGCCTGGCTGCCTAATAATTGGTGGAGGGTGGGGGGTGGGGGAGGGTGGGGGGGAAGGGGGATTCTCAGATCAGGGATGAGTAGAAATGATGTAAATAGGAACCAATCTAAAAGAGATATAGATAGTGATATGAGAAATAAGAATACAAATTGTATAATTAAAGAAAAAACAGAAAGGTTTATATTGTGTGTTAGGATGGATAAGAAACAATATGGTTAGGTTAAAAATTCTTACCGTCAATATTTGTGGCCTTAATGACATTAAAAAAGACAGAGAGTAGCTATCGGATTGCAATCAATAGGAGCAAATATTATTTGTGTACAGGAGACACACATTGAGGGATCACAAAGGCATTTGCTTAATACATTAGGGTACAGAATGATTACGGCCTCAACACAAGGAGTAAGGATGAGGGGGTGGCAATACTTGCGAAAGGGGGAGAGACGCAATTTACCCGATCAGCATCTGATAAATATGGACGTTGGTCAATTACAGAATGTCGACATAGTGATGGCAGACAAATGACCCTATGTACAATATATGGCAATATTTGTGATGACCCGGAGGTGTTGGAATATATTTCTAATGAGCTCGCTCACTGGCCTCTCCCAGTAATAATTTGTGGCGATTTTAACCTAAACCTCCCACGCGACTGGTCAGTGGATCCAGGGTTTCAATACCGGGGCAGGAAGCCAAGAGTGTTTCAAGCTTTTAAAAATCTATGTGAGAGACATGGCTTGATTGATTGCTGGCAAATAGAACATACAGGTGATCCTGGGTTTACCTATTATTCCCATCCACATGCTAGACATGCTAGATTGGATTATGTTTTGGTTTCTAACACGTTAATCTCTAATTGCACAATAGAGAAATTACCAAGAGTTTTATCTGATCACAACCCTCTTGTTGTAAATATAGAACATGGAGAAATAAATCCCAATGTGAAAACTTGGACATTTCAAAGGGATCTATTGGTAAATGAGGAATATTGTAGACACATGACGACTTGGATACCGGGGTTTCTGGAAGATAATGTAAATAGTGCATCAATAGACATAGTGTGGGATACCCTAAAGGCTGGGATCAGAGGGGAGACGTTGCGATTTTCACTAAATGCCAATAAAAAAGCCAAACAAAAAATGACTGTTCTACAGGAAAAATTAAAGATTGCCGAGGAAGTATTGATAATGGCTGCACGAGAGGGACGGGAAGTTGAGAATGAATTGAGGGGTATTGCGATAGCTAAAAATGACATTATTAATATCCTAACGGAAAAAGCAATAGCTAAAGCAACAATGCACAAGGAAAATTTTTATGAACTTAGTGAACAGGTAGGACATCAGTTAGCAGTGCGTGCCAGAGAACAAAACACAGCCAATTTAATAAGGGCTATTAGAGATCCAGTATATGGGCTAAAGACCGACCTTAATGAAATAAGAATTGCGTTTCAACAATTTTATCAAAAACTATATGGGGAATCAAGTACACAACAGGGTGTAATTGAAGAATATATGGATCAGAATCCACCCCTAAGACTGGGGGTAGAGGATCAGGAAATATTGAATGATATACCACAGTGGGGGAAATTCTTCTTTCTATAAATAGTTTAGCTACAGGCAAAGCGGCGGGTATGGATGGGATTCCCTCAGAGTTTTATGTTAAATTTTCTACACAGTTAAAAACAATATTGTGTGATCTATTCACACATATTTTTCAGGGGGACGACCGCCAGGATCATGGTCATTAGCTAAGATCGTAGTATTTTTAAAAAAACACAAAGATCCTACAGAACTTGGGTCATATCGTCCTATCACCCTGATAAATGGAGATTCAAAAATCTACTCTAAATTATTAGCGACCCGTATGGCACCAATTATACATAAAATCGTATCGGTACGTCAGCATGGATTCATACCAGGGAGATCTACAACCGATCATGTTCAAAGGGTAATCTCTTTGTTTGACTGGACAGATGTTACAGGGGACCCTATGGCACTCATATTATTAGATGCCGAGAAGGCCTTCGATAGGGTCTCCTGGAAATATCTCTGGACGATAATGTCTAGAAGTGGTCTGGGGGAACCATTTATCAAAGCAGTACAAATGTTGTATGTTGATCCAGCAGCTGTTATAATGGTTAATGGAGTAGTGTCCGATAAGGTAGTTATCAGTAGAGGGACAAGGCAGGGGTGCCCGTGCTCTCCCCTCTTATTTGCGATGTATATAGACCCTTTTATTTGTAAACTCGAAAACAGTATATTAATATCGCCAATATGGGTACGAGATCAGCCTACTAAAACACTGGCATATGCGGATGACATCGCTCTCGTTACTAGTGACCCTATCAATGCAATTAGAGTCATAGAAGAGGAGGCCGAAGCGTTTGGAAGAGCATCCGGGTACAAACTGAACCAAGACAAAACACAGATTATACTCAATAGTAAACTTACGATGAGCGATGATCGGGTAATGGAGAAAGCTATCTATTTGGGGGTTAGTATAACGGCAAATCTACAGAGCTTAGTCAATAACAACCTCGAACCCTTAATACTTCGTACAAAAAAGACATGATCAGGTTAAACAATCTACATTTGTCTATCGGGGGAGATGCAACCTGATTAAAATGCTTTTTTTGCCTAGATTTTTATATTTTTTCAGATCTATTTGTTTGGAATTTCCACCACAATTGTTTAAATCTATAGATAACATATTCTCCAGGTTTTTATGGGGATACAAGAGATCACGTCGGGCTATGAGATTTATCACCCTACCCAAGGATAGAGGGGGATTGGCGCTACCTAATTTTAAATTGTACTATTGGGCTACTACACTGAAATTTTGTGACAAATTACTATCAAGTAGGATCGATAATAGAATAAATAGTAGTATCCCAACACCACAAGAACTTTTACTGGGTGAAGAAACCAAAGGATACTTATGGCGTCACCTAAACGATAGCTACTTTAAAAAAGTTAAGTTCAAGACCATTTTTGGTATTCATAAGGTCTGGAATAATATACGTAAACTAATGAGTATTGGTCGGTTATCTCATTACACCCCAATTCATAAAAATAATAATCTTCCAGAGATATTCAGGGATGCCTGTATGGATAGATGGATACAGGGAGGGATTACACAATTAGGATGCTTTTATACCACCGTGGGGCTGAAGTCTTTTAGGGAATTACAGATGGACTATAAATTAGGCCATAGGGATTTCTTTAAATTTTTACAGGTTAGGGATTTTTATGTAAAAAGGGGAGGTGGGATAAAATTTCAAGTAATTCCAACTATGGAGAATATGGCCAAAAAAACAACAATAAGGATAGGGGCTATATATGAACAGATGAATACACATTATCCAGATGATATGGACAAATGTATGGCTAAATGGCAGACTAAATTAGGTGTACCTACTGATATACTTCTCCATTCTTATGAACTATTTCAGTCCCATATAATGTCTACAAAATTACAAGCTCAGTACTATAAAACCTTCTTTTCATTGTACTATACCCCAAATAAAATAGCTAAATGGGGGACGGGAAAAGGAACGTCATGTCCTAGGTGTAATCTATTTGAAGCTGATAGTGTACACATTTTTGCTACATGTGAAGTTTTAATGAAGTTGATTGATGATATATCGTGTTTTTTGTCAGAGATTTTCAAAGTTAGAGTCACAATTACAGTAGATGAAATAATTCTCGGTGTAGGCTGTATAAAACGTCCAAAATATATGCAAGGGCTGATTTTTGTATCAATGGCGGTCCTAAGGATGTGTGTCGCTTCAGCTTGGCTAGACCCAAATCCACCGGTATTTCATCAATGGAGATCGAGACTGCTGGCGACATGCAGTCTAGAGGTAGCCATATATAAAAGGAAGGGAAGGAATAAACGTAAACGAGGGTTAGCTATATGGAATTCGCTTATTCAATGGATGCAAAGACAGGCTGTGAGTGGATAAGCTGAATATAGATACTATGCGGTCAGGAGGATAGAGGCGTAAGGATTAGTAACAGATTGTGGGAATTAATTGTTATGAATTATTTAGTAATAAAAGAATTGAGATTTGTTTCATGATAATAATGAAATGTACAACAAATAGAAAGTTCCTATAGGATTTTTAATTCTTTGTATGTATCTGAGAAAGGGAGGGGGAGGGAGATGAAGCGGGAGGTATGTATTTGTCTTAAGAAAAACAATAAAGATTATTTAAAAAAAAAAAAAAATTGTCATTTACAAAACCTTTGAAATTCACTGAAAAAACCGTAGGTTTCAGACATGTTATAGTTACAAATTAGCATTTAAAAAACCTTTGAAATTCACTGAAAAAACCATAGGTTTCAGGGACGTTATAGTTACAAATTAGCATTTAAAAAACCTTTGAAATTCACTGAAAAAACCATAGGTTTTAGGGACAGTTATAGTTAGTTGGACATTGCACTCGTACAAAACCCGTGAAATTCCCCGTTATAGTTAGTCCAGCTAACTATAACTCGCGCCCGCAATGCACTGCTGATGACGTCACATATTACATCACTCATGACATGGTCAGTGACATCACTGATGACATCTCAAATGACATCACTGATGACATCATCCACGTGATAATCTGATGCACCTCCTCACACCCCAATATAAACTTTGATACACCCACTCTAAATTACAGACTGCCATTCGCAAAACCATAGACACTCCAACACCAATAACTACATACCCACTCACTGATTCTTAGGTCTACGCACACATCCACTCACTCACCCGTACAGTCACTCATACTTACGGTCACTCAGTACAGGACTATCATATGCACTCATACTCCTATATAGACACTCAAACACCGCCACTCATCCATAGAGGTACTCACACACCTAGTCAGTCATGCAAATAATTAAACACACTACCATTTACTCACCTATACAGTTATACACACACCAGCTCACTTACTCATACAAATAGTAGCACATTCTTACGCTCTTATACAATCACTGATACAAGCACACACTCATCCATACAGCCACTATCACAATCACTCACTCTCGCTTATAGCTATTTATATACTCCAACACACATATACTGCCTTTCACATATGTAGTTACTCACACATGTACCACTGGGACATACATTCACTCACTAACACACTCTTACACACACTTACCCACCCATACAGTCTATCACAGATGCACTCTTGAAACCATCCACCCAGTGAATCACCCACTCACACATCTATGCACAGAGTCGCACACACCCCTCCCACACAAACACTCAGGCACCCATACAGATACTCAGACAAGCATTCAATAACTCATATAGACACTCCTGTAGCTATTCACAAACACATGCAGCCACTTACACAGCAACAGGCAGACGGATACAGACATTCACCCAGTTTAGTCACTAACCCATGCATTCAGTAAGATACGTTAAATCACTCACTTATAGAGTCAGTCACGCACCTAATCATCCATACAGACACTTACACACCCACTCATTCTTCAATACGTCTTTTCCTATATATATTAAAAATATTTCAACTTTACAGAAACACAGTCACTGGATGATGTCATCAGTGATGTCATCAGTGATGTCACTGACCATGTCATGAGTGATGTAATATGTGACGTCATCAGCAGTGCATTGCGGGCGCGAGTTATAGTTAGCTGGACTAACTATAACGGGGAATTTCACGGGTTTTGTACGAGTGCAATGTCCAACTAACTATAACTGTCCCTAAAACCTATGGTTTTTTCAGTGAATTTCAAAGGTTTTTTAAATGCTAATTTGTAACTATAACGTCCCTGAAACCTATGGTTTTTTTCAGTGTATATATATATATATATATATATATATATGTGTGTATATGTATATATATATATATATATATATATATATATATATATATAGTCGCCCCCACTTACTGCCTGGTACATGATTCAATTTCGACGAAGTGCACTGGGTTCCTACTAACCAGGTTCCCAGTGCCAGATCTCTTTCCCAAAACTGTACAATTACTCCCCCCAATTGACAATACCTTTAGAACCCTCTAAGTCCCTAGTAAATGGTACCCCTGGAACCTAGGGCCTGATGTACTAAAGAGGGTCCCCCAAGGGCTGCACTGCTGCCTGCAGGCTATGGATCGCACCAACAGGCCTCGGACCTGATACCAAACCAATCCCTGGTGCTGAAAACCCCCTGACAGGCCATGGACTTTTCGATGCCAACAACTCCCTTGACTCTGGCACTGAAATCCTCTTCCAAGATCCCTTCGGCCCCAAAACATAACTCTGCTAACAAGTTAAGACTCCCTTGACTTGTAGTCGCCGAGAGCACAGTCACCTGAGGGTCTAGAGCAGCCTGTCCTCCAGCATCTCCAGGCAGAGCTCGACAGGAGAGTCTTCGTTCTGCATGCTGGGAAGATGTCTACCAAGCAACTTCAGAATGTGCAGGACACTCTTCCAAGGAAGAGGAAATTGACTTACAGGTAGGAGCTTGCATTGGAGCCTTACCTCATAAGCAGAAGAGACAAAAGGGCATGGGCACTAGCCAATTATCTCTTATCTTCCTGCGCCGCCGCCTCCTCCTCCCCTACCTCTATCACCACCACATAGGCCACTTACTCGATGGGTGCTACACACTTATTTGGGAGGTGGGTGGGATTGTCCCTCGTACCTTATAGATTCCTTCAAGACCTCATACAATCCTGAGCCTAAAGTTGATCAGTGGGATGACTGCAATGTCTATACTCCAGGGACACAAATCCAAAACTCTATCCAGCCAAGCCCTCCCCTCCTGATGATACCACCTCTTACCATGAGGTCCTTCACAGTGCCACCACGTTTCCACAAAGTAGATGTACACAACTTTCCGGAAAACATGGAATTCCTGATCAAGGCACTGTCCACAACTCAATGTTCTATGAAGTTCCTGCCCATGCTCAAGGGCATGCTGAAAACTGTGACACTTTACGGGAGCCTGAAAAGGCCAGATTAGTTAAACCAAGGATAGTTAAAAATGGAAACCCTGACCCAGTGTCCTGCTCTACATCTGGGGTCAAATTCCCCCAGACTCTTTGAAGGTCCACACTGTGTGCAAGCGCCCAAAGGACTGGTTAATCTCAACCCGCGATACAAGGGAAGTAAGAAAATTGATGCTGCATTCAAGAGGTTTGGCCACTCACTGGCAGATTGGCAATTCAATCGGCTTACTTTCTTGTTATGACATGTTCCACTGGGACGAGATATAGGCACTTTTTCAGCACCTCCCAGAGCAATAAAGACAACGTGGCCACAAACTTGTCTCGCAGGACAAAATAATTTCCAACACAACCATTAGGTGCGCCCTTGATGCGAATGATACTACAGCCAGGGGCAACTCCAGTATCCTCATCAGGTGTCTCGCTTGGCTGTCTCGGGCTTCTCCCCGGGGTTCCTTTAGGAGGACCCAGTTCAGAGGAGATGCTCTGGCCTCTTACCAGAGGCAGTGGTGTTTAGGCAACCTTTATGAGGTTACTCCAGGGGTGCTTATAGAGGAGATACCTTCAAGGGCAGCAGTAGAGGGGCTGCGGCATCACCCCCCCCCTCACCCCCCCCAAAAAAAAACATCGCCGACTCCTTCAAGAGGAGGCACAGGCGCTCATCCTCGAGGGCAATAGAGCCAATGTGTGTACTTTCTAATTCCAAAGAAAGAGCTGAAAAAGCACATTTACTCCTCATCTGGGGTAGTAAGCGGTATATTAATGCAAACAAATTACCTATACTCAACCTCGAGCCACTCAGAGTATATTCTGTCAGAGCACTATCATTTGGCCACAAGATGTCATCCCTCTGCCGCAACAAAGCGTCTTCACCTTAACCCTTGATCTGAAGGGCGCCCATTTTCACATTCCAATCCACACTGCTACAACCTGCGGTTCGTGGTAAGTGATTAGCATTTTCAATTCAAAGTCCTGTCCATCGGGGTCATTACCGCCACCAAGGTCTTTAAAAAATCCCTTGCCGTGGTAGCCTCTCATCTCCGATGGAGTGGCATGCACTTATTCCCTTACTTTGACGACTGTGTGATCAATAGTGCAGACACAGTGCTTCGCACACGCTCAAGCCACTGTAAGATCATTCATGATCCTGAGTTCACCATCAGTACTGTCAAATCCCGTCTTCAACCCCTTCAGATCCAGCTGGTCCTGGGGGCAGTCCTCAACGTTAACGCCCAGGAAAGCTTATCCAAGCCAGACAAGGGTCCGGGCATTCCAGCGGTTACTACCTCTGATTCAACCACAAGGCCTTTCAACGATCAGAACAGTAATGCGTCTCCTTGGCATGATGGCCTCCTGTATTACCATTGTCCCACATGAAGGATACACATGCATACGCTACAGGAAAGTCTGGCAGCACAATGGTCACAAGCAGAGGGTCACTGGAAAGATTGAGTGTTGGTGTGGGCCAGCACCCTTCACTCTGTGCAGTGTTGGAACAGCAGCAATCCGTTGCAGGACCAGCCCTTTCTAGACCCACTTCTGCAGGGGGCCATCACAAAGGACGTATGCTTCTTGGGCTGAGGGGCACATCTGCAAAACATGACAGTTCAGCGCACGGGCCACCCCATCAACAGGACTTCCACATAAATTTCTTAGAGTAGCTGTCCATTCAGTTAGCACTCATGGCCTTTTTTTGCCAGGTCCAGCCCAATAGACAACATGGCAGCTATATTTTACCTCCAGAAACAAGGGGTCATGCTTTTTCATTAGCTGTCAGCACTAGCGCAGAACATTTGGCACTAGGTATTCCCCCACAACATACACCTGCTAGCAGAGTACCTTCTGGGAGTGGACAAGGACTTTGCAGGCCTCCTTAGCAGAATGCAGCAACAAGTCCCTGAGTGGGAAATCCACCCACAAGTCCTACTCCTGTACTTAAGTCATTGGGAGTTCCCTGGTGTAGACCTTTTCACAACTGTCACAAAAGGCAAACACCAAAGCTTCACCTCGAGGTTCCCACACCCACAGTCCTTGGGCAATGCACTATTGATGAACTGGTCAGGGATATTTGCTTATTCTTTTCCGCCTTTCCCACTCTGTTCGTACATGGTTTGGAAGCTTTGGCAAACGTCCCTCAGCCTGGTGGCTTCCACCTGAGCCAACTGCCCAGGTGGCTGGACCATCTCATGCAGAATCAAGGCATGGTCAGCCACCCCAGACAGCTTAATCTTGCATTTTGACTCATTAAAGTCCTAGAGTTTGGATACATCAAAACTGCCTCCAGAATGCACACCCATCCTAAAAGAAGCTTGAAGGCACACTGTGCAGACCAGTTATGCATCCACGTGAAAGGTTTGTCCAAAACTACCTTCCTAAACACATTGATCCACTGACCGCAATAGTCCAAAACACATTCTGTTAATACTTCAGCTTCAGACTTTGCTTACACTTCTATCCATTTCCACTTGGGTGCAGTGGCAGCTTACCTACAAAACCGGGCACACTCTTCTTTGTTCAGAGTCCCAGTCAAACCGTGTGTGGAACCCTCAGCACAGTCCTCACCCAACTCATCGGCCTTCAGAGCCCCTCTACTCCTACCCCCTCTGTTCCTCTCGTGCAAGGTTTCCTTCCTCATCGCCATTGCTACTTAAGGTGTGTAAGCAAGCTTAAAGTTCTTATCTTAGAAGTACTTTTATTCCAAGTGCACAACGATAGTTGTCCTTGGGACTAACCCAAAGATCCTGCCTGATGTGCCATCTTCCTTCCACCTTAATCAGACCATTAAGCTTCTCTTGTACTTCCCACAGCCAGACTCTGTAGCAGAGAGGGCTCTCCACACACTAGATGTCAAGCGGTCCTATATGTATCACATTGACATGACAAAGCCATTTCGCAAAACTCAACAACGGTCACCTTCACTAAACCATTCAAAGGTCATGCTCTTTCTAAAGCGGGCATAGCCTGATGTCTTGTCAAGTGCATTTAGACTTGCTACGCCAAAGCCAAATGGCAATTGCCTGTACCCCCCCCCCCCCCCCCCCCCAAGTCCCCATTCGACCTGCAAACAGGGAGCTGATATGGCCTTCCTTGACAACATCTACATAGCTGACGTACGTAGAGTACTCCACATACATTCACCAAGCACTACTGTGTGGATGTCTTAGAACTTCAACAAAGTTTGGCCCGGATGTTTTGCATGTGCTTTTTTTAGTCTTGTGCAACATCCGCCAGCTAGCCACCGCTTACGGGAGAATTACTTTACAATCTATTTAGATCATGTACATCTACAGCTACACAGGAGACAAACGGAATGTTACCCTGTAAGCATCTGTTCGTGGCATGTTGTGCCATAGCCACATAAGTTCACCCTCCTCCCCCGGAAGCTCTGGTGGTTGTTACAGATTTTTTAGGTCTCGCCTACGCAGCGCGCATGCGCTGCATAGGAGGGCCTTTAGCCGTCGCTCTGCTCATTTTCAAGCACTGCACTCGTGCTTGTGGCGGCATCCACCTTGCGGGAGCGAGCAGGGGCGCCCCACAAGCACGAGTGCAGTGCTTGAAAATGAGCAGACTGCTCTCCCAAGCGCGCGCGCACAACTCGCGGACTCACCTCCTGCCTGCATTCCGCAGTCTCTCGCTAACCATTTGCTTTCAAGCTTTCAATTACGCGGGGCCGCGCTTGTGTTTCAGCGCTTGTTCTTCAAGGTTCCTTCCCGTAGCCATGCCCCCGGGAGAGGTCTCATCACGCCCGCTCTCCACCACTCCTCCCTCCACTGCAGTGTGCGGAAAGCATGCTTGCTCCTGTCTCCCTTAGCTGTTCATGCTCTCAGACACCCCCAGGCTTCACACTCTCATCTCACTGTTTGAAGTGTGCAAGCTCTCTCAGTACGGAGTACCAGCACTTTTTACTTTGAAATGGAGACTGCTGGCATTTCTCAGCACATGAGATTGCGGGCACTTGCCTCGCTGTCAGATGGTCTAATGTTTCACAAACTACCCCCTTCCTGGAAGTATTTAGTGCTCAGTTACCCATGACTGCGCTGGGTGTAGTTCCCACGTCACAAGTGGTGACAAAGACTGTTCTACTCACTATCTTTGGGGTTCTGTTTCAGATACACCCACTCCCAGAGCAGGGTCCAAGGGTCTTTTTATATACGGTTATCTATGCCATCATTGGCAGGTTTCGCATCACCCCAATCATTCCCTTAGTCTGTTGTGGGGGTTCTAAATAATCATCTTTTTATTTAGAACTTTTTTTATTTCTTTGGTCTTTTAATTTCTCCTCCAGTACTCATGATAGGTCTTGCTACCGGCACTATGCTCTGGGTTCTTCACTCAAGAAGGAAGTGATCCTACAAGGGCAGCACGCTTTCTTTATCATCCAGCAACTGCCTTCATTTATTTAAAATAACTTAGCCTTCCGTTTCACCAGCTCAGTGTAGCCGGCTCTACACAAAGCTATTGCAGATGTTTTACCTGCATGTCAGGAAAAGCACCAACTCAGCACCACACGCACATAAAAGTGAGAAAAGAGGAGTAAAGAGAGTACCAGTGAGCTTCTGCATCCTTGCAGGTGCTGTATGGATTATGGGTCTCTGGGCATACATGCACGGTCTTGCCCTACGCAACACAGTTTTCTCCTACTGTCCCTACCACTAAAGCAGTTTAAGGTCCTACTGGTCACATTCAAGCTCTCTCTCCTTGATCGCTTGCTCATGTGATCTCTCCCTTGTTGTAAGGAAGTGGGTTTCTGTTGCAGTAACCCCCCCCACTTTTTGCCAGACCACTGATTCACTTTGACTTGATGTGCCCTCGGTCCCTGCCAATCAGGTTCCCAGGGCCTGTGTTCTTTCCCCAAAACTGTACCCAATTGGCATCTCTGGCCACAGGTCAGCCCCTGGTAAATGGTACCACAGGTACCCAGGGCACTGTGACCAGGGAAGACCTCTAAGGGCTGCAGCACTTATTGTGCCACCCTTAGAGGCCCTGTACCTTACACACACACACTGCCTTTGCAGGCTGCGTGTTTTGGTGCAGAACAAAGTGAAGAGTCGACATGGCACACACCTCTGTGGGCCATGCCTACAACCCACTGCCCTGGCATAGGTCAGTCACCCCTCTAGCTGGGTGCACTAAACCAGTGGTGAGGGTACAGGTGCATGAGCCCTGTACCCCTACAGTGTCTAAGTCCATTCTTAGACGTTGTAAGTGCAGTGCTGCCATTAAGAGTATATGGTGCTGGGAGTTTGTCATTACGAACTCCACAGCACCATAATGGCTGCACTGAAAACTGAGAAGTTTGGTATCAAACTTTCAGCACATTAAACCCACACTGATGCCAGTGTGGGATTTAATGAAAAATGCACACAGAGGGCATCTTTGAGATGCCCCCTGAAAACGACCAGCCTCTGGTGGGTTCCCTGACTGGTACACACCAGCCTGCCACCACGAGACATGTTTCTGGACCCCTAGGGTGGGAGCCTACGCTCCCTGAGCCCAGAAACAAAGCCTTTCCTGGGCGGAGGTGTACACACCTCCCCCAGGCCAGGAAAAGCCATCTGTGGCAAGGGAGCTTCAAAGGCCTGGCAGCCTTTGTAATGCGACCCCCCCAACCTCTCCTGCTATCAGGAGCAGGCCCCCTTCCTGTCTCCCCTCCCTTTCGGCGGGAAGACAGGCCGGAAAAACTAGCCAGCCCAGGAGGTGTGCCCACCTCTGCCAACTCCACCCCTCAGGTGGGGGAGGCGAGGTGAAGCCCACTCTCCAGTGCTCGCCATCTTGCAGATGGCAGGCACTCCCCAATCAGGACTAGGGATTGTGCTCACTCCCCCACGTGGGGTGAGCACACCAAGGGTGTAGTCACCCTAAGGTCAGTAGCCCATTGGCTACTGACCTCAAGACCCCTAAAACGCCCCCTAAATACAGTATTTAGGGGGCAGCCCTGAACCAGGAAGGCAGATTCCCGCAACCTAAGAAGAAAAAGGACGAAAGAAGACGCCCAGCAGAGGAGACTGCAGAGAACTGACTTGGCCCCAGCCCTACCGGCCAGTCTGCAGTTTCCAGAGATTCTGCGCCAAAAATAGCCTTGTCCTGCAGCTAGCGACCTCCAGAACCCCTGGGAGGACTGACAGCCTTCAACAAAGACCGGATCTCCTGTGAACAGCAGCCCTGTTCGAAAGAAACTCTGAAAACAGACTCTGAGCCTGCTGAGGACAAAGAAACCAGACGCCTGGAACTACCACTGCACCCGTCGCCTACCGCCCGAGATCGAGTGGCCCACCGGTCCCAGCGAGGTCCCCCAGCGCTCCAGAGTCCGAGTCCACCGTGGGTTGACTCCTCCAGGACTCCCCGACGTCGCCTGCAGCCTCTGCACGGAGACCCCCCCCAACCGCGAGTGGCCCGGTAAGGTGAAATCCGACCTCAAAAAGACACCCCTGCATCCAGCCGCCCTGCGCCCTGGAGAAAAGAACCCGAGGTGCACCAACGTCCCCGAGCCCTCCAACTTACCTGCCCAGCTGTTGGTTCCTCCCGGAAGTCTTCCTGGACCGAACCTGCAGCTGAAAACCAAAACCGAAAATCCCCATTGAAAACAACAGGGCACCCGACGCCAAAACAGCACTCTGCACCCGGCCGCCCCAGTGCCGCTGAGGGTGCCCTTTTTGTGCCTATTTGGTTCCCCATTTGCACTGACCTAAACCCGAGGAGCTTTGCTCCCACAACCCCGTGGCCTGCTTGCCAGCAGCCACCAACCGGAGACCCCCCTATCCTCCATAGGATAACATTGGGCCTCAACACTCTGCACCCGGCCGCCCTAGTGCCGCTGAGGGTGCAACAACAGTGCATCACTGACCCTGGGAGACCCCTGAGTCTGACCCCAGAACCCTAACTCCATAGACCGAATACTTACCTCGAAACCGATAACCTGCTTTTCCTCATAGGATAACATTGACACTTTTTTTTCTCCCAAAAAGTTTCTAAGTGTCGACTTTTGAAAACTAAGAATATTCCTTAAAAATCGCACAAATAACCTAAACGAATTTTCTCAACTATTTGCAGGAAAGGTCCCAGTGCTGAATCTAGGTATCCAGCACTGAGTAGGAAAAGTAACGTAAAAGTAACTTACCTGTGAATTGAATTTCCTTCCATAGGATAACATTGGTGGTTCTATGTGAAAAAGTTTCTGATTGTCAACTTTTGAAATACAAGAATATTCTTTAAAAATCGTACATCTAACTAAAACGCATTTTCTCAACTGTTTTCAGTTAATGTCCCAGTGCTGAATCTAGGATCCAGCACTGTTAGAAAAAGTAATCCGAAAAGTAACTTACCTGCAATTTACAGGAAAAGCCTATGTATTTCAATGTACTGGTCCAAAAAGTTTCTAAGTGTGGACATTTGAAATCTGAAAATATTCTCTAAAAATCGTACAAACTACAAAAACGTAATTACTTACCTGTTTTAAGTAAATGTCCCAGTGCTGAATCTAGGAGTCCAGCACTGGATTACAAAAGTAACGCAAAAGTAATTTTACCTGCATTTACCTTAAAAAGCCATTCATTTCAATGTACTGCATTTACTAAGTATTGCAACCTACTGCATCCCCTGTAAATCAAATCAAGTACAATCTTCATTGCTTTTTAAAACTGTGTACAACAAGTAACCTATTACTGAAAAGAATTAAATGCCTACCTGTATCAGGCTTGCTTGGTTCTAAAATAAAATAACAGTATATTTTTTATACAAAAACAATTGGCCTAGAGTTCAGTTCTTGAGTGTGTGAATTCATTTGCTGACTGAGTGTGTACATCAAATGCTTAACACTGTCCTCTGATACTGCCTTACTGCTCGACCAAGCTACCACTATTAGAGAGTAAGGTTCTATCTAACTTTAACCTCTGCCTACCTTTGGGGACTCTTGGATCCTATACACACTGTACCTCACTTTGGTGCAGTATATATAGAGCCAGTTTCTTACACTTGTGAAGCCTTGCACGGTGGCCCATGCAGGATGCCAGGCAGGCACAGGGGGTAGAACAGTGAACCACAGGGAAGGTACTGGGCCAGCAGCTGCGACCAAGGGCCAAGAGAACCCATAACAATAGAAAACTTGCACTGCTCATCACAGTCCTCTAATGCCCCCTTGTACATCCTCTCATCCCCCCACTACAGATCAGTTGAGTGCTGTACATATGTTTTTCAGTGTTTTCACAGAAAGTGCAGATTCTGACTCACTCGTTTGAGGGAAAAATACACATCCCTCTTAAGAAATCTAGGGACTCTACAACTGTAACAGAGCTGTAAGAAGCTACGCCTCAGATGGTAGAATCCTTATTAAAATACAAAACTTAAATTAAGAGTGCCCTTGGATTCTTCAATAATTTCAGGCAGCTCAAAGTTGCTTATAAAACTGTATTATAATCTGTGATAGGGTTTGCAGTATTTCATTAGCTAGTTACCATTGTTTAGGAGGTGGAACGTGGATACATCACCCAAACCCTGATCCGCATGTCGTGGTCATCAATGGTAAGGAAGTGGTCGCCCTTGCTATGGTCTTTCAAAGGCAGTTTAAGCGTAGAAGGCTGTCTATGGCCGGCCACATGCTACAGATATTTGACATTCAAAGGTCTAATATAGAGCTGGTGGAAACGTAACACTTAGGCACAGTCAGTAAGAGCTATTGCTCTCGCTCACCGCCTCTAACGATTCACGTGAATCTAACGATTCACGCCACCAGCTGAACTTCAGTCTCAATATGAACAGGAAATTACACGCTGTTGCTATCCGGTTTCATTTTTTGATGTTTAATGTAACTTAGTCAACTTTTTCAGATTTCAGACTCTTTGAAAAGGCAAACTCTGAAAGCCTGTCTTTTGCTCCCAGTGACACCAATGGAATTCAATCTACTGGTAGGATGACATCCGGGTTGGCAACATCATTTGAAGGCAAGACCGGAAGGTGCTTCCCTTGTGTCATGATTCAGCAGAAAGAGACCAACGGTCGAGGAACAAGGCACAGGAAAAAGAAGGCAATTTAGAAACACAGGGTGTCGGAAGGGCTGTAAAGTTTGGAAAAACGATCTATGGATGATGTGTTTCAGTAGAGGAGGGCTGTACAATGGAAGGAAGAATGCAGATCAATCGGAACTGCAGGATTACAAAACACACCATATTCCCTCGAAACCTTTTGGTTGTATGGCTTCCGCTGCCGTAAATTCATTCACCTAATCACTTCCAGCACCATTGTATTTGTTACATTCTCCCTGGCTGTGGTGCAGCTCTTTTCACCCCCAAATCAGATGGCCAGTATCGCTCCTGCGCTGACTACAGAGGTTTAAGAGAAATTAACAGACACCCTCTTGCCTCTAATTTCAGTTCTGCTCAAATGTAATTTTGAAAACAACTTTGCAGTTTTAACTGCAAAGTTGTTTTCAAAATTAGATCTCAGGTGTGCGTACAAGCTGGTAATGTCAGGAATCCGGAGTTCGTGCTCACTGGAGATCGAGCCAAGGTTGCAGGAATGTGGTAACATTTCTCAGATGCCAAGGAACACGCTCGCTAAGGGCTGGCCTTAACAAGCATTGGCATAGCCAATAGGTCTCGCCTTTGGGACCTTATAAGTGTTTAGCCATGCAACAGTTGATGTTGTTGCACCAAGGATATTGTGCTGGATAACTAAACACTTATAAGGTCCCAAAGGCGAGACCTATTGGCTATGCCAATGCTTGTCTTTACTCTTTTTCTTTCACATGGTCATCTTCTTTTTTTCTGCTCCATCTTCATCCTCTCACGTTGTGCAGAAAAAGATCTAACAATGGAGCAGATGCTCATGCGCATTAACAGTCATAGGATGAGTCACTATACCTCATGACGAGATTTCTTCAAAGAAAAAAAGTTGCCCAGGTCCGCTGCTAGACGGCAGGAGTATAAAGAGCATGTGAGTCTTTAGTATGTTTATGGAACATATGTTGATTTTGTATTTATTATAAAAAGTGCTCCAAAATGCCACTCGCTGGTTGCACTATTAGATAGTTTTTCAGTGGACATTCCATTAAAAAAGAACTAGGATTAAAAGTTAGTTACTTTTTCTTTTAGTTGCATGGTGACAAATGGTTGTTACATGAGACAGTGTTCTGCCAAATAGAGTTTTTGTGTGTTGTAAATGGTGACCAGTGAGTTAGCATAAACGTTTGTTCCTTGGATATTTGTTGACTTAGCAGTTGTAACTGAGTATGTTCCTTTCGACGCTAACTAGTGGGAATGACAACAGGATATGTTTAGAAAAAAAAAGGGGGTGGGGCGAGTGGGTAATTTGCTGAAAGTCAGTGCAGCCATATCCTAAATCTGCATTCCGGTTAGTAAGATGTGAGACTTTAGCAAGGGGTGGATTCTGGAGCAGGAACACAGACATTAAATGTTTGTGTTCTGTTTTATTCTTATTTTTAATCCCATTGTATCCAAACAGTGTGTCTGATCATTACAGATAGAATGGGAATGTTTAGGAGTGTTAACAGGTTTAACATAGCGTATTTAAAAATGTTAACACTTTACATATTTAGGCGAAGCACCACCAAAATCTTTATGAAAAGTTCAAGAGGTGACAAAAACGAAGAATGAAAATTGGAGATTCTTCAACATAATGCTAGTAATTTGTATAAGTTAAGTAAACTGAAATATCAAGTGAAGTGTAAGTAGTTATAATCTGTGAATTTGGGAACATGTGCAGCAAGCATTTCGGTAGGTCAAGGTTGACTCAATAAGTGTTCATTTTTAACTTTTGAAAGTTTCTGACATGCCAACTGTATGTTAACTGCTGCCTCGTGTTTTGGAGTAGCAGTCAGTTTACTTATAACATTTTCAACAATGTAATGTCTTATGTCATTCTTAATTTGTTCACACTTATTATAAATGTTAAAGATTCTGCATGTTCAAAGTAGGTGTCTAGTAAGCTAGAAAAAGTTATGCTCATAACTTTAGTGCTTGTGGGGTACACATTAAACCCTTTAGTGAACTTAAATATGTTTCTCACCAAGGGGCCAATGTGCATGCGACAACAGCAACAGGTGACACAGCACTTACTTACGCTTGTGAGAACGGCCATACAGATGTAGCTGATGTTTTACTTCAAGCTGGAGCAGATCTGGTAGGATTGTTTTGTCACAATTGTGCTTTCCTTATATATTTATATTTTTACAAAGCCTTTGTTAAATCTTTGATTCACCAATCCCTTTCATGCTGGCATGGTTCTTTCTAGAATGTCTGAAGGTGAGTAATTTTGGAGAGGTTCACCACTGGGTTATCTTTTCCAAAAGATATAGACGGACAAATGTTCCTATATGTTTATTTTGTTTCGTGAACTGATCCGGACACAGGGCGCCACATACACGCGTCCAAGGCATTGATGTTGGGCCCATACATTTGAGCCCCACCATGAAACTCATTCAGTTTTGATTGCAACAAACGATGGTTCTTACACATGGAACTCTGGGGAAATACTGTGAGTTTTGTGTGCTTGTACTTACCTATCATTCTCGCCACCCCACAATTGGACCATTGATCATCTGTACTTTTAAGCCCTGATGAAGTTCAATGTGAATTGAACGAAACGCGTGGGCTGGAGTCTGTATTTTGATACCATTGAAATAAAGGAAAATAAACATATAGGAACATTTGTCTGTGTATATCTTTTGGAAAAAACAACCCAGTGGTGCACCTCTCCAAAATTACTCATTTATCGTTCTTGGTTGCACTTTGGACCCAACAACGGCAGGTGCAGGAGTTGTTTGTGCACACGTCTATAGACTACTGTAAGAAATTACTACACGAGGAACGTAGCAGTGAAGTGTGGCTCTCACAGTCAGCCGTTGTTCTGTCCTTTTGATGTCTGAAGGTGAATTGATATGTATTCTCACCCAATATGCAGCTTTACTTTCCTATGCCATTTATAATGCTTTTTTATGTTTATGAAAGCAGCATTTACATTTTTGCCACATCTTCAGGCCTCCTGTCCAGTATTTATCTTTACTGGTGGTCTTTAATTGACTTTTTCAGAGTTAAAGGTGTGCCAGACTTAAATTTAGGTGTAATGAGTAGAAAATGTAAATGTTGTTCCACTGTTTGAATTGAAATGCCATAGGTTCCTCTGCCTTGAATCAAATCAATGGAAAATAAAATGTGAAGATGATACAATACACATGCCTCAATCACTCATATTGATTGTGATGGCTAATGATGCACTGATCCGGGAATTCAAAGTTGTCTTGGACGTCCTGTTTTTTTTTATCTTGCGCATGCACACGCGTGCCAGTCACACTCACTCACACACGACAGTCACACACGGCAGTCACACTCGACAGTCACACTCACACACGACAGTCACACTCACACACGACAGTCACACTCACACACGACAGTCACACACGACAGTCACACTCGCACACGACAGTCACACTCACACACGACAGTCACACTCACACACGACAGTCACACTCACTCACACATGCGACAGTCACACTCACTAACACTCACTCACTCACCACACACACACAACACACACTCGTCCACAAACTCACACACAACACTCACACACACACCCACACCCAGTCTCACCCACAGGTGGGGGAGGTGAGGTGAAGCACATCTTTCAGTCCCTGCCATCTTGATGATGGGTGGACCCCTCCAATCGGGGCTAGGTTTCTGCCCCGTCCCACAGGAGGGTGGCATAATAGAGGGTCTAATCACCCCAGTCACCCCGGGTAAGGTGCCCATTGGCCCACCTGCTACTCCCCTAAAATGCCCCTAAATTTAGTATTTAGGTGGCTCCCCCAGACCTAGAAACTAGATCTGCGACGACCTAAGAAGCAAGAAGACATCCCTGCAGAGAAGACTGAAGACGACGATTGCCTTGGGCCCAGCCCTACGAGCCTGTCTCCAGCTTCTGTGACCCAGCGACCTCTGATAACCCTGTGAGGACTGCTGCCTTCGAAAAAGGACTCCAATCTCCCGTGGACATTGGACCGGTCCCGAAGAAACATATTCCAAGGACTCTGGATTCCAGCGGATCCGCGTCTCTTGCCCACTCTGCACCCGACGCCCATGGCCCGAGTGGCTCACCTGTGCAGTGAAGTCTCCCCAGTGATCCTGACCTCGTATCCAGTCTTTGGCTGACCACTCCTGATCTCCACGACTGTGCCTGCAGTGTGAATCCAGAGGCTCCCCCTGACCGTGACCGGCTCCAGTAAGAAGACTCTGACGTCGAAAGGCACCCCTGCACCCAAAGCCCCTGGGCCTTGGTGAGCTGAACCGAAGGTGCCCCTACGATCCCTACATCTCCACTTGCCTCTGCTGTCATTGATCTTCCTCCTGCAACTGCAGTCTCTTTACTGAAAGAAGACTCCCCATTGAGTGCCCGATGTCGAAATTGCTCCCTATATCCGGCCGCCCTCTGTGGCGCTGATGGTGTATGTTTGGTGCTGCTTTGTGGGCCCCCATGTGCTTAACCTAACCCCCAAAGTTTGGCCCCTGCAACAAAGTATATTTTTCTAAAATTGGTCTGGATCTCCTCCTTGAGTCGTGGGTCCTTTATTGATCACTGTTGTGCAATAAATGACTTACACTCCTCTGTGTTAGGCCTAAGGCTGCTCGCCCACACTACTACTAATAGAGCACTTTGGGTTTTACATTGAGCGCTGTGCACTTTTGGGGAACCCCTGGACTCTGTGCACAGTATTACCACCTAGTCGCAATATCATATACAGAGCCAGCTTCCTACAATGCATAAGCCCATACTTCCAGAAGAATCAGAAAATGTCTTTGAAGGCCTTCAAGACTTCATGCAGAAATGCAGTCAAGCAGCTGAAGACAGCAGGCAAGAGAAAACCTCCAAGCGACAAAGCCAAGACATTGATATTTCACAGCCATTGCCAAAGAGGGTGGCAACAGAGCATAAAGCCACAAGCCCCATGCCACAAAGCTGCTCAATCTCACCACACACCAAGTCACCCTCGCCCACTCATGGGGTAGAGGAAGTAGACCGCCCTGACAATGATAGTTTTGCAGCGTGAATCTTTCTGGATTCACTATGCTGTGCATTATTCCGCCATCTAGTGGTTGGGTCCGGAATTGTAGTCTTTTTTTTCGTGGCCCAGGTGGGCGTCGACATACCACCATTTGGTGTCCTTTGTGACGTCGACGTGCTTCCTCCGGAAGCTCCCACCTTTGGCCGCCATCTTCAGATTCTTTTTTCCGCCGTTGGGTCTGGATCGTTGCCGAAGAGTTCCAGAATTTTTTGGAAGAAGAATCGAAGAAAATCGAAGAAAGCGACAAAAATCAAGTTTTCAGCTACACCGGACTACAGGTCAGGTAACCGGGACGACGAGGGAGAAGGTTTACGACCAAGACCTCGACGTTCGACGGAGAATGCGATCGCAGGGGGCTCCCTGAGCGCGGGGATGGACAAAACACCGTTCAAGTTTTGCACCAATTGCCACCACAAATACGCCCAGAAGGACCAGCATCCAGTCTGCAACCTCTGCCTGCCGCTCGACCACAGCAGCGAAGATTGCAACGCGTGCTCAGCGTTTACACCGAAGACCCTCAGAGTAAGGGAGAGGCAGAGAACGGCGAACCACAAGATGCAGGGGCAGGGACCACCTCAATCGCTCCGGGACGTGGGCCTCTCCAGTGGAGAAGAGGACAACATCGCCGAAGGGCCGGAGGACTGCACGGTCGTCGAGGTCCATAAGATGTCGAAGGAGGTAAGGGAGTCGTCGACCCCTAAACACTCGAGCGACACTCGAAAGGGTGAAGCTAAAGCCCCGAGCGACACTCGTAGAAGTGAAGCTAAGTCCTCGAAGGGAGCATTGCTGCCGAAACACTCGACGAAGGCAACGGCAACCAAGGACAGCCAGCCGAGCGGATCCTTCTAAAAGGACTCCCAATCGGCGAAAGCCCTCGAAAAACCAAGATCGTCGAAGGTTGCCCTCGAAAAGGACACCTTGGTGCCGAGAAAGGTAGGGCCGACGTCGTTGACGTCGATGGCCCCGAAGAGAGGCGCTCCAACCCTCTACGCCGAACATGCCACCGAGATGGAGAGGAAGAAAAGGAGGCTCAAGGCCGAAATGGCGAGCATCCTGCAGCGGAAAAGGGACTTCGAAGAGCCGATGAGCCAATACACCATCCCGTCGAAACCCGCGCTCGAAGTCGAAAGAGATGACGAGAACGCCGAACCGCCGAAAACGCCCGAACCAGTCGAGGAACAGGGGGACAAAGACTATTCTTTCGAGGGAGAAGGCTACAAAGATGTGCAATCCTACCGGTACTCAACGTCCTCGTAGGCACAAGACCTAGAATGGCAAGATCTCGACGCAGAATTGCCGGAAGAAGGGGTAGATACTTACCCTTCGATCCCATCGCTACCAGACGACATAGGGATCTACAACGTGGTCGTCCAAAAGGCTGCCCAAACGTATGGAGTGCAAATAGAAGAGGAGAAGCCCAAGGCATGTTTTCTCCTGGAGACTCTGCTGCCTCAACAAACTAGGAGCCAATTCCTGCCCATGCTCCCTAGTGTGCTCGATCAAGGAAGAGAGGCCTTTAAGGAACCAGCAGTATGCAAGGCTGTGACGCCAAGAACGGAGAAGAAATATAAACATTCTTCAAAGGACCCTGCATACATCCAAGGGTCAGTACCAGCCGACTCCATAATTGCAGCTACGGCTAGGAAGAGGGCCAATGTGCCCACTAATGCAGGACCACCTCCAGACAAGGAGAGTAGGAGGATGGATCTCACAGGGAGAAAGGTGGAGAGAAATGCGGCAATCCATTGGCGCATCGCAAACTCCAACGCCCTGATCAACAGACACGCATACCAACACTGGGATGAAGTGGGGCAGCTCCTAAAGCATCTACCAGAACAGGACCAACAAAGAGCAGCTCACCTGGTAGAAGAAGGCAAAAGCATAGCGAACACATGCCTAAAATCAGCATTGGATGCTGCTGAAACATCGAGCAGACTAATGATTATAGGGGTGACCGAGAGGAGACACGCATGGCTCAGGATTTCGGAATTCAAGCCAGAGGTGCAAAGCAACATCCTGAATACACCTTTTAACGGAGAGAAACTGTTCGGCACCCCAGTGGACGACAAGTTGACACAGCTCAAAAAGGACAACGAGACAGCAAGATCCATGGGAGCGTTGCAGTTAAGAGGGATGAGAAGGGGCACACCCACGAGAAGGCCAGGTGGGAGAGGAGGCAACGTGCCTACCACATCGCACCAGACATTCCAGCAAGGCTACCAAGGGAACAACCAAGGCCAGCAGCAGCGGGGACAGCAGCAGCAGAACTGGCAGTACCAGCCCCGGGGACAGTCCTTTCGCGGGCGCGGAAACGGACGAGGACAAACACGAAGGGGAGGCCAACAGCCCTCATCCAAGTGACTTCACCAAGAAACAGACCCCCACCCTAGCAACACCTCGGGGTGGGCGGAAAGACATAAAGGTAAACTGCAGCCGAGCGTTCAGCAACAAACAGTACCTCGAACACTCAAGACCGGTAGGGGGAAGAATAAAAAACTTCATCCAGGAATGGAGGAAGGTCACATCGGACAAATGGATACTAAACATCATACAATACGGATACTGTATAGAGTTAGAAAAACAACCACCGAACAGAAAACCAAGAAGCAAGGCACGCACACTCGGCAAAGGAGCTCTCGCTCTTGCAACTAGAGGCACAAGAACTGCTCAGCAAGGAGGCAATAGAGGTGGTGCCCAAAAACCAAAGGAACAAGGGGGTTTACTCAACTTACTTCCTGGTGCCAAAGGTGGACGAAACACTAAGACCCATCCTGGACCTAAGGTTCCTAAACAAATTCATAAAAACTCAGATTCAAGATGACTTCCCTACAAGAGGTAATACCACAAATGCAACAAGGGGACTTCATGGCTACTATAGATTTAAAAGACACGTACTTACACATCCCCATCAACCACAAACACAAGCGCCTGCTAAGGTTTGTGATCAACCAAAGCCACTACCAGTTCACAGTACTGGCATTCGGCCTAAAATCCGCACCAAGGGTGTTTACAAAATGCCTAGCAGCTGCCGCAGCACACCTACGAAGGCAAGGAATACACGTATACCCCTATCTCGACGACTGGCTCGTAAAGGCAAGTTCGTACAGCCAATGCAAACTACACATCCAGCAGGTCATACTAACGCTGACACGACTGGGTTTCTCGATCCATTGGGAGAAATCGTCAACAGAACCAGAGCAAATAAAAATATTCTTAGGGGCAGAGATCGACACCATACAGGCCAAAGTGTTCCCCAGCAGGAAGAGAACATTGGCGATACTGAAGGAAACACGTCATTACCGCAAGGGGCAAGTTCTGACAGTGAGGACGGTGAGCAAGCTGATGGGAATGATGGCATCCTGCATTCACCTAGTCCAAAATATTCGACTGCACATGAGGCCATTCCAGGAATGGATACAGCAGCAATGGTCGCAGGCAACTGGGAGTTGGGACGATCTAGTGGTTGTCACACACGCAGTGCATCAGGAAATAGCGTGGTGGAACGAACAAAACATATCACAGGGGAAACCATTCACACAACCAACTCCAACAGTGACCATCACCACGGACGCCTCCCAGCTGGGGTGGGGCGCACACATGAACAAGCTCAAGGTGAGGGGGCTATGGTCGCAACAGGATGCGGTCAAGCACATCAATTACCTGGAACTAAAAACAGTGTTCCTAGCCTTAAAAGCTTTTCAGAAGGAGCTGTACGGGAACAGGGTGTTGATCCAAACAGACAACACACGACCATGTTCTACGTCAACAAACAAGGAGGAACACAGTCAGTAGCACTATCAGGACTAGCACAGGAGATATGGACATGGGCTATTCCACTGAGGATAGACCTACTAGCAATGCATCTCCCAGGGAAGGACAATGTGGAAGCAGACACTCAGCAGGCAGACGTCAGCATCCCACGAATGGGAGATCAACCAACAGGAATTACAGAAAGTATTCCAGAAGTGGGGTACACCAAAAATACTTATTTGCAACACACCAAAATGCAAAATGCCAACACTTCGCATCCAGACAACCAGACCATCTGTCACAAGGGAATCGCTATGGATAAGTTGGTCAAAGACATTTGCATACGCTTTTCCCCCCGATACCACTGATACACAGGGTACTCAACAAATGCAGGACCAGCAACATGTTACTGATGCTAATAGCACCTCAGTGGGCCAGACAGTCATGGTTCTCACAAATATTGGAGATGGCGCAAGCACCAGCACACAGATTCCCAAGACGAAGGGACCTGTTAACACTGCAAAACGGGAGGGTGCTACACCCGGTGCCAGAGAGCCTCAGTCTGGCGGCATGGCTCCTGAAGACCTAGAGTTCGCACACCTCAAGCTACCGGCGAGCACAATGGCAGTGCTCAGGGAGGCAAGAAGGCCTACCACAAGGAAATGCTACGTAGCAAAGTGGAAAAGGTTCTCGGAATGGTGCGTTAGAGAAAAGTTGCAAAGAAAGATCGCAAGGGAGTCAACAGTACTGAAATATTTAACACACCTACTGCAAAGTAAACTAAGCTACGCATCCCTAAGGGTACACTTAGCGGCGATTGTGGCTTACACAAGAGGAGAAACCGGGAAGAGTTTCTTCCTCACAAGTAGTAAAAAGATTCCTAGAAGTGGCAAAGAGAATCGCACCTCCAAACAGAATGCCAGCACCAGCATGGAACCTCAACGTAGTGCTGACCCAATTGATGAAGGCACCATTTGAGCCCATGCACAAGGCTACACTGCACATGCTCACACTAAAGACGGCCTTCTTAGTGGCTATCACATCACTACGAAGAGTAAGTGAGTTGCAGGCGCTAACACTTCAAGAGCCCTACCTGCAGATACACAGTGATAGGATTGTGATGAGAACAGACCCACACTTCATGCCAAAGGTGGTGTCCCGGTTCCACATCAACCAAACAATCCAAATACCTAGTTTTTTCCAAAAACCGACCACAAGCACAGAGAGAGCGCTGCACACACTGGACGCCAGGAGGGCGGTGATGCACTATATAGAAAGGACAAAAGAGTGCAGAAAAACAAAACAACTTTGTTTCCTTCGCAAGCAGTTTTTTGGGACGGCCAGTTACCAAAAATACCATTGCACGATGGATTGCACAAACCATACAACTGCCACAAACAAGCTGGGCAACTGTTACAAGGAACAGCTCATGCTCACTCAACAAGGAAGAAAGGAGCAACGATTGCGTTTCTGGCCAACACACCGATTCAAGACATTTGCCAAGCTGCAACATGGTCTTCAGTGCACACGTTCACTAAGCACTACTGTGTGGATATCCAAATGAACAAAGAAGGGCAACTGGGACAGAAGGTCTTACAACACATATTCAGTAACCAGTGCTCATCTTCCACCCAGCCACCACAATAAGGACAAACCGCTACAAAGTCTATGCACAGCATAGTGGATCCAGAAAGATTCACGCTGCATAACGTATAGTTTCTTACCTGTCGGTGTAGTTTTGCAGCTTGAAGACTTTCTGGATTCACTAGCGAACCCACCCTCCTCCGCCAAAAGATGAGACAGGAGGAAAGGGATTAAACACAAACAAGACTTTACAAAATAACAGGAAAAACAAGAATAACACAAGACAAGAAAAAAGAATCCGAAGATGGCGGCCAAAGGTGGGAGCTTCCGGAGGAAGCACGTCGACGTCACGAAGGACCCCAAATGGTGGTATGTCGATGCGCACCTGGGCCACGAAAAAAAAAAAAAGACTACAATTCCGGATCCAACCACTAGATGGCGGAATAATGCACAGCATAGTGAATCCAGAAAGTCTTCAAGCTGCAAAACTACACCGACAGGTACGAAACTATACGTTATGACTCGGAATCAGAGGGAGAAACCCCAAAAAGCCCAGACCCATGGGATGACTATGATGTGGTCCTTCCAGACATGGACATAGAACCACCTATCCCAGCAAAGGCATCTCCACCAGAAGACACCTCTTAGTATCACAGAGTAATGCAGCGGGCAGCAGAGTATCATAAATTACTACTGGGAAGAGGAGACAGATTTTCTGGCAAGACACTCAAGGACAGAGCGCGCAGTACAGTACCTACCAATGAGGGGCTCAATTATTACAATTTCAAATGACATTTTTAAAGACCCAGTGAAATCAAAGGTACTCCCACCCAGATTCGAGAGGAAATGCTGACCTTCGCCTTGGACTCTCTCTACATCAGAGATCACCCTACTGCTGAATTCCCAGTGTAACTACGGCGAACAAAAAAGCAGCATCACAAAGCACTAGCCAGACATACTGTAGCCACCCAAAACAGACCTGTAGTCTGAATGGTATAGGGTGCTGAAGGATAGAGCGCATAATGCAGCAAGCCATTCCGAAAATCATCCTCTTTGGTTCCGTTTCATGAAGAGCGCATCCTTCCAACCTGCCATCTATTGCAACTGAGTTGCCAAGTAATGACATTAAGCGCAACCCGGCAGTGACCCGTACCTCGGAGCACAGTCGCCAAGTAAGTATCAAGTCGCTGAAAAAAGTTTGGGTTTTAATAAGAGGTAGGTTAACAAAATAAAGGAGGGCGAGGGAGAAACATCATCTCTGCCAAGGCCACCCTCCCAATCACCGACCAAAGCGGAGTCTCCCAGAAAGGCATGGGACCGGAGAGCACGATCCTTACCCAAGTTACTATCGAGCAGATCCGCAGGCGAGTGATAAATCTGAATCCCAAGGTCGCGAAAAATCGTAGTCTTGAAGGACAAGTGGGGGGGGCAGCAAAGGATGAGGGTAAGATGGTTGAAGTGAGAAAAAGCAGAATTTAGTCCAATTAACCTGTAGTCCGGAAATACTAGCAAAATCCAAAAGTCTGAGCGATGGAGGATAGGTCCATAGAGACATTCCTAACGTGCAACCGCAAATCATCGGCATACAACAATATAGAGTGTGTACAGCCACATACTTGGATACCTCATCCTGCTCCGCGCCGGCGCATACAAGCCGCCAAAGGTTCCATAGCCAGGGTGAATAACAGAGGACATAACTGGGAGCCCTGCTTGATGCCCCTGTGGACCAACCATGCTGCAGAGATGCATCGACCCGTCTTAACTTGAGCCGTCGGCGCAGCGTAAAGAATGTATTCACAGACTCCACCGTGGTCCTGTTCCACAGCGCTGCAACACGTTGTTCATATAGTCCCAACGAAGAGTCAAAAGCCTTCTCCAAGTCACTTTAGCTAGCTATGATGCACAGGACATGTATACTTACGGATACACTCTGCTTATAATGTATCAGACAATTGAAGGTGAAGGAATCTACTTAATTTTTTTCCATTTATTAATCCGATATAATCTGAAAGTACCAAAACAAAAATAGTGTCCTGAAAATACCCTTAAGGAAAGTATAGTTCAGGGGTACAGAAAATGATAAGTAGCCACAATATGTTTACATTACGATGGTTTAGAGCAGCCGCTATTAAGCTGTAGTCTGAGGACCCCTGGGGATCCACAAGGCCTACCAGGCGGACAGCAACTGTTTTACGAAATTAAATTAAAATAAAGTATATATAAATAAAGAAGCTAAAGTGAAAGTGAATTAAGCAAAAAATGTTTCAATATTTTCAATATTTGAGCATTTGTTTGCTGTATACTTGTTTTTGTGTATTGTTTTAAGGTTCAAATCATAGAAACTGCTTAGTCTGGTGCTCCCCGGTTTCCAATAATGACTCTGGGGGTCCCCAGATTACAGTAATGTTTCATTAGGGGTCTAAGAGTTAGGAACCGCTGCTTAAGAGAATTTCTTCTAGCTTGAGATGGTTTGCTGAAAAGCAGCAGTGATAAAAAGATCTAATGTCCCAATGTTCAGGTAGCAATCTGTTTTAATAGTGTGGTTTCCCTTTTTTAATCTTCCGTTTTTGTCCTTTTCTCAAATGGAATTTACTGCATTGATACCAGTAGTAGGCATTAACCTATGGGTGTGGTGCATGAAACACTACCACGCAAACTGGTATTGGCAAATGCACCGTTTTTTAGTGACTGCTCTAAAAACATCAAGCTAATAAGTCAGATGGAAATAGCCTGTGACCCCCGAAGCTTTGAGAGGGTCTGGAAACATTACGTGAATTGGCAAATAAATAGAGGGTCCAATGATTAACCCAGGTTTGCTGGGTCCCTTTGTCTTTCTCCTTCTTGAGCCTGGGGAGGCCATTTTGGAACGGCAATCTTGTGTGTGTATATACAAGGGGGGGAGACCTACGCCAGCAAGAAAGAGATGGTGGGATAAGGACAATTAAAAAAATAAAATAAAATAAAAATTGGAAAAAAAACTTATTTGCATTTGAGCATTTTGGGCCTCTAAAATGGAATTTGTAACTTATTCACTTTTGATAATTGTTTACTTTGAAAGTTAGGTTTCCCTTTCCTGCTTAACCATACTATCTAATAGAGACTTCTAGCCGCAGATTCCTTACGTTAGAATTATCCTCAGGCGTCAGACTGTATCCGGAAAATTTTCAAGCAGTACCCCTGCGTGTTGGTAGGTGGCGTCATTCGGCTCCGCGTGGAGTCGTCCATGCCGGAAGTGACGTGCGCGGTAGCGATATAGGTGCCACCTTGATGCGCTGACATCAGTTCTTTACTTTCTGTGCCAGATAGCGCTGACCCATAACCCCGCTTGGTGTGTTTGTGGCGTTTGGAGCAGGACCACGACTCCGAGGACTGCTGTGCCTTACACCCCAAGGCGCTATGGGAGCGCTCCGTCAAGCTCCTCGCTGTCCAACGCTCGTCGACTCTGTGACTCTTCAGGTCCTGTTCGCGAAGGTCATGGGACCGTTCGCAGAACCTGCCCCAATAGTTATCGTCACTATCAAAATTGTCAGGGAAGTCAGTAAGTCCCAAAAACACAAGAAGGACGGTAAGTCCCAAAAACACAAGAAGGCCAAGAAGTCGTAGAGATCTTCGACGTCGAGGTCTTCTGACATCCGCAGTCCAGGCCCTGTAAGTCGGTGGAACCTGAACCTGGGTCTGCTCTCTTGTTAGAGCCAGAGCGGGGACGTTGGTGAGACCAAGACCTTCCTTACTCTGACATGGAACCGGAGCAGCGCCAACTGGGTCCATGCTTCTCGGAGCAAAGCCAGTTCCTTATTAGCTTTATAGGTCTTGAGAGGGAAACAAATGGAAGGGGTCTACGGACCCTTATGATTAACAGTTGGATGAAGAATAAGAACAGGACAACTGGTATGAGGAACTGGTGGAGGCCAGTGGGCTAGACACCTCGCCTGACACTACCCTGATCTGTCCTCCTCCTACTGTAGCTACGGATGAAGGAGCCTCTTTAGTGATGGTGGTGCATAGGGCAGCTGATGTTTTGGACCTTCAGTTGCCCACAGTGGCAATCAAGATGAATGTCTCGAAAGAGGTGCTTCAGCTGGCAGTCTCCTTCTGAACCCCTTCTCCCATTCAATGAAGCCCTTATAGATTTCCTACTTAGGGGCCTTGTCCAAGCCCTGCACAGGGGCTCCTGTGCATAGGACGATTACCTGCCGGATTCGCCCTACCCCTGGGGAGCCCAGTTTCCTGACCCAGCACTCTACCCCAGAGAGCTTGGTGGTCCAAGTCTCCATGTCTAGGATTAACCCAGGCGCGTTCCCTACCACTCCACCGGACAGGGAATCCAACTGGGCACCTTTGGCAAGAGAATGTTGTCTTCCGCCAGCCTAGCATTGCGTACCGTGAATATAGCGTGCCGTTTGGGCTGTTTTTCCCATACGATATGGGACTCTGTTGCGAAAGTGGTGGCTATGGTCTCGGAGGAGGCCCAAGTCATACTCAGCCAGGCTAGTGCTGACAGGCGAGATGCAGCAAAGTTCACCATAAGGTGTGAGCTTGACACGCAGGCCGGACTGGCTGTAGCGGGCACCTGGCGTTTTCCCGATGGTCCGGGACGGTGGGGGCCCACAACATTGCCCCCCACCCCCTTTCTGCATCCCTATCTCAAGTTCTATTGCTTGCATTATACTTTCCAGTTCTATTGTTTGGATTAGCCTTTGCCCAGCAGGGCTCTTCTCTGGGTACAGTAAAGGTTTACTTTACTGCCATCTCTGCATTTTTCAGTTGGCTGGGCCTACTCTCTCTTTAATTCACCCAAAGTGGCCAAGTTCCTTAAAGGCATGCAACATATGTTTCCCCCATACGCCATTAATAGTGCCTCAGGGGGACCTAAGTTTGGTTCTCGCTTTTCTCATGTGTACTCCATTTGAGCCGCTCCACAGGCACCATCTTAGGCTCTTGACTTTAAAAACTGCGTTATTGGTGGCCATAACATCGGCTAGGTGGGTCACCGAATTACAAGTACTTTTGGCACACCCTCTTTACACCTTTCTATCGAGACAAGCTGGTTCTCCGGACATGTCTCCATCCTTCTGAAGGTTGTGACTCACTTCCATGTGGGCCAAAGCATCACCCTGCCCACTTTATTTGCTCCACCTCATCCCTCTAAAGAGGAAAGGAGACTCCAATGTCTGGATCCAAAAAGAGTGTTGTTCTTTGACTGCATGAGAGAATTCCGGGTGGACGATACAACTCCTTGTGGGCTATGCGGGAGCAACAAAAAGGAAGTCGGTACAGAAGAGAACATTCTCACAATAGATTGTTCAGTGCATTAAGATCTGCTATGTACTGGCCAAGAAGCAGCCCCCTGAGGGCTTACAGGCTCACTCTACCAGAGCCAAGGCTGCAACCACTGTTGTAACAGGTGGCGTCCCGGTCTGGTCATCTGCCAGGCAGCAACCTGGGCTTCACTACACACATTCACCAAGCAATACTGCCTGACCAGTCGGGTCCATCATGACGGGCACTTCACTCATTTGGTCCTTCAGGACTTTCTGATATAAATCAGTTTCACACTCCCACCTCCGCGGAGGTATTGCTTGAGTGTCTATTGTAAGGTAAGGAATCCACAGCTAGAAGTCTCTATCAGGTGAACAAGTTACTTTCCTTATGTAATGCCGATCTGGTAGACTACCAGATATGTCTAGCCGCAGATTCCTTTCGGACTCTTCCATCCTCCCCGCTCTGCAAAACAATTACTGAGTAGGGAACTTCCTTTCAAGGGACTTAGTGTGTCACGCCAGTTGTCAGTGCTCATCGTGACTGTGCGTGGAAAGTTGTGAAAGTAACGGACGTCAGCGTGCTGAGGTAGTGCCTATATAGGTACCACACAGGTCACTTCCGGTGTGGGCGACACCATGCGGAGCTGAACGCTGCCACCTACTGGTGTGCAGGGGTACTGCTGGAAAATTTTCCAGATCCAGTCTGACGTCTGGGGATAATTCAAAGGTAGTTGAGGCTAAATAGTCTCTATCTGATAGGGCATTACCGTAGATTAGTAATTTGTTCTGTATCAAGCTAATTTGAGATGACATATGTAACATTTTCACTGGCCTGCAACATTTAGCTTGAAGGACGACAGGGTGCAATATCTTGGTGCACTTTGAACAAAATCTCATATCGGCCATTTTATTCAGATCCTATTATAAATCTTTAGTTGGGCCCTATCATAAAGAAATGTAGAAAAATGTTTGATCGTAGTAGGTTGTATATAGGAACAAAACAGTAAGTTTGAGTATAAATGTCAATCTGTCTCTGCAGCTTGTAAAGATGGGGGGTGTATGCTGTTTGGCCATGAGGCCATTTGCAAGGCGTGAATGCTTCCAGGTGTAAATATGAATGTTTTAATAATTGAGAGCCTATTATGACTGTCCGGCAATTTGTTTCATTGCTGCACTTGTTCAGAGTCCGTTTAATCCTAGATGCACAATACAGAATGTTTATTCTAATTCACCATATTGTACATATTTGTTTTTTTTGTGGTAGTATGTTGCCCTGTTAATGATTGTAAAAGTTAATTGTGGTAAGATATTTACATTGTGATATAATTTCTAGGAGCATGAATCTGAAGGTGGCAGGACCCCTCTGATGAAAGCAGCAAGAGCCGGTCACGTTTGCACTGTTCAGTTTTTAATTAGCAAAGGTAAGCGCTGACATGGAGTTGACTATTGTTATGACTGATAATTTCTCTTATTTTGTAATACAGTTATCTGGTTTAGGCAAATGAGTCAGTGATGATCATAAGTCACGTTTGCCTCCAGATCATGATGTAGCTGCGTTTTAGTTGCTTTGAGGTATTGAGAGCTTGCTTATTCCTTACTTCCACTATCCGGCATGTGGACTTTAAATCTAATTCCAAGATATTTTTTTTTGTATGATTGTGTATGAGCATGACCAAAACATCTGAGTAATATATTTTAGTTGTCCATTTGAACTGACTGCTACAGTTTTCTTTGGGAGAGAATAGGTGTCCTGTTTAATGTGACTGTTTTTGAACTTCAGTTGTTCCAGCAGCAGTTTTCCATTACTTATTATCATAAGGCAACATATAGAACTCTATTTGCATGAACTGTCATGTGCAGCATTTAGTAATCAATAGAAGTTCTCTTTGATTTCCCTTACCATTAACAGACCTTCCCCTGCTTACATTCACTTTCTGTACAAATACTTCATCGACTTCCGAAAATTGAGATGAGTAAATCCTTGTGGTTTTACCAATTTGTTTCTCGGTCCCCCGTCCCTTTCCTGTGCCTGATCCAGTCTGGTCTATGCTGACTGGTGGCATACAAAGATCTGTTCACTCTCCTCCACTTTTACCCTTTTGATAAAGGCTGCTACAAGAGCTTTTTTCGTATATGTTGTGGGTGTGGAAAATTTGTAAGACATTTCTCCTTTGACATCAATTCTATTCCATGACTTGTTTGTGGTGTCTTCCAGTGCCCACCTTTTGAAACATAAATTTAGCCTCTGACTGCCAACGTTTTCCCCAGAGCTTTACCCTTTATTTGGAAGCATGAAAATATTCAGTTTCTTCTGAGGCTTGTTGAGTATTTAGAAGATTCTGCCGAAAGTCCTTCTGCGATGCGAGCGAGTACGCTCTCATCGCAGAAGGACTTTCGGCAGTCGTACCGAACCAGGGTACGCGGAGAAAGACCGGAAAACATACAGCCAAAGTAGGAACACGCATGTGTTTGAGGAGCGGGAAAGTGACCCGGCATATATAGCGGGAAGCCTGGACAGAAGTAGAACAAGCAGACAAACACAGATCCAAACGAGCAATCAGTCCTGAGGAAGTCACGGGATTGATTCCCTTGGCGACGAAACACGTGTTGGCGAATGCCACTTGCAACGCTCCCCTACCTAATAAGGATAGCAAGAAGCTTGAGGCTGTTGAGAAGAGGGTAGCCATAGCAACCACCACTCACTGGAGGATAGCCAACTCAGTCTGCCTTCTCTCTCGGAATGACGGAGCTCAATGGGACGAAATGCAAGAGCTACTTAATTATCTCCCCCTGGAAATCAGGAAGTCTGGAGTAGGAATTAGTGGCAAATTGTAAGACCATCTCCAATGCCACTATCAGCAGCCTCCTGGGTACCGCCGACATGGCATCACAAGGGGGTCAACACAAGTGTCCTTATCAAACGGCATGCATGACTATGTATTTTGGGCTTTGAATCCAAAGTCTGACAATACCTGCTCAATCTACCCAAGAGTGATGGAAATAATCATGGAGGACACCGATACTGCCAAAACCATGGGCACCCTCCAGTTTTCAGTCCCTAGAGGTTCCATTTGGAGGCACCAAACACGTTCCAAAGCCACCTCCCCGGACCTTTGTCCTTCCTACCAGAAGCAGCAACAATCGTACCCCCAGAAGACACCGCAAGAGTACACCAGGAGTGCCTCCAGGGGAAACGGGGCAGGGGCAAAGGAAGTTCCAGCAAAGGGGCTTCCACCTCAAAACACAGACTTCCCCCTATCACACAACACCTGTTGGGTGGCAGATTACAGGAGTTCCTCCCTCGCTGGAAATCTCATTGAGCAAGTGAGTATTAGCAGTGGTTCACCATGGCTACTGCCTAGAACTCTTACACCCACAGCAGAGAACATCTCCACCTTGAAGAATTACAAGCTCTCCTTCAAAATGGGGTAATAGAATCAGTGACCACCCCTAATCTCTCCCTCCCCTCTCCCAAACACCAGCTGGAAATGGTTGTTTACTCGTCCTACGTCCTCATCCCCAGGAAGGATGGTTCCCTCAGGTCTGTTCTAGACCTCTGACCTCTGAACTGGTACATCCTCTCCGAACACATCTATATGGTAATGCGGCAGGACATTATCCCGCTTCTTCAAGAGGGCGACTGCAAGGCTGCATTAGACCTCTAGGGCGCCTACAGTCTTATCCCATCCATCTTGGCCCTCATGCTACCTAAGCTCAGTGGTAAGTGGCCATTACGATCAGTTCAAATTACTTTCATTCGGCGTCACCACTGCCCCAAGGGGGTGGGGGGGGGGGGGAAGAACAGGGTCATCTACATCTCCCCCTACCTCGTCGATTGGCTAATCTAGAGCACTGGCAAGCACCAATATCTACTCCTTACCCAGGCTACATTCTCAGTCCTCCACAGCCTTGGACTCACTATAAATACCATCAAGGCTCACCTACAACTTCTTCAAATCCTGCCCTTCTTAGGGGTGATATTGAACTTTGTGTGCGAAAGTGCATCTTTTTGCATGGTTAGCCCTCACTTTTTGCCTGTTTTTGATGTGGTTTCAATTGTAGTAAACAGGGTCCCTGCCTATCGGGTCCCCTGTGCCAGTGCTTCTTCCCCAAAACATATCCACAATTGGTACTTCTGCCCCCTGTAAGTCCCTAGTAAATGGTACCCTGGCTACCTAGGGCTGGGAGCTTAAGTGGTTCCCCTGGGACCATGCCACTGCAGTTTGCATGCCCCTCTAAGGTAGAGAATTTCAAAGTCGACATGTCACCCTGCCTGGGTGCCATGCCAGCCAGCACTGCCTGAATGTATAGCTAAGTAACCCCTCTAGCGGGCCTCACAGCTCTAAGGCAGGGTGTACTATACCATAGGTGAGGGCATATCTGCGTGAGCAGATATGCCCCTAAAATATTGGGGTCCATTCCTTAATATTGTAAGTGCTAGTGAAGTCCTAGAGAGTACATGGGCTGGAAACTCGACAACTCTAGTTCCACAGCATCATGATGGCTTCACTGAACACAGGAGTGTTTGGTAGCAAACTACTCCTCTCAATATATCCACACTGATGCCAGTGTGAGGTTTATTGTACCATGGACTCAGAGAGCACCTCAGAGGTGCCCCATGAAAAACCTACCAACCCTTGTGTGGTGTCTGACCGGCTGTAGGCAGCCAGCCGCCACCAGACATGTTTCTGGACCCCTGGGTGAAGAGCCTCTGACCTCTGGGACCAGAGACAATGCACATCCTGGGCAGAGGTGTCACTCCTCCCCCCCCAGGATGGGCCAGTGCTCGAAGGGGAAGCTTCAAAGGCCTGCCACCTTTGTGATGCGACCCCCAGCCTCTGCTGCCAGCAGCAGATGGCAGCCTCCAGTTTACACCCCCTCTTTATGCCGGAAAAACGGCGGCAAAACTTATGAGAATAAGTGGTGTGCCCACCTCTGCCAACTCCACCCCTAAGGTGGAGGAGGTGAGGTGAAGCACATCTTTCAGTCCCCGCCATCTTGAAGATGGGGAGGCCCCTCCCACAGGAGGGTGGCATCATAGGGGGTGTAATCACCCCAGGTAAGGTGCCCATTAGTCCTACCTGCTACTCCATTAAAACGCCCCTAAATTTAGTATCTGAAAGAGACACGTTAGTGACAGATTCCTTACCTTAGAATATCCCCAGGCGTCAGGCTGGATCCGGAAAGTTTTTTGCGTAGCAGTACCCTTGCGCGTCGGTAGGCGGCGTCGTGCGGCTCCGCGTCCGTCGTCGGCGTCGTGATCGCCGGGATGACGTCGCGGGCAGTACTTAGGCGCCGCCCTGCGCGCTGACGTCAGTTCTTCTTTTCCGCGCCAGTAAGCGCAGATCCGGGAAGAGCAGTGCCCTAGTCACTTTTTGACTATCTTTTTGGTGAATTTTTTCACTGTTTCTTCAACGAGTCTTCACGACTCCTAAGGTGTTGTAGGGATGCCCGGCTTTAAGCCCTGCGAGGAATGTGGTCGCATGATGTCGATCACGGACCCGCACCTCGAGTGTCTCTTTTGTCTCGGCCGAGACCACGACACGAAGTCGTGTCCTGACTGCCGGAAACTTCATCCTAAGGCTTTGCGAGAGCGGTCTCGAAAGTTCCTTGAAGTCCGGCATTCGGCTCCGCGCCGCACCAAGCCCCGGTCCCGGGAGAGGTCGAGGGGCCGGACGCGGAGTCCCCGCCGCTCGTCGGATTCAAAGTCTTCGCGCTCCTCCGGTAAGTCGAAGCACAAGAAGTCTAAGCGGCGTCATCGCTCTAAGACTTCGCCTCGCCGGTCTCGCGACTCGGCTGAGGTCCCTGTCGGCACCGTCCCCGCGGCCCCGGACGTGCCTGTCGAGTTACCCCCGCAGTACCCGCCCTACCCGGGCTCGGGGCGACTCAGGCCGATATACAGGAATTCCTGTCGGCCATGGCCCGCCTCTTCGGGCCTCAAGGTCCCTCCGGTGCGCCTCCGGGCCCCGCGGGCCCTGATGGGGTTGCTCCGGCGTCGCCGTCGACTCCGGTCCCGGCGTCGCCTGTCCCACCAGCCTTTGTCCCGGCCTCGGCTCCGGTCCCGGCCTCGACCCCGGCGGGGCCGCAACCCCCATCGACGCCGGTTGACCTAACCACGCCTCCGCCGACGCCGATGTCCCCGGTGCCGTTTCCGACGCCGTCCGGGGCTCCGGGCGGCGTCGTCCCCGGTTCTCTCCGGGTCCGGACATGGTGCCGAACGGGCGCCGCCCGACGCCGTATCCGGCGCCGATGAGACCTTGGGTCCCTGATGTCCCTCCTCCTCCATATTTTCAACCTGAGGAGGACCAGGAGAGCTGGGAGGGGTCTGACGACCCTCTCACACAACAGTGCGAGTTTGACCCGGACTGGGTTGAGGAACTTGGGGATGCCAGTGGTCTGGATACCTCCCCTGACTCTGGCATGCTGTCTCCTCCCGTGGCAACGGAGGAGGGGGCTAATTTTGCAACGGTGTTGCGTAGAGCTCCTGGAGCCTTGAATCTCCAGTTGCCTACAGTGGTCGTCAGGTCTAACATCCTGACTGAAGTGCTTCAGCCGGCGGCCTCCTCTTCGGAGACTGTGCTGCCGTTCAACGAGGCACTGACTGACGTTCTTTTGGGTGCCTGGTCCAAACCCACCACAGGGGCTCCTGTGGATAGGAACGTGGCCCGACGCCATCGCCCTGCTCCGGGCGACCCCCTGTTTCTCTCCTAACACCCCACCCCTGAGAGCTTGGTTGTCCAAGCCTCTGCCTCCCAAACCACCTTCCCTACCGCCCCTCCGGATAGGGAATCCAAGCGCCTGGATCACTTTGGGAAGAAGGCTTTCTCTTCCTCCAGTGCTGGCTTGCGGTCTGTTAATACCGCTTGCCTCTTGGGCCGATACACCCACTCCCTGTGGGATTCGGTGGCAACTGTTTTGCCGCAGTGTTCTGAGGAGGTCCAGACACTGCTTACCCGCGCCATTGCGGAAGGGCGTGATGCGGCTAAATATACCATCCGCTGTGGCCTTGATACCGCCGACTCCTGGGCAGATCGCTTGCAACGACGGTGGCGCTGCGTCGCCACGCCTGGCTGAGAACCACTGGTTTTTCGGGCGATGTCCAGAATACACTCATGGACATGCCCTTTGATGGTGTCGGCCTTTTTGGTTCGAAGGCAGACCATGCGCTGGAGCGTTTCAAGGACTCTCGGGCTACTGCTAAGTCCCTGGGCCTTGCTGTTGTGCGCCCTCCGCTCACGTCTGCTTTTCGCCCCTTTCGTGGCCACGGAAGGGGTGCCCAGTCACGTCCGCAGCCCGGCCAACGGCCCGCGCAGCAAGCGCCTTCGCGTGGCCGAGGGACGTGGATACCGCCGTGGCGGTTCGGGCAACCAGCGTGCGGGTCAGGCCACCACCTCCAACCCGTCCGCGGCCTCCAAGCCCTCCTAGTCCCTCCTTTCAGGTGCACAGTACGCCAGTCGGGGCAGGGTCCGCCATCACCTTCACCTCTGGCGTCCCAACACCTCGGACAGGTGGGTCTTGGACATTGTCCGAAGGGGCTACTCCCTCCCCTTCGAGACCACCCCCCAGCCATGCCACCTCAATTCCACCGCATGTCAGGGGATCACTTGGCGCTTCTACAGAAGGAAGTCACGGCCCTCTTGGCCAAGAGGGCCATCGAGCATGTTCCAACCCCAGAAGTAGGGCGTGGTTGCTACTCCCACTACTTTCTGGTGCCCAAAAGGACAAGGAGGACATGCGTCCTATCTTGGACCTCCGGAACGTCAATCGCTTCCTCCGGAAGGAGAAGTTCAAGATGCTCACCCTAGCTCAGGTCTTGACTGCCCTCGACCCCGGAGACTGGTTGGTAGCGTTGGACTTGCAGGACGCCTATTTCCACATCCTCGTCCTGCCGGCCCACCGGCGTTACCTTCGGTTCACGGTAGGCCTCGAGCATTTTCAGTTCACCGTGCTCCCCTTTGGCCTTACCAGTGCCCCTCGGGTGTTCACGAAAGTGATGGCGGTGGTCGCAGCTCATCTGCGCCGGGCAGGGGTTTCAGTCTTCCCCTACCTCGACGACTGGCTGCTGAAGGCGGGCTCGCCCCAGGCAGTCGTCTCCCACCTCCAGACTACGGCCGAACTCCTGCACTCGCTGGGGTTCTCCATCAATGTGCCGAAGTCACATCTGATTCCTTCTCCACAGCTCCCTTTCATCGGAGCAGTTCTGGACACGACGCAGTTTCGGGCCTATCCTCCCGAACGGCGAGTCCGGGATATTCAGGCTATGATTCCGATCTTTCAGCCTTTATCCTGGATTTCGGCACGGATGACCCTGAGGCTGCTGGGCCTCATGGCCTCCTGCATCCTGCTGGTCACTCATGCCAGATGGCATATGCGGGCTCTGCAGTGGGACCTGAAGTTCCAGTGGGCGCAGCACCAGGGCGACCTGTCCGATCACGTCCAGATCTCGGAGGGGACTGCAAGACAGTTGCAGTGGTGGCTCTCGAACCGGCAATGGGTCATGGGCAGATCCCTCTCCCTTCCCCAGCCAGAGCACACAGTTGTGACGGACGCGTCCCTTCTGGGATGGGGCGGTCACATGGGAGAGGCGGAGATCAGAGGCCTCTGGTCTCCGGCGGAGTCCCGGCTCCATATCAACCTTCTGGAGCTCCGGGCGATCCGACTTGCACTCAAGGCATTCCTTCCCTCTGTCAAAGGGAAGGTAGTGCAGGTGTTCACAGACAACACCACCGCCATGTGGTACTGCAACAAACAAGGCGGGGTGGGGTCGTGGACCCTTTGTCAGGAGGCTCTGCGCCTCTGGACATGGCTGGAACATCAGGGCATGTTCCTGGTGGTTCAACACCTGGCAGGTTCCCTGAACGCCAGGGCGGACGAACTCAGCCGCAGGTGCATGATGGATCACGAATGGCGTCTTCACTCGGAAGTGGCGCAAGGACTCTTTCTACAGTGGGGAGAGCCTTGGTTAGATCTATTCGCCACCGAAGAGAACGCGCAATGTCATCAGTTCTGCGGCGTTGGAATTTCCAAGGCGGCACTCGCTCGGCGACGCTTTCGTCACGAGTGGAGTTGCGGTTTGTTGTACGCCTTTCCGCCTATACCACTTCTACCCAGAGTGTTGAAGAAGATTCGGCACGACCGGGCCCAAGTCATTCTTGTGGCTCCGGACTGGGCTCGAAGAGTTTGGTATCCCGAGCTACTCAATATGAGCGTAGATCCCCCGATCCGTCTGCCTCTTCGGGAGGATCTTCTGTCGCAGCAGCAGGGGACGGTCCTCCACCCGAACCTGTCCAGTCTACACCTGCTTGCGTGGAGATTGAGCGGCGGCAGTTGATTCCTTTCGACTTGCCTCCCGAAGTTTGTGATGTGATTCTGGCAGCCAGGCGTCCCTCCACTAAGGTGGTATACGCCTGCAGGTGGAACAAATTTGTGGCATGGTGCACAGCAAAGGCTGTGAATCCCCTTTCTGCCCCTCTTTCTGAGGTCCTTCTGTTCCTTCTCTCTCTGGCCCAACAGGGTTCTGCCCTGGCTACCATCAAGGGTTATCTTTGTGCTATCTCGGCCTTCCTCAGGCTCCCTGATCAGCCCTCCCTTTTCAAGTCCCCTGTTGTTAACAGGTTCTTAAAAGGCATTACTCACCTCTTCCCTCCTGTTCCGTTTGTGATGCCTCAGTGGGACTTGAACTTGGTTCTTACCTTTTAATGTGCGCTCCCTTTGAGCCTCTACATAACTGTCCTCTTCGTCTTCTGACTCTGAAGACAGCCTTTCTGGTGGCCATCACCTCCGCTCGGCGGGTGAGTGAGCTCCAGGCTCTATCTTGCAAACCTCCCTTTCTGTCTGTTCATCCAGACAAGGTTGTTCTTCGGACGCGTCCGTCCTTCTTGCCAAAGGTGGTTACTGCTTTTCCACATTGGGCAGACCATCACTTTGCCCACCTTCTTTCCGCCTCCGCATCCTTCCAGAGAGGAAGAGAGGCTCCACCGTCTGGACCCAAAACGTGCGCTCTCTTTCTATATTGACCGCACAAAACACTTCCGGGTGGATGACCAGCTCTTTGTTGGCTACGTGGGCGCCAAAAAGGTCGGGCGGTGCACAAGAGGACCATCTCCCGCTGGGTTACCTTGTGCATCAAGACCTGCTATTCTTTGGCTAAGAAGGAGCCTCCTGTTGGGCTGCGTGCCCATTCCACCAGGGCAACGGCTGCTACCACGGCCTTGGGCCGCGGTGTTCCGCTGCCGGTTATCTGTCAGGCAGCTACGTGGGCCTCGCTGCACACGTTTACAAAGCATTACTGCCTTGACAGTCAGGTCCGGAGGGACGGCTTCTTTGGCCGTTCTGTCCTCCAGGACTTCCTTGTCTGATCTTTGTTCGCAGACCCACCACCGGGGTTGGTATTGCTGGGGTATCTATTCTAAGGTAAGGAATCTGTCACTAACGTGTCTCTTTCAGATGCACAAGTTACTAACTTGTGTAACGATATATCTGTAAGAGACAGTAGTTAGTGACAGATTCCTGCCGCCCACCCATCCTCCCCGTTCTGCGAACTGATTTCTAGGGTTAAGGACATCCCGTTCAGGGCCCTAGTATTTTTCAGACACCTATGTCAGCTTCTTGCATGGCTCTGCGTTCCTGGCGCGGAAAGTCGTGTACAGAACTGACGTCAGCGCGCAGGGCGGCGCCTAAGTACTGCCCGCGACGTCATCCCGGCGATCACGACGCCGACGACGGACGCGGAGCCGCACGACGCCGCCTACCGACGCGCAAGGGTACTGCTACGCAAAAAACTTTCCGGATCCAGCCTGACGCCTGGGGATATTCTAAGGTAAGGAATCTGTCACTAACTACTGTCTCTTACAGATATATCGTTACACAAGTTAGTAACTTGTGCATTCAGGTGGCTCCCCCAGACCTAGAAACTAGATCTGCAACTACCTAAGAAGACGACACCCCTGCAGAGAAGACTGAGGACGACTGCCTTGGCCCCAGCCCCACTGGCCTGTCTCCAGCTTCGACCTGTCTTGCAGCCAGCGACCTCTGAAAACCCTGGGAGGACTGCTGCCTTCGAAAAAGACTCAAATCTCCCAAGGACATGGACCCTGTCCAGAAGAAACCTACTACAAGGACCCCGCATCTCCTGCCTACTCTGCACCCGACACCCACGGCCAGAGTCTGAGTGGCCCTCCTGTCCAGTGAAGTCCCCCCAGCGATCTAGACTCCAAATCCAGTGCTGGCTGACCTCTCATGGCCTCCTAGCCTCCTCGACGGTGCATGCAGAACACCCCACCCCTTATCAGGAAGGAAAACAACTGCTGTGTACTCCCTACAGAAACAAGACCGCACACACTCTCTACCCCACTCCCTATTGGCACAGAACACCAGACATTGGGCACTCTGACACCACATCCATCTGATAGCGGAGTACCCTTTGTGGTTGGAGAGCAATGTCATCGCCCTGGTCACCAGGACATATCAACCAGTCCATGAGTAGGATCTCCACCCACAAGTCCTCCTGTACTTTTGATGCTGATGCACTGTCCAGTCTTCATGTCCTGGTACCCACAGTCCATGGGCACCGCACTATGGATGAATTGATCCATTGAGGATGTGGCACACATCTGACTCATTCGCTTAGCCTGCATCTGGGCCAGACGGGCCTGGGACTCAGCACTCCTCGATGTCAATCAGTCCCCATAAGAAGCTCCCCAACAGGCCACACCTCACCAGTTACCAGTCAGATCAGACACCCAGAACCCAAACATCTCAATTTAGTGATTTGGCACCTGGGGTTCTAGAGTTTTGCTACCTCTCTTCCGCAGGAATGCATAGACAACCTTCGAGAATCCTGCAAACCTACCACACGAGCCTGCATGCTCAAAATGGAAAAGATTTGTTCACTATTGCATCCACTAACCCCCTAAAACATACAGTTCTGGATATCATCTGCTACCTGCTCCACCTCCAAATGAGTCAAGCCTAACCTACACCACCATACGTCTCCTTTTATCAGCCATAGCAACTTTATTACAAAACCGTGAGTATTCCTCCCTTTTCTGCTAACCCGTCGTTAAAGCCTCGAAGGTGTAGGAAAGTGGGTTTCTGTTGCAGTAACCCCCACTACTTTGACTGTAGAGTACTGGGTACCTGCTAACTAGGTTCCAGTACCAGTGTTCTTTCCCTAAAACTGTACCACTATTGGCACAACTTCAGCCCCCCCGACTCTAGTAAATGACACCCCTGGTACCTAGGGCATTGGGACTGAAGAGGGTCCCCTAGGGACCCATAACCAAGGCCCTGCAAACTTCCACTTCCAAAATACACAGAGGGTCCCTGAGTAACTAAATATATTTGGAGAAGAATCCAGGGAAAGATACAAGTAGCAAAATAACATGATTGGCTGTAAGGTCCTGATCTCCTATTGGTTCTAGCTTTTAGGGCTAGTGTTGTGATTGGATAGTATTAGGGCTAGGGTTCCCATTGGCTGACGGGGTCACCTGATTACTAGGGGTATCAAAGGCCAGGGTTAGGGCGTCTCAGCCCGGGCGTCGAGGCTAAGGGCAGAGAGGACAAGGGTGAGTGCCTGTTTGAGCCTGTTAAGGGCAGAGAGGACAAGGGTGAGTGCCTGTTTGAGCCTGTTAAGGGCAGAGAGGACAAGGGTGAGTGCCTGTTTTGAGCCTGTTCGAGACGGGCCAGGGCCAGGAATGCTGCCCATCTTCCCATTAATTAATGTGTCTATTACTTTTCTCCTGAAAAAGCATATCTAATGCACTTCCCTATTTCTCAGCCTATACTTCCCTCAATATATCTTCTAGCCCAACTTTTGACTCATCTCAAACTTCTTTCTACTACTTTTTCCAATTCACTACCCTATCTCACCCTATACATCTATCACTATATCCTCTACACCCACTCTCTCATTTATCGCAAACGCCATACCACTACTATGTTCCCCAAAATAACCCTTTCTTGACTCTCTCCTACTCTACCCCTCCTTGTATCTTCTGACACCTCCTTTACTGTACCAATGCCCAAGACAAACCTTTCTAAACTCTTCCCTCTGACTCTTCCCCCAAAACCCTTTTTACTCATCAAAAAGCCTCCTCCTACTGCTATGACCTACAAAAAGAAATCCTTCACTCTTCTATCCCACAACTATCCTTTTCAATCAAAATAACAGACTAGCATGTTCACTTCACTAATTCCATATTCCACTATACTAATTCACCACTAATCCTTTATGGGTTCCAGAGTAGCGTGCTACTCACCAACAAAGCGCTTCAACACCCACCAGGGGTAACAGGCGCTATATGAATGCAAACCTTTCTTTCCCTTCTATCCCTCCACTATCCTTCTCACTCCAAATAACTGACTAATATCCACCACTCAAATTACTTTCATATTTCACCATACTAATTCACCACTAATCCTTTATGGGTTTCCGGAGTAGCGTGCTACTCGCCCAAAAAAAAAAAAGCAATTCAACACCCCATCAGGGGTTAGAAGCGCTATATATATGCAAACCTTTTTCCCTCTTCTATCCCTCCGCTATCCTTCTGAATCCAAATAACTGACTAACATATCCACCACTTAAAATTTACTTGCATGTTTCACTATACTAATTCAACACTAATCCTCTATGGGTCCCGGAGTAGCGTGCTACTCGCCGAAAAAGCGCTTCGACGCCTCGTCAGGGGTAGTAAGCGCTATACAAATGCAATTACAATACAATACAATACAATGAAGACTTCTCCAAAATCTGCATATAGAAAACAATAAGTTTATGATATACAAATACCATAAATCGGACCAGTTGAGTTTATGATTTATTCATCTTAAATACAAAACTTAGTTTTTTCTAAACATATATTATTGTGATTTTTAATCAACGTACATATATATAAAGTTAGTGAGCACCACACACATTAACAAATAATTCATGTATTTCATGAAGATACAATAAAAACAGAAGCACAAATGACCGACTACGTAACAATTAGAACAAATAACGCACCATGGAAATTACGGAAGAATATACATATAACAAACATCAACAACAGGAAACATCAGGAAGTTCTAAAAATTATTACTCATTGTAATAAGTTATAATACAATACTGAAAATGCTACTATAATTATTGAAAAGAATGGACAGTAGTGCGCCGACGTGCGTTTCGGAAGTTACAACTCGATGACAACAACCTTCATCAGGGAGCTGTCTTTGTTTTTAGGTCGGTGGCAACTTGCCATCCAGTCAGGGCTTATTCAATAGAACTTTGCACATAACAGGGGGCTCACAACAATCCTCACAACAACTGGTCTGAAATATGAAACACAGGACATTAATGTACTAAATACGGCGGGCTAGGGAGCGTTTAAAGGAAGAATGTCCTGCGTGCCAGTGTTTAAATAGGATCAACCAACCCACATGCGGAGGGTGCATTTTTAAAGCCAAGAGAGTGAGACCATGTGGGAAAGGACAAAAAAGTGAATGTGATAAAAAGAGGCCTAGAAATTGAAATGTATAGACAAATGAAAAAATAAACAAAAAATAGAAAGATAACTAGAGGAAAAAATTAACTGAAGTACATGCAAGATGCCTACTATTGGGGAGTATATATGGATAGAATTAAGATCATCATTCTTCTAAAAAGGGAACTTCTGAGCAATGACAGATTCAGAAGGATGTCTGAATTAAATAGGTTCTCAGTGCAACTGCGCAATAAAGAAAACATCTGTGTACAGAACAAAAAACAAACACAAGGGTTTAAAAAAGGGAAAGACAAATAAAATAGGGGACTCCAAAGATAAGTCCAGGAATACTTGCCTATGGGAGCAATCCATACAAAGGAGGAGAGCAGTAAGGCTTGAATAGCCAAGGTAGTTGATATACGCTCAGTATCAGCTGCCCAGCTACGATCAACCTGGGGCCTAATCCTAAAATAGGGTAGCCATAAAGGTCTGTAGGATAAAAACGGAAGAGACCCAGTGGGTAAATGAAGAAAACACATGGCTGGTAAATATAAAAATATACACAGACAAAAATAGTTAGGCTAAGTCAGGGATAGATGGGGCGCCCACTTAGAAAAGCCCGGGAACCCGGATTGATCTCAATGGCAAAGGCACCGAAAGGTCCTAACATGAAAGAAAAACGGAGAGAGTGACCGAATCTTACCTGGCAAAATTACACCGGATCAATCGCACCTCATAGATTATACGGGATCAATCGCGCCTCGTAGATGGCCCCGATTTGGCCGATAAGCCGGCTCCTTAAATACCATTGTCTGAAGCCCAATTAGTTCAAAAACCGAAACACGAGAGAGAGAGAGAGAGAGAGAGAGAGAGAGAGAGAGAGAGAGAGAGAGAGGCCGGAGAAGAAGGACAAGGTTCTTAATAGGCTAGATCGGTATAGAAATCACATACAATGGGAATGTAGCCGCCATATTGGAAGGACGGACTCGGTCAAGAATGTGCAAATCAGGTAAATCAAGCTCAATCAGCGAATCTTAACATAAAGAAATAGAAGAAAAATAAAAAATAAAAAACAAGGGAATAATTCATAAAACAGAAGGGGACAGCTAATGACTGAAGCAAAATAAACAAAATCAAAAACACACTACGTCATGAGAGACGAAGATAAAAACGTATGAGGCAACTACATGGAGAAGAGTGTGATCTAGTGGTCAAACGATCGAAAAGCAGGCCATTAATTCACAGATTAAAAGAGCGAGGACTAAAGACAAATGTTCGCTTAAAGGGCACCAATGGGCAGATAAATTAACCCAAAAGATAAGGAGAAAGAAAAACGAAACCACAAGATGTGACTGAATGCATCTAAAAAAGTTAAAGATTAAAGATTTCTGGGTCGGGGACAGAAAGCCTAATGAATTTGGGCCAAAAAATGGGACAGTTATGTTATGGCATTTTCCCATGGGAGGAGTTCATTGAAACCAGAGGTAGCTGTTTGTAGGGTAAGAATCCAAAAAAACCTTTTTTTTCCCCTCATGCCATCATTGTTACTGTCTTTGGGGTATCTGATATTTACCAAAATGATCCATTTGAGATCTTTCTCAGTATGTCTTTTCTGAGACCAATGTTCCACTAGGGGGGCTCCAACTCGATTGTTCTTGATGGCAGATTTATGCTCACTAAATCTAACCCTAAGTTCTCGACTGGTTTCCCCCACATAGCCAAGGTTACAGGGGCATTGAATCAAGTATACAAGGTTGGCTGTCCTGCAGTTAGTCATCTCCGTAAGTTTAAATTGCCTATGGCCCCAAACCAGAATGTTGTTAGTGAGGGCATGGTTACACGCATGGCAATTACCGCACTTGTGGTTACCCGTAATGGGTGTCGATCCTGTGATGGATTTCTGAATGTACCCCCTCTCTTCTTTGTAGGCCGCATTTACTAAGGAATTTCTAAGGTTCCTGTTACGTCTGAAAGCAAAGCCTGGCCTAGGGAGTTTGGTGGATTGTTCTTTGGTGTTAAGGATGTGCCATTGAGACCCAATGATGTCTTATTTTATTGTTGAGGTTTGAGTGCAGTGTAACACACACCAACTTATAGTCATCATTCTTGGATTTATCTAGGAAAAGGGTATCCCTATTGAAATATTTGGCTCTTTTATATGAGTCTTTGAGTCTTTTAGGATATTCTCTAGCGAGGAACTTATGTTTGAGTTTTTCAGCGTGATAGTCGTAATCCTTGATATTGGAGCCGTTTCTACGCAGACGTAGAAACTGGCTAAATGGAATGCTGTCTCTCTGACACCTAGGGTGATAGCTGTCATAATGGAGTAAGGTGTTCCTCGCTGTGAGTTTAGTATACAAGGATACTTGGATGGTATTATTTTCATTGAAAATCCAGATGTCTAGGAATTCGACTTTGTCTTTACTAGTTTTGGGAATAAACTTCATATGTGGATCGCTCAAATTGATACAAAGAAAAAATTCAGTAAGTTGTTCTTCCTCTCCTTTCCAGATAAAATTAAATGTCATCAATGTATCTTTGCCATTGGCGAATGTTTTCAGCAAAAGGTGCTATTTCATTAAAAATGAATTTTTCCTTGAAGATACCCATATAAATGTTGGTTACATTGGGAGCGCAAGCCGCCCCCATGCTAACTCCTTGAATCTGTTTGTAAATGGAGTTATTGAATTCAAAGTAGTTCTCTTTGAGAACAATGGCCAAGCATTGTAGAATGAACATATGTTTGTCTTGAGTCTCAATTCTTTCTAGAGTCGCTTTGACTGCTTCAAGTACTTCTAGCTGAGGAATATTGGTGTATAAAGCCTCGATGTCCATCGTAACCAGGATATCAGTATTGGGGTTAAAGGATATTCCTTCTGCCGTGATGCAGAGAAAAACGACAGTCGACATGGCACACTGCCTAAGGTATCGGTAAGTCACCCCTCTAGCAGGCCCTAAGGCAGGGTGCACTATATCTCAGGTGTGGGCATATCTGCATGAGCAGATCTACCCCTAAAATATTTGAGCCTGTTAACATTGTAAGTGCCAGGGAAACCATTGAGAGTACACGGGCTGGAAACTCGACAGCTCTAGCTCCCCAGCACCATAATGGCTTCACTTAACCTTAGGAGTGTTTGGTACCAAACAACTCCTTTTAATAAACCCACAATGATGCCAGTGTTGGATTTATTAAAACATGTACTCAGAGGGCACCTCATAGATGCCCCCTGAAAACCTACCAACCCTAGTGTGGTCTGACTGGCTTTCAGCAGCCTGCCACCGCCAGACATGGCTCTGGACCTCTGGGGCGAGCGCCCCTGCTCTCTGAGGCCAGAAACAAAGCCCATCATGGGTGGAGGTGTCACACCTCCTCCCCAGGATCAGCACAGTGCTCGAGAGGGAAGCTTCAAAGACCTTGTCGCCTTTGTAATCTGACCTCAGCCTCTGCTACTAGCAGCAGATGTACGTATAAACATAGGGCTATGGGGAAGTGATCCCTAATGCCCAGAGGGTTGAGAGGATTCCACATTGGAGTATAACCTCCCAAGTCAAGATTTTATATCACAAAAAATACTCCTATAGACTAACTGATGGTTAGCATAAAAACTGTGTTACCTAAATACGATAGGGAGGTGTCTATGTGAAGATCTAGAACTGCAGACACCCAGGGGTGCGCAAGGAAGCAATTCCTTTTTGTTTAGTTACCCTCACACACCCTAGTGGTGTCATGCTTCATCATCGGATCACCCCAACGCCTATAAGTTGGGGTGGGCTCAACCACAGTGTTGGGAGCTCTTTGGAAAGTGAAGACCAGGGGGATTGTAGATAAAAACCCTCCGACAGGCCCCGGTTTCCCTTTATTATTGGGTCTGTCAGGGATATTAAAAATAATTAAAAGAACGGGTCAATGGGAGTGATTATGGTCCTATGACCCTATTGCCAACATGTTTCAGTCCTGGGATGGCCGTAAAGGTCCTGGACTTTCTTCAGGGCAGAGGTCGTCCTCCCTGGGAACAACAGTGAAAGGGGAGTCCCTATCCTGTGAATGAAAAAGGGCAGAGTAGCTGCTCCTTTTGTGTAGATAACAGATGATTAATCTGTTATACGCAGTCCTTCATCTCTGAAAAACACAAGAAACAAACAAACACCATATCGTTTCTTTTGAATAAACATCATTTGTGTAGTTATTAACACTCCTAATTAGGTGCGTTGACTGTGACCCAACATTTGAATAAATGCCAGGTGAGTGTGCAAATGGAAGTTCTCATTTACATCATACTCGTGCACATACACACCTATATCTGTAACATAATAGTGCTATGTGGCAGATAAATGTGCGGTGGCGATTTTACTCGCATACTGACTTTATCAGCATGCCAGTGTGTGTACTTATTCCAAAGTGAAAATATCGCGTGACAGTCTATAAGAACAGCACTAGGCTGCTATCAAGCAGTGTACTATTGTGCAGGGGTACACTCGCATCTTTGCTTTAAAAAGTACTATTCATAATAAAAGCATCCATTTTCTTACCCAATTTGCGGAGAAAAACTGTGTCTCAGGGGCCCGCTAGGCGTGATGGAATAGCCCTGTAGTCAAACTCTGTTGTATTGTTTGGGGGTAGGGAGAAGATGAAGTATACCAGAGGTTTTTTAGTCAGGGCAGAAAATCTGTGTTGAGCAAAGTCACAAGACTAAACCTGTTGTAACCACCTATCACCCCCCTACTTACTTCTTCAAGGGTCCTATCCCGCCTGCGTACCTACTTGGTCCGAGTCCCCGGCTTTCGCTCTTCACTGCCGGTGAACTGGGATATAAATACCTTTATTTTCTGCCCTGACTAAAAAACCTCCGGTATACTTCATCTTCTCCACTAGCAGCAGATGCCAGCCCCCGGTTCAAACCCCCACTTTTGGCCGGAGAACCTGCGGGAAAACTTAGTGAGGAAAGGAGGTGTGCCCAACCCCCCCCCCCCCCCCCTTCGCCAACTCCACCCCTCAGGTGCTGGAGATGAAGTGAAGCACATTTTTCAGTGCCCAACATCTTGAAAATGGTGGGACTTATCCAATCAGGGCTAGGACTATGCCTCGCTCCCACAGGAGAGTGGCATAATAGAGGGTGTAGAACACCCCATGTAAGAAACCCATTGGTCCCTACTCATCACTTCCCTGTAACACCCCTAAATCGATTATTTAGGGGGCATCCCCAGACCTTGAAATCAGATTCCTGACAACCTACGAAGCCCAGATACCGTAGAGTTGGACCAGCAAGAACGAAGGACCAGTGACTGACTTGGTGCCAGCCATGCTGGCCTGTCTGCTTCCTTTCGCCCTTTGCTATAAAAGTCAACTCGTCCTGCAGGCGCAGCGACCTCCAAAACCCTGGGAGGACTGCATGCTTTCAACAAAGACTCTAAATCTCCAGTGGACTGTGGACCTGGCTAGAAGAAACCAACTTTAAAGAAAAAAACCTCTGCCCTGAGGAACCGCAAAACCGCCTCCGGACCCACCTCTGCACCAGACTCCATTTGCCAGAGTCCAGGTGGCCAACCGGTCCTGCGGAGGTTCTCTTGCGATTCTGAGCCAGAGTCCACTGTGGGTTTACCTCTGCCGAACTCCACCTCGATGCCTGCAGCCTCAGCCCGAAGCCCCTGGGCCTTGGGGAGCTTCACCAATGATGTCCCTACGTCCCCTAGCATAAGAACCTACCTGGGCAGTTGTGGGTTTTCTTCGTTCAGCCTCCTGGTCCGAGCCTGCAGCGTCTTGTCAAAACCGATCTCCCCCATTGAGTAGCATTGGGCGCCTGATGCTTTGTTGGCACTCTGCACCCAGCCGCCCCTGTGCCGCTGAGGGTGTAATTTTGGTACTTCCTTGTGCCCCCCTCCCTGCGCTTGCCTTAACTCCAGGATATACACCCCTGCCACTGCTTTACTCACCTGTGAGCAGGGCATCTTCGATCACTCCCAGTCTCCATTGGTTAATATTGGGCGCCCAACCCAGAGATTTACCTCTGCACCAGGCCACCCCTGTGCCGCTGGTGGTGCAGTCTTGGTGCTAACCTGAACCCTGCCTGGTGTTGACCACAGACCCCGAAGACTGGGTTTGTAAGTCGTGTAATTACCTCCATTCTTGTTTTGCTCCCATAGGTTAAAATTGCTGAACTGAAAAATTGCAATGTGTCCATTTTTGAAAGTGAAAAGTATTTTCCTTGAAAAGCGTACTTACCTTTTAACATACATCTTGGTTTTTAAATACATCTTGAAAGCTATTTTTCTAAAATTGGTTTTGAATCGTGTGTCATTTATTAATCACTGTGTGCATAACAAATGTCTTGGGCATAAGGCTGCTCGACCACACTACCACAAATGGAGTACTTTGGGTTTACATTGAGCCCTGTACACTTCTGGGGGAATCTCTGGACTCTTTACACAATATACCTAGTGTAGGAAGCTGGCTCTGTATATACTATACCAAAATGAGGTATTGTGTGCACAGAGTCCAGTGGAACCCCAAAGGTAGGCAGAGGTAAAAGTAGATAGCACCTTACTCTCCATTTGTGGTAGTGTGGGGGGCGAGCAGTAAGGCTGTATCAGAGGGTAGTGTTAAGCATTTGTTGTACTCACTCAATCAGCAAATGATGTCACACACTCAAAGACTGAACTCAGACCAATTTTGTTTGTATAAAAATATTGTTAAGTTATTTTATTTCTAGAACCAAGCCAAGCTTGGCACAGGTAAGTGAAATAAATGCTTTGCAAAATATTATGCAGTGTTTACAGGTGAAAGGAAGTTCAAATGCAGTTGTTTGAAATACAGGTAAGTCCAGGTATTAAAATTACTGTGCAGATTACTTTTTCGTTACTTTTTAGATTACTTTTTCTACCTAGATATCACACTGGGACATTTCCTGAGAAAAGGTAAGTAAAATCAGTTTTGCACAATTGTAATTTTTCAGGTTTCCATACAAATCAACTCCACACTTAACTTCATTTCTCTCCATAGGAACCTAACGGTTACCAGGTAAGTACTCGGTCTTTGGGGTTGAGTTTCTGGGGATAGAACAAGTGTTCCCCCAGGGTCAAGGATGCACTCTTGTTACACCCAGGGCGGCACTAGGGCGGCCGGGTGCAGAGTGCTGAGGCCCAATGTTATCCAGTGGAGGATAGGGTGCCTCCGGTTGGTGGCTGCTTACGAGCAGGCCACTGGGTTGTGGGAGCAAAGCTCCTGGTGTTAGGCTCAGGGCAAAGGGGGATCCTGTTTAGCACAAAAAGTGCACCCGCAGCGACGCAGGGGCGGCTGGGTGCAGGGCGCTGGTTTGGCGTCGGGAGTCCTGTTGTTTTCAATGGGGATTTTTGTTTTTCAGCTGCAGGCTCGGTCCAGGAAGACTTCTGGGAGGAACCAACAGCTGGGCAGGTAAGTTGGAGGGCTCGGGACGTAGGTGCACCCCGGGTTCTCTTCTCCAGGGCGCAGGGCGGCTGGAAGCAGGGGTGTCTTGTGAGGTCGGATTTCACCTTATCGGGCCACTCGCGGTTGGGGGGGTCTCCGTGCAGAGGCTGCAGGCGACGTCAGGGGTCCTGGAGGGGTCAACCTACGGTGGACTCTGACTCTGGAGTGCTGGGGGACCTCGTTGGGACGGGTGGGCCACTCGGGCCGTAGGCGACCGGTGCAGTGGTGGTTCCAGAGTCTGTCTTGAGAGTTTTCTTTTGAACAGAGCTGCTGTTCACAGGAGATCCGGTCTTTGTTGAAGGCAGTCAGTCCTCCCAGGGTTCTGGAGGCGGCTGGCTGCAGGAAAAGGCGACTTTTGGCGCAGCATCTCTGGAAACTGCAAAAGGGCCGGTAGGGCTTGGGCCAAGTCAGTTATTCTCTGCAGTCTCCTCTGCTGGTGTCTTCTTTCGTCCTTTTTTCTTCTTAGGTTGCGGGAATCTGCCTTCTTGGTTCAGGGCTGCCCCCTAAATACTGTATTTAGGGGGCGTTTTAGGGGTTTCGAGGTCAGTAGCCAATGGGCTACTGACTTTAGGTTGACTACACCCTTGGTGTGCTCACCCCACGTGGGGGAGTGAGCACAATCCCTAATCCTGATTGGGGAGTGCCTACCATCTTCAAGATGGCGGGCACTGAAGAGTGGGCTTCACCTCGCCTCCCCTACCTGAGGGGTGGGGTTGGCAGAGGTGGGCACACCTTCTGGGCGGGCTAATTTTTCCCGCCTGTCTTCCCGCTGAAAAGGAGGGGAGATGGGAAGGGGGCCTGCTCCTGATTAGCAGGAGAGGCTGGGGTTCGCATTACAAAGGCTGCAAGGCCTTTGAAGCTCCCCTGCCACAGATGGCTCTTCCTGGCCTGGGAGAGGTGTGAACACCTCCGCCCAGGAAAGGCTTTGTTTCTGGGCTCAGGGAGCAAAGGCTCCCACCCCTGGGGTCCAGAAACCCAGGGGTCCAGAAACATGTCACGTGGTGGCAGGCTGGTGTGTATCAGTCAGGGAACCCACCAGAGGCTGGTCGTTTTCAGGGGGCATCCCTAAGATGTCCTCTGAGTGCATTTTTCATTAAATCCCACACTGGCATCAGTGTGGGTTTAATGTGCTGAGAAGTTTGATACCAAACTTCCCAGTTTTCAGTAAGGCTATTATGGTGCTGTGGAGTTCGTAATGATAAACTCCCAGCACCATATACTCTTAATGGCATTACTGCATTTACAACGTCTAAGAATTGGCTTAGACACTGTAGGGGTACAGGGCTCATGCACCTGTACCCTCACCTCTAGTATAGTGCACCCAGCTAGAGACGTGGCTGACCTATGCCAGGGCAGTGGGTTGTAGGCATGGCACACAGGCATGTGTGCCATGTCGACCCTTCACTTTGTTCTGCACCAAAACACGCAGCCTGCAATGGCAGTGTGTGTGTGTGTGTACAGGTACAGGGCCTCTAAGGGTGGCACATTAAGTGCTGAACCCCTTAGAGGCCTTCCCTGGCCGCAGTGCCCTTGGTACCTGTGGTACCATTTACCAGGGGCTGACCTGGGGCCAGAGAGTGCCAATTGGGTTTTGCTTTCAATGCAGTTTTAGGGAAAGAACATGGGCCCTGGGTACCTGTTTGTCAGGAGCCCAGGGCACACGCCGTCAAAGTACATCATCAGTTTAGCAAAAAGTGGAGACAACCGTGCAAAAAGAGGGCACTTTCTTACACCAGCCTCCTTGCTGAAAGCATGTGGCTATGATCAGATTGTTTCCTTTATCAACTAGCTTCTTTTTTTTCAATACACGCGTACCATTCTGCGGTCACTCACTACTCTATACTGCTCTCATTCCCTTTGCCAAAAACAATCTTAACGTGAAGTTTGCGCCCATGGGTCTTGCCAAATAAGGGAGCAGTCACTATGCCCTGTTACTCGAAACACTTTTTCGACTAGATGGCAGGAGTATGCAGAACATGTGAATCTACAGTACTACTTGCTACAGACAGTTGCCTGCAGGACAAGTTATATTTTGCTTTCCTCAGTTAGTCTGGATGCAAGCTCTTGCAACAGTGCAGTGCTTAATCAATCAATCAGGGAATTGTAAGCGCGCTACTCACCCGTGAGGGTCAAAGGCGCTGAGGGGGGGGGGGGGGGGTCCGCAGATCTTTTTAGCCGAAGAGCCAGTTCTTGAGGGTCTTCCTGAAGGTGTTCAGTGAGGGGGGGCGTCTGATGTCTGCCGGTAGCTCGTTCCAGGTCTTCGCTGCAATGTGGAGAGAAGGATCTTCTGCCTGCTCTGGCTCTGTGGATGCGCGGGGTTTCGGCCAGTGCGAGGTTGGAAGATCTGAGGTTTCTTTTGGGTACGTGGAAGTTGATTCTGTCGTTGAGGTATTTGGGTCCGTTGTTGTGTAGGCATTTGTAGGCGTGAGTGAGGATTTTGAAAGTGACTCTTTTCTCCACGGGGAGCCAGTGGAGACTTCGTAGGTGTTGGCTGATGTGTTCGTGTCGGGGGATGCCGAGGACGAGTCTGGCGGCGGTGCTCTGTATTGTTTGGAGTTTGCGCAGTAGGGATTTGTTGATGCCGGCGTAGAGTGCGTTTCCATAGTCCAGTCTGCTGGTGATGACTGCGTGGGTGACTGCCTTCCTTGACTCAGGGGGGGGATCCACTTGAAGGTCTTGCGGAGGGTGTTGAAGCAGCTGGAGTTGACGGCATTGACCTGCCGGTTCATGGTGAGTGATGAGTCGAGTACGATGCCGAGGTTCTTGGTGTGGTCTGAGGGGGTAGGTGGGCTTCCAAGGGCGGTCGGCCACCAGGTGCTGTCCCATGCAGAAGGGGTGGTCCCGAGGATGAGGACTTCTGTCTTCTCGGCGTTGAGCTTCAGGCAGCTGTTGGTCATCCAGACTGCGACGTCTTGCATTCCTTTCTGGAAGTTGAGTTTGGCAGTGGTGGGGTCTTTGGTGAGGGAGAGGATGAGCTGGGTGTCGTCAGCGTAGGATATGATGTTGAGGGCGTGTTGTCGGACGATGGCTGCGAGGGGGGCCATGTAGATGTTGAAGAGGGTGGGGCTCAGCGATGAACCCTGTGGGACTCCGCAGGTGATTTTTGTGGGGTCGGAGAGGAAGGGTGGGAGTCTGATCCTTTGGCTTCTTCCGGTGAGGAATGATCGGATCCAGTTTAGGGCTGTTCCTTGTATGCCTGCGTCGTGCAGTCTGGCGACTAGTGTGCGGTGGGAGACGGTGTCGAAGGCCGCTGATAGGTTGAGTAGGATAAGGGCTGCGGAGTGGCCTTGTTCCAGGAGGGTGCGGATGTTGTCTGTGGCGGCGAGTAGGGCGGTCTCTGTGCTGTGGTTGCTTCGGAATCCGGATTGGGACGGGTCGAGGACGGTGTTCTCTTCAATGAATCGTGTCAGTTTCCTGTTGACTGTTTTCTCTGCAACTTTGGCTGCGAAGGGGAGGAGCGAGATGGGCCGATAGTTCTTGAGGTCGGTGGGGTCAGCTGTGGGCTTCTTGAGCAGGGGTCTGACTTCTGCGCGCTTCCAGTCGTCTGGGAAGGTGCCTGTTTTGAAGGTGGTGTTGATGGTGCGTTGTAGTTCGGGTGCGATGGCGGCCGCAACTCTGTGGTAGATGTGAGGGGGCAGGGGTCGGTGGGGGCCCCGAGTGGATGCTTTTCATGGTCGAGGCGGTGTCTTCGGCCGTGATCGGTGTCCAGTTGGAGATGGTGGGCTGGCTGGTGTTTGTGGGGGCGGGGTGGCGCCTGGTGGATGGTCGATGAAGTTGTCGTAGAGGTTTTTGATCTTGAGGTTGTAAGAAACTGGCTCTATATATACTGCACCAAAGTGAGGTACAGTGTGTATAGAGTCCAAGGGTCTCCAGAGGTTTGGCAGAGGTTAAAGTTAGATAGAACCTTACTCTCTAAAGTGGTAGCTTGGTCGATCAGTAAGGCAGTATCAGAGGACAGTGTAAAGCATTTGATGTACACACTCAGTCGGCAAATGAATCCACACACTCAAGAACTGAACTCTAGGCCAATTGTTTTGTATAAAAAAATATACTGTTTTATTTTAGAACCACAGGTTTGCATAAAATACTTTCTCAAGATAAGATGCTGTTTGTTGAATACTTTCAATGAACAATAGACTTTGAATGCAATAAGGTACAAGGGTTGTAATAAGCAACACAATACTTGGTATAACTATAACATTGAGCTCAATGGGATTTTTAAGTAAACTGCAATAGAATTACTTTACTAACGTTTCTCTTACTCAGGGCTGGATCCTGGATTCAGCCCTGGTGCATTTCCCGTAAACAGTTGAAAGAAATTGTTTTTGTTACACAGACGATTTTTAAGGAATATTTGTATGTTGCAAAAATCGACACTTAGAAGAATTTCTGGTAAAAACCAGCAATGTTATCCTATGGAGGAAAATCAAGTTATCGGAAAATCACAATTGTAATCACTTTTTCTAGTCAGTGCTGGGTACCTAAATCCAGCACTGGGATCTCTCCTGAGAACAGGCGAGTAATTTCGATTTTGGTATTCGGACGATTTTTAGTGAATATTTCAAAGTTCCAAAACTCGACACTTAGAAGAATTTCCAAGTGAAAACCAGTCAATGTTACCCTATGGAGAAAATGTAAGTTATCGGCTTTCAGGTAAGTACTCGGCTGGCAGAGTTAAGGTTCTGGGGCAAGACTCCGGGGTCTCCCAGGTTCAGGATTGTACTGTTGTTACACCCTCAGCGGCACAGGAGCGGCCGGGTGCAGAGAGAGTAGGCCCAATGTTAGCCTATGGCGGGCAGGGGGCCTTTGGTTGGTGGCTGCTAGCAGGCAGGCCACGCGGCTGTGGGAGCAAAGCTCCTGGTCACTTACTCGGGGCAAGTGGGGAAGTCGAACAGGGTAGTTGGTGCACCCTCAGCGGCACTGGGGCGGCCGGGTGCAGTGGGCTTTTGGGCCGTCGGGCGCCCAATGGATTTCAATGGGAAAGCTGCGAGACGAACAAAGGCTGCAAACTCGGGGACGGTGATTCTTCAGGTGCGACCACCACTTCGAGAGGCAAGTTGGGAAGCTGTAGGTGAGGTAGACAGCCAGGAGTTGGGCACAGGGGGCCGTGGGGCGCCGGGTGCAGGGGTGTCTTTAGGCATCGGGAAATCTTACCCTCTGCTGGTCGCGTTTGGAGGGGTCCCTGGTGTTGAGGCTGCAGGCGGCGTCAGGAGCGTTGAGGTGAGTCCTTGGGTGCTGGATTCTTGGTCACAGTCGCCAGGGGGACGTCCTCGTGGTCTTTGTCCACTTTAGCTCGGGCTGGGATCGGCGGGTGCAGAGTGGGCAGGATCCGCGGTTTCAGACCGGGGCCTGGGGGTTGCAGATGTTTGAGCAGAGCCACTGCTCGTGGGAGTCCCAGTCTTTGGTTTGAGGCAAGGCAGTCAGGTCCTCCGGGGTTTTTGAGGTTGCTGACCACTGGTGACGCCGGGGTTTAGCAGGAGTAGGTTCGAGGGTCGACAGGCCGGTAGGGCTGGGGCCAAGTCAGTTGGTGTCGTCCTCTTGTTAGCAGCTACACAGCTGGTCTTCTTGCTTCTTGTTCTTCTTGTAGTTTCGGAATCGGGATCTGAGGAAGGAAGGTTCAGGGTGCCCCTAAATACTGAATTTAGGGCGTTACAGGTAGGTAAAGGGCAGGGACCAATGGGTCCCTTCCTGGGGTGGGTACACCCCTACTCTGCCACTCTCCAGTGGGAGGGGGCAGGAGCCTGTCCTTGGTTGGCTGGGTCCCCCCATCCTCAAGATGGCGGGGACTCGAGGTTGTGCTTCACCTCGCCTCCCCCACCTTAGGGGTGGAGTTAGCAGAGGTGGGCACACCTCTCTTCCTCACTTTGTTTTTCCCGCCGGGTCTCCCGCCCAAAGTGGGGGGGAGAATCAGTGGGGACCAGTTGCTGAGTACAGCAAGTGGTCTGGAGAGGCTCACAAAAGCGGTATGCCTTTGAAGCTTCTCCTTCGTGAATCCCTGCCCATCCTGGGGAGGAGGCTTGGCACCTCGTCCCAGGATGTGCATTGTTTCAGGCCCCCGAGGGCGGCAAGCTCTCGACTCCAGGGGTCCAGAAACATGTCTGGTGGTGGCAGCCTCGGCAGCCACTCAGTCAGGTCACTGGGAGTTGGTCGAGTTTCAGGGGCATCTCTAAGATGCCCTCTGTTGTGCATTTTACATTAAATCCCACACTGGCATCAGTGTGGGTTTAATGTGCTGAGAAGTTTGATACCAAACTTCCCAGTCTTCAGTGTAGCCATTATGGTGCTGTGGTGTTCGTAATGACAAACTCCCAGCACCATATACTCTTAATGGCAGCACTGCACTTACAGTGCCCAGGAATGGACCTGGGTACTGTAGGGGTACAGGGCTCATGCACCTGTACCCTCACCACTGGCATAGGGCTCCCAGCTAGAGGGGTGAATGATGTATGCCAGGCAGTGGTTTGTGGGCATGGCACACAGGGATGTGTGCCATGTCGACTCTTCACTTTGTTCTGCACCAAGACACGCAGTCTGCAAAGGCAAAGTGTGAGTGTCCGGGTACAGGACCTCTAAGGGTGGCACAATAAGTGCTGCATCCCTTGGAGGCCTTCTCTGGTCACAGTGCCCTGGGTACCTGTGGTACCACTTACCAGGGGCTTACCTGTGGCCAGAGATGCCAATTGGGTTTAGACTTTAATGCAGTTAAGGGAAGGGACACAGGCCCTGGGTACCTGATTGGCAGGAGCCCAGGGCACAGTCAGTCAAAGTACATCAGTAATTCAGCAAAAAGTGGGGGCATACCATGCAAGAAAGAGGGCACTTTCTCACAGAGGTGGAAATAGGTTCCAAACTTGTCGCAGAGGTCTTGGGGGGGATGGGGTGATGTCTGTGGCTTCGCTGCGTGGGTTGGTGAATTCCTGAATGACACTGAAAAGTTCCTTGGAGTTGGCCAGGATTTTGTTGTGGATGAAGTTCCTCTTGGTGGCTCTGATCTGGTTATGGTAGCCCGTCGTGGCGTCCTTGTATGTGGTGTGGTTAGAAGGCAACCCTTGTCACAATCAGCTGGGTTATTAGGCATTCCTAGCTTCCCTTATGGAGATGAACCTCATTCAGTCATTACTTTTGTACAGAACGCTAACTGTGCTCATTTGATTCAAAGAGTTGCACCACTGCTCGGTCCTTGGGGTTTTTGTCCTCAGCCAGACAATTGTAATAGTAGTATAGAACATTTAGATACAAATCCAGAGGCGTAGCTTACTGGAAGCGCCAACCTTCCCAGCTGGTGCAGCAGCAAACGCAGTCGTTTTGGAGCCATGGCCTTTTGCGCCAGCAGGGAGATCTATCCTTCAGCTCTTCTTCCCCTGCTGAAGTGGCTCTCAATGTGCTTTGATTTGCCTTGCCAGACCAATGACCAGCCAGAATAGGGCAGAAAACAATATTTTATCTCTGGCTGGAGATTTCTAATGTCAGACTGATGGGTTTTATAAGTTGTTCAAAAGAGCTATACCCTGCCTTTTATTTTTGTCTTTAACACTAGAGTAATATTCAGCAGAACACAACACTATCTTTTTGTAACAAGTCTGTCTCTTGTTTCCAGAGACACCATAGAGTGGATGCTAGATTCTTGAGAGGGGCGAAGGGTGCTGTTCATGGTATTTTTTTCTCCCAGGCATTGAATTACTTTCTGAAAAACAAATTCAAAATGCTCACTCTGGCTCAGGTCCTCTCTGCTCTGGATCCTAGGTACTGAATGGTGTCTTTGGTCTTGCAGGGCATGTATTTACATATGCCCATCCTGGAGTCCCACAGATGTTACATGTGGTTCATGGTGGGGGCTGGGTCAGAAAATTTCCCCTCCAGTGTTGCCCTTAGGCCACATCTTGGCCCCTCTGGCATTCTCCATGGGGAGCATTGTGATCTTGCAAGCGTAGCTCATCTTTGAAGGTCTGGATACATGTATTCTGTACCTTGATCTGGCAGTTCAAGGTGGGTTCGCTGCTAGACCAGCACATGACCACCTATGCAAAATGTCTTACCTCCTTGACCTGCTTTGGATTTTCCATCAACGAGCCAAAGTCCTACCTGAACCTGTGTAGAGGAATCCCTTAAAAGGGATATTCTCGACTTTGGTAGCATTAAAGGCCTACCCACCGCTAGTTTGGGATATTCAGAATATGATAATGTTTCAGCTTCAGTCCTGGGTCACTGTGACTCCTGGCCTTTTGCATCCTCCTCGACCCACTCACGAGACTGCACATGTTGACCCTGCAATGTAACCGAAGTTTCCAATCGACCCCGCACTGGGGTTGTGTCTGACACTGTCTGAATCTCACAAGAGCCTGGATCAAGATGTTTTGTGGTGGCAGACGAGCACTAATCGGACCTATGGTAAGCCACTCGCCCTTCTCCACCCATACTTAACAGTTATGACGGATGCATCACTTTTAGGGGGGAGTTTCATCTGCGGGAGGTGAAGATCAGAGGTTTCTGGTGCAGAGCCAGCTCCATATCTGCCTTACAGAGCTTCAGGCGGTCTGCTTGGGCATGAAGGTTTTCCTACAAACCCAGAGAATGCTAGTACAGGTCCTCATGCACAAAACAATTACATTGTGGTACAGCAATGAGCATGTGCAATGGGTTCCTAGATCCTGTGCCCAGAGGCTCTGTCTTGAGGTGGCTGAACCAGCAGATCTTTCTTGTAGCCAACCAGCTAGAGGGGGGGTCCTTGGACACCAGACCTGACGAGTTGAGCAGACTTCATCTGGCAGACCATGAGTGGTGTCGAAGTCCCAAGGTGGCACATGGCATCTTCGATCACTGGGGCTTGCATTGGCTAGAATTTTTCTCTACCACCAAACGTGCAGTGTCAAAGCTTCTGAAAGCTAGAGTTTCTTCCAAAAAGTTCATTGGGAGTGACATTCACTCTGCAACGGTTTACTGGTATCCTGTATGTGTCCCTGCCACTGCCTCCCTTGTCTTGAGATCTGAGGAAACTCCTAACGGACCAGTCCCAAGTACCCTTAGTAGCCCCTAACTGGGCTAGTAGAGCGTGTGGTACTCGGAGCTCCTGAGCATTTATCCACTGATATGACGTCCTTGTTGCAAGATCTCCTGTCTCAGCAACAGGAGAGGATTCTACATCCAAATCTCTAAAACCTATACCTTCATGTGTGGAGTTTATGCGGTGACTGCTAAATTCTTTTGACTTGATGCCTGAAGTGGCAGACTTCATTCCTCAAGTCCATCTGTGTCGGGCACTGCGAAACGTGTGTGTCCTGGTGTTGGGGTTCATCATCCAAACCCCTGCAGGCAAAACTCTGTATTGGTCTTTTAGTATGCCCACCACAGCCTTTCATTGGGAGGACAGTTACATGCCCGCTCTTTTGGCCTTATTCTTTTTTCCTGACTAACCCTCTTTACATCACTGTTTCAGATTTAATTCGATAAGGGCCTAATGTGAGAAGTTGGCCTGGCATATGCTGTCCACTAATTATAGTGGGCACCTTGCACCAGTCCAAATCGACTCTTATGGTAGGTAGGTTAAAGACAACCTTATTGAAAGCTATCCTAGTGGTAGCTATGGAGAGCAGCCTTCAGGCTAAGTCTTGAAGGAATGTAAAGCAGCTTGTTTTACCAGTCTATAATCTCTTGAGTGACCAAATGAAAGAGCACCACACCAGGTATATATTCAAAATATATGTATTTATTACTAAACACACCCCTCTAGTCTCTTTATGAGGCTAGAGTTCGAAGTACATAGGTTATAAGATCTTAAATCACAGTAATAGCACAAATACACGTTTGGGCCCTAGGGGCGTACCAAACCATATACCAATAAAGTGGTATGCGAACCACGACTGAACTAGACACTAGGCCTAGAGCCTCTAGAAGTGCTTGGACCACAAGGAACCACCCAAGGTAGTGACACAGGGGACCCACGGGAGACGCGTGCAGTGTAAATACACAACCGCGATACGCCGTTAACTTCTATGGAGAAAGTCGGGATCGGGAAAATAGAGGAAAGGGACACTTAAAATAGGACTAGGACAAAACCCTTTGAGATCTAGGACTTTGAAGAGTCTCTACCCACGGGAGCACCGGAGTACTCGTGTTACCTCACCCAGGGAAGCCGGGTGCATAGGTGCCTTTCGGGGTCGGGTTTCGTCGTCGTTTCGTATGGCGATCTGCTGCAAAGTGCTGCTGGCGACCAGGAGAAAAGTGCCCAGGTGGATCCAAGAGTGGATCGGAGTTCTGAAGAACCTGAAAGCAGAGGGGACAGAGTCTGGGTCACTAGCCAGTGACCAGGAAGGCGATGGACAGATGCCCACCGATGTCGAGTGCTTCAGGTGCGGTGACGGTCGTCTTGACTCTTCAGCCACGAGGTCCGGGAGGCGTTGTCGGCGACCAGGAGCAGGATTCGGGCTGGTGCTCGATGTCTGTCGAGTGCTGAGGTGTCGGCGACCGGATTGGACCCAACAAGCCTTGGCAACGGCAAGTCTCGAGTAAGATGTAGATCGTCGATGATGCAGACCAGCAAGGTCTGGGAACTCACCCAGCGAGGGTAAGTGAGGGCAGGCCTGGAGCAACCAGGATGCCAAGTAAAGAAAAGATTGGCCTTCGTCAAGGGCTACTAGCCAACGGGCTAGCGACCGCGAAGGAGCCTCGTGACGCCGCACGTGGAGCTGGCTTACAGGACACTCGTGGAGTGGGGGCCAGTGATCTTCGGTGCAGGTGGTGCTGGAGGCTAGGGCTACTCGGAGCCCAAAGCACGACTTCTTGGGAGACCCAGAAGATGGTGCACTTGCAAGTGTGCTCGGTGTCCAGGGGTCACGGTCTCAAGTCACCCACGATAGCCACGGGCCTCAGCTTTGCTGGGGACTCAGGGTAGCCTCGGGGAAGTCTGAGAATCCACCTCTGGTGATGCGATGACTTCGGCGTCCGACGGGAGCTTCAGTGATGCGAACCGGACAGATGCTTCTTTGGTGCCTGCCAAGCAGGGGAGTCACTCCTTGACCCCAAGGGAGATTCTTCAGTCCTCTAATCTTGTCGTAGAGCGTCGAAGGTCCAGGATTCAGTGTCAGAGTTTCGTCCAGGTATAATCTAATCTTGCTGTGGCAAGGGTTCCCCATTTTAACCAGTAAAACAGGGAGGGACTAACTCTATGACCCCACCTATGGGAGGGTCAAGGGAGGGGTGGCTACACCCACTTCCCTTTGTCCAGTTTCGCGCCAGAGCAGGGGCAGGTAGCCCCTGAGCTGGTTTGAACTGGCATATGCACAGAGGAGCCTTTTGCTCCCCCAGTGCAGGACTTCAAAGCACTCTAAGAGTGCACCCACCCAGCCCCAATACACATTATCCTGTCTGGGGAGGTGGTCACACCTCCCTGCAACAGGAAACCTATTGTCCAGGCCTCCCTGCCGGAGTTTCGTCCAGCAGCAGGAGGCCAGACTTGTGTCTGTGGCAGCAGCATCCATTTTGGGATGCCAGGGCTTCAGAAAGAAGTTACCGGGTAAGCCAGAGTTAACATGTCTTTCCCTCTAGAAGGGTGGAATGCTACCCCGCCGCCAGGATTGGCGGGGGTAGTATTCCAAGATGTTTGACACCAAACACGACATGTTTAGGTGCAGCCATTCCAAAGTTAGCATTTTACCGCGAGGATATAATGCGCTTAAGAGTATATGGTCAGGCTGCACTACAAACAGCATCAGAGATGGTCTCCGAACGCTGCAGAGGGGCCCTGCTCATGCAGGGGCACCCTCTCACATAGGAACCATGCACTCTGCCTTTAGGATTGATAAGGCCTGCCTTAGGAGTGACTTATAGGTTTATATGTGTGTATGTATTTAGTGATATAGGTACCCTATATCACAGTAAGAGGTGCATGCACCACCTTACCCAGGCTGCAGTAGCAGACCTGTGGTGTCAGTTTGGATGGCCTTCCAGGGGTGGCATAATACATGCTGCAGCCCCTGGCAGGCCTCTGAGGTACCTATGCCCTTGGTACATAGTATACCATATACTAGGGACTTATAAGGGCACTCCAGATTCCAATCAGAGATGTGCCTAAGGCACATGGAAACCTTTTACAGAGAAAGCAGATAGACTGGGGCCCTGAATAGCAGGATCCCAGTCCAACTAAGTCATAAACCAGCAAAACACCATAAAAAAAAAGTGGGGGCAACCATATAGTCAGATTCCACCTTCCTACACCTAATGCATACATTCCCTCCTTAGCGAATCATCAATCCTCCCTGGGACCTAAATCTAGGCCTGGCACTTCTTTTATGCATGCCATTTGACCCTATTCAGTGTGCTATGGCTTCTGATAATCAAGACAGTGTTTATCGCCATCACTTCTGCCACATGACTGAGCTACAGCTCTAGGTGTAAATTCTCTATTCTAGTTTCTTCCCAGACAAATTGATGCTGTGGACTCGTGCTGCGTTTTTTCCCTCCGCCACTTCAGTTTAAATTTGCAATAGAAGCTCCCCTGGCTTTAGCTTAAAAGAGCTGATACTCTGCTTCTAACTGCATATTCCTTCCTGGGCTCCTACCGTGCCTGTTCTGTAGTGTGGACTCTTGAATATCATAAGGTTCACAGGTTTTTTTGGCATGCTATCACCCGTAGTTTGTTCGAAGTGCTCTGCACCCAAGAGTGTGGAAGGACATGATTCGGAAACAGATTTCAGTGTGCAGGAGTAGCTCTTATATGTGGCTCTGCTCCATCACCTCCGTCAAGGTGTAAAGTCAACGCAGAGATATGTGGCTCCATCTATCAACACCTGAGAGTATTGCTGGGTAAAAAAATAATCCAGATCCAATCTGGTGCCTGGAAATGTTCTAAAGGCAAGTACTCTGCGATTCGAGTATCCACCAGAAAGAGCGCTTACTGAAGAGAAGTAACATGTTCTTCTTGCATATGTGTTCTATTTTCGCTCATAGTTCACTAGTAGTTTTAAAGCTCTTATTCCTAAATGTGATGGTGATTTCTGATGACTATTTTTTTTCATCAAAGCTCCTACTTTGCTTTACTTACGAGTTGGAACGATAATTGAGCTCTTGGAATTTGAGTTCTGTCAACTAATTTGTTGGTAGTGTTGGCATCAGTCTAATTTTGTAAATGTAGCTGTTTCCAGTAAATGAAGGGGTTTAATCGTTAAATGAGAACAGTGAAGCAACTATGAGCAGAAGTTTTTTGAACATCAGTTACCCAAAGCACTAGGTGTCAAGCAGAGAATTTGGTCTCAAGTATGAAGTAAGTTTGACCTAATGGCCGATGGTGTTGCTTTAAAGTATTTATTTAGATGTTATGATATGTTTAAAAATAAAATAATCCATAAATTTCTTGGTGCACAGCCCTCCTCCAAATCACATTTTCGTTCTTAAAATCAGTCCCTTTCCTCCAGATGGTCTCATCTCAAGGGCAATTTTGAACTGTCATCTTGCATAGTTGGGGGCTTAAAATTAGAGAAGCGATATATTCAAGTGGGCCAGCGTAGGTCTTTAGTGAGACTGTGAAAATTAAATGAAATTAAAAATATGTATGAAGCAAGAAAAGTACGTTGTTTGTCTTATCTTCGTGTCGGTCACCCTAAAATATAGATTTGTAATCGCCTCTAAATATTTTTACTCGATTCATAAAATTTCCTCAGGTTTTACATCTAGCTACTTACAGGTATTTTATTCTATTCCCAGATGTTGCATTGCAAAAATATGTCGAAGTTTTAGCATACTTCACTGACTTCAAAAACCATTAGATAGACCCTTCTTGGTGCTGCAGTTATATGTGTATTTTTACATTTAATGACCTTCCTGGTGTGTAGAGCTGAAAATTTGGATACAAAACTGTTAAAATATTTTTTGCTGTTTGTTTATTGATTATAAAAACATACTCCATTTTCTTTAAGGAGCGAATGTGAATCGAACAACACTCAACAATGACCACACCGTATTATCCCTCGCCTGTGCTGGTGGACACCTGGCAGTTGTGGAGTTACTATTGGCTCATGGAGCGGATCCAACCCACCGACTGAAAGTATGTTGATTTTGCTTTCCTTTACAACCACAGCTTTCTGTCCACTTACTAACATCCAAAGGTCCATGCCTCAGTGATTTCTGCCCTATTGTTGGTGTACAGTTTCTGATTTAAGAACAGTGGACTAGAGCTACTTTATAAAGATAGGGTAAAGTAGAAGGTGATTAACATTTTTACTCTGCCAAACGTTGTGGGGAAAAAATACAAATGGAGAGGTTATTGAATTTTATAACCGGCTGAGTTTGTGTAAACATGCCCATTCAACATACAAAAGGAAACTTTATCTCTGCTGTTGAATGATGTTCGGCGTTTCCTTCACCTTCATCCCTCTTTCCTCCTTCTGAAATGTTTGGATCTTACAAATAGCAGCATCCACATGCAGTGAATCTGGTGAGCTATCTTATTTTAGTAGTTCAAACATTGGGAGAGACCATGAAGAATTGACAGTGAAGCTTTTCAATTTGTTACGCAATTTTACTTTACTGGTAGTTACTCGATTTTATTGGGAACTGCTTTACCCCTGGACTCTCCACCTTGTGTGTGCTGTTATAAAGGACTCAACAGCAGTGCATGCCTGTAGTTTTGCAGCCTTCAGCAAAATAGGCACTTGCAGGGAGTCTAATGTCCTAACTTTTTGGTCCACTGTACCTTGGCCTCCGCAACAAACCATATATAGGCAGTGAATCACAATTTTTTTACCAATATGTTCCAGTTTACAAAATTGAATAAAAGTAATTTTTCTTTAGACAACATATTATTCTCCCCACTTTTTTTTTTTTTTTTTTATAACTAAATCTGTTATTTCCTGATTGGTTAACACCATTTTCACATTCCAAACTGCATGCGTAGGCCAACAGACCTGTGATGAAAGGGGGAGACTTCATAGCATACTGTTAGGATTCCAGTGCCCAATTGTGTTATACAGTTTCAGGCAACAGGTAGGAATGTATTTACAATGAAAAAGTTATATTACTTGCTCTGTGTTTTTTTAGATTCAAAAAGTCAAACTATATTAGTTGTATTGGAAAACGTGATCGGAAATTATAGTGTTTGACTTTTTACACCTATCTGCCAGTTTAACAGATAAGAACATTTCTACCAGTACCAATCTGTGTGATAGTGTTCTTTTTTTTTTTTTTTAAACCAAAACAATGGAGGGGGGAATGCTCTGCTTGAATGTTGCCGTATTCTATTAGTTTTGTATTAACTATAGATTATTTTAAATGCAGTCACTTTTATATTTACCTATAGGCCAGAATAGCAGAAAGAAGTTTTCACTTTTTTTTTATATCAGTCTACTTCAGTGTCCTAAATCTAACTTCACCTTCATAAAAGCTTAATTCAGTAACATTGCATTAAAGCCACTTCCAGGTACTGTATCAAGCAGAATATACTGTTATTCGAGGTGATGAGGTACTGGAGATGGGCTTGGTTGGTAATATTGGGTTATAGGACAAGTACAAGTTGCTTCCCTGTAATCCTACTTCTCTTCCAGGGGTGTCCTCATCCGTTATAAGTACTGAATAGTCCCGCCCACATGCGGGGGACCCTGGAGCACATAGAAAGTACATGCATGCACACATACATCAATGCAATAGAAAATATTTATGCTCACAACAATTGCAGCCTATTGTAGGAAGCTGGCTCTGTGTATACTATACCAAAGTAAGGTTTAGTGTGCACAGAGTCCAGTGGAACCCCAAAGGTAGGCAGAGTTAAAAGTAGACAATACCTTGCGCTCTATTTGTGGTAGTGTGGGCGAGCAGTAAGGCTTTATCAGAGGGTAGTGTTAAGCATTTGTTGTACACACTTAGGCAAGGAATGGTGTCACACATTCAAAGACTGGACGCAGACCAATTTTGTTTGTATAAAATTATTATTTAGTTATTTTGTTTCTAGAACCAAGCCAGGCCTGGTGCAGGTAAGTGAAATAATACTTGCCTAGATTTATGCAGTGAATAACAGTTGAATGCAGGTTAAAATGCAGTTGGTTGATTTACATGTAATTCAACAGTCAAAATTACTTTTCAGTTACTTTGTAGATTACTGTACACGTTACTTCTGGAACTACTTTTTAAGTTACTTTTGCTAATCAGTATGATCTGCCTAGATATCACACTGTGACGTTTCCTAGACAAAAGGTAAGTTATTCAGTTTTTGTATATTTGCAGTTTTTCAAGGTTTCATACAAACTAACTCCACACTTGGAAGAATTTCAAAGAAAAGCAATCAATGCAATCCTATGGGAGCAAATGAAGTTATTGGTTTACAGGCGAGTACTTGGTTGTGGGAGTTGGGTTTCTGGGTTTAGGACCAGGGTTCCCCCAGGGTCAGGGCTGCACTCTCAAAGCGCCCTCAGTGGCACTAGGGCGGCCGGGTGCAGAGTGCTGAGGCCCAATGTCATCCAATGGGGGATAGGGGGCCTCAAGTTGGTGGCTGCTCACGAGCAGGCCACAAGGTTGTGGGAGCAAAGCTCCTGGACTTAAACTTAGGGCAAAGGGGGATCCGAGTTTGAACACAAGGTGCACCCACACGGCACAGGGGTGGCCGGGTGCAGGGTGCTGTTTTGCCGTTGGGTGCCCTGTTTTCAATGGGGATTGCTGGTTTGGGATTTTAGCTGCAGGCTCGGTCCAGGAAGTCTTCCGGGAGGAACCAACAGCTGGGCAGGTTGGTTGGAGGGTTCGGGGATGTAGGTGCACCTCAGGTTCTCTTCTCCAGGGCGCAGGGCGGCTGGATGCAAGGGTGTCTTTTGAGGTCGAATTTCACCTTACCGGGCCACTTGTGGTTGGGGGCGTCTCCGTGCAGAGGCTAGAGGTGACGTCGGGGACTCCTAGAGGGGTCAACCCATGGTGGACTCGGACTCTGGAGCGCTGGGGGACCTCGCTTGGACCGGTGGGCTACTCTGACTCGGGCCATAGGCGTCAGTTGCAGTGGTGGTTCCAGGCATCGGGTTGCTTTGTCCTCAGCAGGCTCGATGTCTTTCTTGGTTGTTTCTTTTGAACAGAGCTGCTGTTCACAGGAGGTCCGGTCTTTGTGGAAAGCAGTCAGTCCTCCCAGGCGTTCTGGAGGTCGATGGCTGCAGGACAAGGCGATTTTTGGCGCAGGATCTCTGGAAACTGCAGACGGGCCGATAGGGCTGGGGCCAAGTCAGTTGTTCTCTGCAGTCTCCTCTTCTGGGCATCATCTTTCGCCCTTCTTCTTCATAGGTTGTGCGAATCTGTCTTCTTGGTTCAGGGCTGCCCCCTAAATACTGAATTTAGGAACGTTTTAGGGGTCTCAAGGTCAGTAACCAATGGGCGACTGACCTTGGGGTGACTACACCCTTGGTGTGCTCACCCCACGTGGGGGAGTGGGCTAAATCCCTTATCTTGATTGGAGAGTGCCTGCCATCTGGAAGATGGCTGGCACTGAAGAGTGGGCTTCACCTCGCCTCCCCCACCTGAGGGGTGGGGTTGGCAGAGGTGGGCACACCTTCTGGGCTGGCTAATTTTTCCTGCCTGTCTTCCCGCCGAAAAGGAGCGGGGACAGGAAGGGGGCCTACTCCTGATAGCAGGAGAGGCTGGGGGGTCGCGTTACAAAGGCGGCAAGGCCTTTGAAGCTCCCCTGCCACAGATGGCTCTTCCTGGCCTGTAGCAGGTGTGACCACCTCTGCCCAGGAAAGGGTTTGTTTCTGGGCTCAGAGAGCAAAGGCTCCCACCCCAGGGGTCCAGAAACATGTCTCATGGTGGCAGGCTGGTGTTTACCAGTCGGGGAACCCACCAGAGGCTGGTCGTTTTTCATGAGGCATCTCTAAGATGCCCTCTTGAATGCATTGTATAATAAATCCCACACAGGCTACATTGTGGGTTTATACGCTGAAAAGTTTGATACCAAACTTCCCAGAATTCAGTAAAGCCATTATAGTGCTGTGGAGTTTGTAATGACAACTCTCAGACCATATATTCTCTTTATGGCTTTACTGCACTTACAATGTCTAAGAATTGGCTTAGACACTGTAGGGGTTGTAGGCATGGCCCACAGGGATGTGTGCCATGTCAACTCTTCACTTTTTTCTGCTCCAAAAGACGCAGTGTGTGTGTGTTAAGGTACAGGACCTCTAAGAGTGGCACAATATGTTCTTAGACATTGTAAGTGCAGTAATGCCATTAAGAGTATATGGTGCTGGCAGTTTGTCACTACGAACTCCACAGTACCATAATGGCTTTACTGAAAACTGGGAAGTTTGGTATCAAACTTCTCGGCACATTTAACCCACACTGATGCCAGTGTGGGATTTAATGAAAAATGCACACATAGGTCATTTTTCAGGGGGCATCTAAGATGCCCTAACACTAGTGTCCAGGCTGAGTGCCTGCTCACCAGCTGCCACCACCAGACATGTTACTGGACCCCTGGGTCGAGAGCCTGCTGCTCTCGGGGGTCTGAAACAGTGCACATCCTGGGACGAGGTGCCAAGCCTCCTCCCCCATGATGGGCAAGGTCCACGAAGGGAAAGCTTGAAAGGCTTGCCGCCTTTGTGAGCTTCCCCGGGCCTTTTGCTGCTTCCAGCAACTGGCCCCCACCGATTCTGACCCCCACTTTGCTTGGGAGAATCGGTGGGAAAACCAAGTAAGGAAGGGAGGTGTGGATACCTTTGCCAACCTCACCCCTCAGGTGGGGGAGGCAAGGTGAAGCACATCTCTCAGTCCGCGCCATCTTGCAGATGGGGGGACCCAGCCAACCAGAGTGAGGCATAATAGGGGGTGTACCCACCCCAAGGAAGGGACCCATTGATCCCAACCTTTACTTTCCTGTAACGCACCTAAATCCAGTATTTAGGGGCACCCCTGAACCTTGCCTCCTCAGACAAGAACCGACCAAGAAGAAAAGAAGGACCGAAGAGCCGTGCTGAAGCTAAGAAGAGGAGGACCCCCCACTGACTTGGCCCCAGCCCTGCCGGCCTGTCCCCACCTCCAACCTGCAGAAGCGGAATCCCGGTTTGTCCTGCAGCCAGCAACCTCAAGATCCCGAGGACCTGCCCTGCCTTCCACAGAAATACTCTGTCTCCCGTGAGCACCGAATTTGCTCACCCACTAACTTTGGCTCCGGCCAAATCCGTGAGTCTGCACCCGACGCCCACGCCCTGAGTTTGAGTGGCCCAACATCAAGAGGAGGTCTCCCCGGCGATCCTGACCTAAGATCTGATGATCTATGACCTGCCTCGACCCTCTCCACGACGCCTGCAGTCTCTTTCTGGAGGATCCCCTCGACCGCAACCGGAGCTGGTAAGAAAACCAGACGCCTAAAGACACCCCTGCACCCGAAGTCCCACGGCCTTGGGTGGCCCAACCGACGGTGTCCCTGCATCCCCAGGCATCCCAACTTACCTCGCCAACCGGTGGTCACCTCCAGAAGATCTTCGTCCCCGAGCCTGCAGTCTTTGTTGAAACCGGAGACTCCCCATTGAAACCAACAGGGCACCAGACGCCAAAACAGCACCCTGCACCCAGCCGCCCCTGCGCCGCTCTGGGTGTACTTTAATGCTAACTCGGGTCCTCCTTTGCCCTGAGCCTAACACCAGGAGCTTTGCTCCCACAACCCCGTGGCCTGCTCGTGAGCAGCCACCAACTGGAGGCCCCCTATCCCCCATTGGATAACATTGGGCCCCAGCACTCTGCACCCGGCCGCCCTAGTGCAGCTGAGGGTGCTGTGAGTGCAGCCTTGACCCTGGGGGAACCCTTGTTCTAATCCCAGAAACTCAACCCAAAGACAGAGTACTTGCCTGTTAACCGATAACTTCATTTCTCTCCATAGGAATACATTGACTGGTTTTCCTGGAGTTGATTTGTATGAAAATCTGAAAAACTGCAACTGTGCAAAACTGATTTTACTTACCTTCTCTCTAGAAAATGTCCCAGTGTGCTATCTAGGCATATCACAATGAATAGAAAAAGTAACTTAAAGTAATCTGAAAATTAACTGAAAAGTAATTTTGATGTTTTGACTTACCTGTATTTCAATCAACTGTATTTGAACCTGCACTCAATTGTAAAACACTGCATAAGAGTTTGCATAAGAGTTTGCAAAGCATTTATTTCACTTACCTGTGTCAGGCTTGGCTTAGTTCAAGAAATAAAATACCTTAATATTTTATACAAACAAAATTGGTCTGAGTTCAGTCTTTGAGTGTGTGACATCATTTGCTGATTGAGTGTGTACAACAAATACTTAACACTACTCTCTGATAAAGCCTTACTGCTCGCCTGCACTACCACAAATAGAGAGTAAGGTGCTATCTACTTTTACCTCTGCCTACCTTTGGGGTTCCACTGGACTCTGTGCACACTATACCTCATTTTGGTATAGTATATATACGGCCAGCTTCCTACAACAAGCATTTGCAATGCAATAGGTCTTCGCATTGACGAGAGTTTAAGCTATTGGCAATTCAATAGCTTAAACTCTCGCTAATGCGAGACCTATTGCATTGCAAATATATATATATATTTTTTTTACTATCGCCCAAGCGGCGCTTTCACATTCATGAAGACCGCTCCCCTTTCTTTAGACAAGCCGCGTCTAAAAAAAGAAAAGGGGTGTGTCCGGTATTAAAGTGAAACCGCAGCATGGGGGCTTTGACAAAAAACATCTGTTTCTCAAGTTGACAAACAGATGGGTTTTTTTTGGTAAAAGCGCCCATGCTGCGCTTTCACTTTAATGTCGGCCGCGTACCTTTCTTTAGATGCGGTTTGTGTAAAGAAAGGGGTGCAGCCTTCATTAATGATGGTGGCTTCGACATCGACGGTGGCTGCCGTTTTGGACATCGACGGTGGCTGCCGTTTTGGACATCGACGGTGGCTGCCGTTTTGGACATCGACGGTGGCTGCCGTTTTGGACATCGACGGTGGCTGCCGTTTTGGACATCGACGGTGGCTGCCGTTTTGGACATCGACGGTGGCTGCCGTTTTGGACATCGACGGTGGCTGCCGTTTTGGACATCGACGGTGGCTGCCGTTTTGGACATCGACGGTGGCTGCCGTCTTCGACATCGACGGTGGCTGCCGTCTTCGACATCGACGGTGGCTGCCGTCGTTGATGCCGACCGCGGCGCTGACGCCAACTCCGGTGCTGTCTTCGTCAATAGAGGAAATCTGGATGTTGATGGGAGTTGCTTTGCAATTGACGGCGGTGTCTTTGACGTCAACCATGGTGCCATCTTCGACGTCAATGGAGGAAGTCTGGATGCCGATGGGAGTTGCTTTGCAATTGACAGCGGTGTCGTTGACGTCGACGGTGGATGCTTCGATGTTGACCATAGTGATGTTGACAGTAGTGGTCTTGCCGTCGACTGCATGGTTTTTGATGTCGACCTATGCCTTGAATGTATCGACTGTGTGATGCCGAATGGCGTCTCCGATGGAGTACCTGTCAACGGTGAACAGGTAGGTAGGTACCTCCACGTCATGCTCCTTAACATCATACTCCTGGACGTCGATCAGGACCCTTAACTCTCCTCTGGATGCCTTCTCTCCTTGGATCTGCCTCCAGGGGAGTCCTTAGAATGGGAGGAAAGTGCCATGGTGGTAGACTGACCTTCACTGTGGCTTCTTGAGGAACCAGCAGTCTTCTCCTGTTGCCTTTCTGGCTGTTTCTGCTGTAGGCCATGCATTCTGATTCCCCTCCCACCCTGTCAATGTTCTTCTGGAGAGTGTTTTACAATGTCTGCATGAATTCAGATGGTGATCTTCTGGAAGGCAGTGGATACAGACACTGTGTGCATCTGTTTGAGCCATCTTTTTCCACAGGATGGCACATCACAATAAGTCAAGGCATTTTGACAGAAAAATCACCAATTTTGGTCAGATAAAAGGTGTCAAATTACTCTAATCCTAAAAGGGCATAGAGTAAAAACGTGAAAACAACTTTTAATACATCTGATCTCTGGATATTTTCCAAAAAGGCACAGCTCAGTGCCCCAGGATATTGTTTCCAGGAGCCGGAAAAATGAACTGGCCTGTCACCTGTGGGGCATGATGGAGGTACTGAGGTTCTTAATGGCACAGTGCCCACTGCATTAGCTAAATGTATTACTTGCAGCCTATTGGTTAATTCTGTCCTTCATTTCTTTTCCTTTTAAAGAAAGCTCGTAAAACGTTTGCTTTATTCACCTTTACTCTATGGTGACTTATATGAAAGTAAATATTTTCTTTTTTAAAATGAAAATAAAATGTGGAATTTTTAGCCTGTCAATAGGCTGTAATTTTGGTGAGTGTAAATAATGTTTTACATTGTAAGTATACATACATGTATTGTTTAAGTGCTCTGAGGGTCCCTGCACGTGGATGGCACTATTCAGCGCTTATTACTATTGATGAGGTTCCC